>CM037851.1:163848106-164167229 GCA_021234595.1 Delia radicum | reverse complement strand
AAAATTATGAGTGCTCGCCATTTTTTGTTTCTAATTCGATTTTCAAAAACAAAACATATTTGTTATCTGCTACTAGAGACTAACTAAAGTATGCTCACATGTGTTTGTGTTATCTCATATAGCTCCCGAGATATTCCCATTTGATAATGTGAAATTCCAAATTTGGTCCGACTCAGGTACAGTTTTTGGCGAATAGCGGGACGAATCGGGGCCAATTTATTTTCAAAAATATTATTTATTTAACTAAATAAATTCTTTATTAAATAAAAACGGAATTCAATATCTTGGTTCACCTCAAAACTACATTCGTTTAAATATAAATAAAAAAAAAAATCCAATTTTGCGATTTTTTCCCAAAAATCACCAACAGTCTTTTACCTCCAGATAAATATTTTATTTCTAAACTATAAAGAGTGCATATTAACCTGAAAGGTCTTTTTATATAAAGCGAGTTATGTTAAAAAAATTTTGATTTGTTATACACAATCCAAATTTTCTTCCTCCCAGTCCCTTTTAAATTTGCCACATTTTTAAAGCAAATGTCAACTTTAAAACACTATTAAAATTGTGCCGCCTACAATTAGGCAGCGGAGGCGGTGGTAGATACTCCAACATATAGCTAATAATGTGGATAAGTCTCTTTCAATCACCGCTTTAAATGTAGACATGGCACAAAAAATGTATTATTTTTTGGAAATTGTGGGATTTGTTTGTAAGCAATAAATCATAAATTCGGACATAAATTTCAGATTTGCTGACATTAGCATTTTTTTTTTTTGCAAGCACCCTCCTGACTAAAATTTGGTGGCTCGCTCAACAAAATTGTTTTGCTGATTTTACTGACTTTTTTTTCCCTAATTCCAAAAATTACCGGTTTAAATATTTAGTTTACAATACACATTTTATTTTTAGTAAATAAATTTTTAGAAATTCACTTTTTATAGTTTAATTTAAATAATTTTACGAATTTTTCATATATTTTGCAATGTGGGAGCAATATTCTACAAACCTAAACGAGTTAATCTCTTGTTAAAGTTAAAATAAAATAGTTTCGATGAAAAAATATGATCACGACTGGGGTAATTTTTCCCACTGGCTGCTTGGACGCGATGTCAAGTTATTTTGATGTCTCTTGTAATGTTGTTTTAAGGGGTTTTATCCATCCTTACACGCATAGAAAAAATATGACAGAACATAATTGCATACACGATATTATCATATTATGATCCTAATTATCATATATATGTGATTATGGGTAATCATACTTTGATTACCTAGGACGACATCATCGCTATTTAGGATAATAATAACATAATCATAACATGATGCTCTTTAACCCAGATAGCGCCGGATTTTTTTTTTTTAAAACTTAAATTTTTATTTCGAAACTTAAATCTTTATAGGGTTCTTAACATTTTTTCTTAAATAACTTTTTATTTGTAAACCTATAGATTTCCCGGAATCGGGTGTCTTTTTAAGAGTACTGTCCAAAGACAGTACACTTTGCGCTGAAATACAGCATTACGCAAGCTTTCCATTTACTAACTTAGATGTTACTCTTATGAATTTTTAAACAAAAATAGCAATTAACTGTGCGCCCCGGTAGGCTAGTTGGTAGCGTGCTGGCTATCAGTGCGGGGGTCGTGGGTTCGATTCCCACCAGAGGCACTGGTCTGTTTTTGCTACAACGCACCGAAGGCCATAGTAGCTAGTGCTCGGTTAGGGTAATAGTATATAATTTGGTAATTATATGATTATTAATTAATAAAATAAAAAAAAAAAAAAGAAAAAAGCAGTCTTGTACTAACACTTGTTGTGTATGGTCGCAATCTACTTTTCTTTCTCTACTTTCGAGTTAACGGACAAAACAGTTATTTTGCATTATCTTTATTTATATTAAAAAACAAAAAAAAAAAATAATAAAATAAAAAAAAAAAAAAAACAACATTAAACGTGCTCTTGTTGAAGATGTTATTGCCGAATCAAGGCTTAGAATGACGAAGAAGAATAAACAAAGTGGTCCTCAGAGAGCCACAAATCAAAACTATTTTGCTCCGCTGCAACAATTGACGTTGAAGATGATGAAATTGTTGTCGACAGAGCTGCCAAAGTCAGTGTCCCACCGATTACTGTATTAAAATGCAAAATTGAGCAAATTCATGAGGTTTGCCGAATTTTACAAATTAAGGAGTATTCAATAAGGAAAATCTCTATTGGGATTAAGCTTTCTGTACCAGCAAGAAGATTTTGATCTAGCTTGTGAAGCACTTGGTTCTAAATTCCAAATGGAATATTTTACTTATGCGTCCAAAAATGAAAAACCGTATAAAGCAGTTATGTTAGGGTTGGATAAAACATATCCGGCTATTATTAAACAACGTCTAATATCATTAGGTCTTAAATGCATCGATGTTAAAATTGTTATAAGATCAAGGGACAGTAACGAACAAATAATTTTTTGTAGTTTACTTCGAACGTAAATCCATTACCCTTAAAGAATTAAGGCAAAACTATTCGCTTAAATTACATCAAGGTCCGGTGGGAATACCAAAAGCCTCATAGAGCTAACTGACGCAATGCTATAACTGCCAAATGTACGGCCATGGTTCTAGCAGATGCAAAGTCAAAACCTTTTGCGCTCGTTGTGCTGGCGAACATAAAACTTCTGATTGCAAGAATCTTTTGAAAAATGTGCAAACTGTAACAGGAACCATAATTCTATGGATCCAAATTGCCCTAGTAGAGAATCTTATGAAAGGATAAGACAACGCTTTCAACCTAGAAATGCTAGACAAACGAGTCGCTCTTTTAATAATAATTCAAATTATAACAATAATTTTCCAAATTCATTAAATCAGAATAAAAATTCACACACAAACGGCGCTGACTATAGCCAACCTAAGGTACAAAATTTTGCCATACGGCTAAAAATTCAAACAACAATCTCTTTTCTTTCGATGAAATGAAAAATCTGACATTTGAACTTATTTCTAGTTTAAAAAATTGCAAATCTCGTGAAGAACAATTCGAGGTTATTACGAGTCTTGCTTGCAAATTTTTGTATTCATGAACAGCAGTATAAAGTTAACAACATGGAACGCTCGAGGTGTTCATCATAAAAAAGAGGAGTTATTTCATTATTTAAATAATTATAATATTGACATTTGTCTAATTTGTGAAACCTGGCTAAAAGACAATATTTCTATAAGGAATCAAAATTTTACTGCTATCGATCAGATCGTCAAGATAGTAGAGGAGGAGGTGTTGCATTACTAGTTAGAAAAGGTATTGATCATCAGCTTCTTCCCATAAAGAATACATCGACATCTATTCATGCTATTTCCCTGGTGGTTCGGTAGGAAGAGACCAAACAAAAATACAAATGTTTACATCTGATCTACGTAAGTTGACGAGTTCCAACACACAATACATATTAGGCGGCGACTTTAACAGCAGGCACAATTATTGGGGTTGCCTCAGAAATAACAGTTGGGGAAATAAATTGTACGAAAAACTTCAACTCAACGAACCCATATAGTTTTCCCACACGAACCGACTTACATTCCTGCTGGTCCAAACAAACAATCTTCTACATTGGACTTTTATTTAACTAAACATCTCACACCATATGTCAGCTGCAAGGGCAATAAATGATCTTAGTTCTGATCATCTTCCAGTTAACATCCAAATTAATCTCGATTGTATTGTTTCAGAAAACTCACGTTATATTTTCAAAAAAGCAAACTGGCCCGTTATAAGCAATTTGTTAATAGGATTCTACCAAATGAAATAAACGAAATAACAACCAAGGAGCAAGTTGATAATATGATTTACGTTTTAACCGACACTATTAAAAAGCAATAGATAATAGTGTCCCTAAACAAAAAATAACCTTAACGGTAAAACCCCTACCAAACAATATTAAAATATTAATTCAGTTGAGAAACGTATATCGACGGAACTGGAAAAGATTTAGAGATAGTTCTGATCATCAGCAAATGTCTAGCTTAAACAAAAATATAGCAAAGGAAATTAATCAATTTCGAAATATTTCATGGAATAACATACTGTCCAACCTTGGACAAAGCATCTTCTCCTTTTTGGAACGTGTCCAAATGCTTGAAGAAGAAATCTAAAAGTATTCCAACACTAAAACATAACAACGTGGTATACTACACCCAGCAAGACAAAAGTGAAATCTTGGCTCAAAATTTCCAATCGAATCATCAAATTTTATTACATCTAAGCGATACCACCACTATTCTGAAGTAGATGATGTTGCAAAAAATATTTTGTTGACTTACCCAACTCCACAAAATGGCTCATATATAACCCAAAGACAAATTGCTGATATTATAAAAAAACTGAAAAACAATAAATCTCCAGGACTGTATGAAATCAATAACCAATGCCTGAAACAACTCCCAACCAAGGGTCTACGTTTTCTGACCATACTCTACAATGCCTGCTTTAAGTTGTGTTATTTCCCAGAACCATGGAAAAAATCTATAACTATTCCGATACTTAAACCAAATAAGCCACCAGATTCTTCCACTTTCATACAGGCCAATTAGTTTACTTTCATCATTAAGCAAATATTGGAAAAAAGTATCTAAGATAAATTGACTGATTTTATTGAGGAAAACAATATTCTTCCAGCTCAACAGTTCTATTTCAGAAGGGAACACAACAAACCCAACCCAACCCCTGTTAAAAATTAGAAAAATGGTAAAAAAATAATTTTCAAAATGGCATGTCAACCGGAATGATTCTTATGGACATTAAATCAGCGTTCGACTCTGTGTGGCACAATGGACTTATTATAAATTAAAACGGTTTAACTTTCCAATTGAAATTATAAAAATAATTCAAAGTTTTTTGGCCAACAGGTCTTTTACAGTTTTTTTAGGTAAAACCAGTTCCTAGCAAATAAATATAATTGCTGGTTGCCCACAAGGTTCGTGTCTATCACCAATACTTTATAACTTGTTCACTGCTGACATTCCCCCACTTGCAAACTGCATAACTTCTATATTTGCTGACGATACCTCAATCCTCAGTGCTGATACATACTCGGCCAACATCATTTTAAACTTACAACAAGCTTTGGAAAAAATCAACAATTACTTCCACAAATGGAAAATTATGGTCAACCCGGAAAAAACACAAGCCATTTATTTTACAAGAAAGCGTAAAGCCTGCTTTATTCCACAAAGTTGTCTTCTGTTTATGAACCATGAAATCCCTTGGGAAAAAAATGTCAAATATTTGGGCATTATTCTCGACACAAAACTCAATTTTAATGATCACATACCACATCTTATACATAAAATCAACAATATGACCCGAATGATGTACCCGATTATTAACAGAAAGTCAGAACTCAATATCAATAACTAAAAATTAATCATAAAAGCAATTTCCCACCCGATAATGTTGTACTGCGCTCCTGTATGGGCCACTTCTGCAAAATGTCACTTAAAAAAACTTCAAATCGCTCAAAATAAACTTTTGAAAAATGATATTTAATTTGCCCTGGCACCATTCTACAAGGCGACTACACACACTAGCGAACTTCGATTACATCTATGGAGCAATTCCATATGAAAGCGATCACCTTTTGGACGACCCCTCTCCGATTTTAAAATAAATAGTCTCAATCGATTGCCCAGCTAAAAATAATGTACCTACATATTTTTTTTATAGTGACTGGTTTAGTGGTGGTGTGCACCACTGTCATGTGACAAAATTGAAGAATTCTTCATAAGGGACCTCATTGAAAAGTTGTTTTAAAAAATGATAGCTCGTTGGAAAGGTATTGAATCAGGCTTTAATTGAAAAATAAAATTTTCCTAATTTTTCTCAGAAATTTACCTTTTTTCCCATGAAAATTAAATTTTCCCATGAAAATTAAATTTTCCGATTTTCCACAGAAGCTCCTAAATTTTCCGGCTAATTTTATTTTTTTTGGATTCCTCATAATTTTTTCTTTAAGAATCAGCAATAAAAAATGGGGCCCGACTCCTTGTTTGGACAGGAGAAGAGCATTTAAGAAACCACCTTGTTCTCATTGTTTTTATATTTTTTACAATTGAAGTATTTTTAATTACTTAACAAGAAAATTAGGAAAATTTTATTTTTCAATTAAAGCCTGATTCAATAACTTTCCAACGAGCTATCACTCGTTGCGATCGCTTTAGTAGTTTTTTTTTTTAAAACAACTTTCAATGAGGTCCCTTATGAAGAATTCTTCAATTTTGTCACATGACAGTGGTGCACACCACCACTAAACCAGTCACTATAGAGCAATTCCATATGACAAATTGAAGAATTCTTCATAAGGGACCTCATTGAAAGTTGTTTTAAAAAAAAAAACTAGTCACTATAAAAAAAAAAAAAAATATGTAGGTACATTATTTTTTGCTGGGCAATCGATTGAGACTATTTATTTTAAAATCGGAGAGGGGTCGTCCAAAAATTTGCCAATTTTGATCGTTTTCATATGGAATTGCTCTATGATAAAATATTTAATATTACACAAAATTTCAACACTAGATGCCAATCTTCTCAATACTCACATATTAACGAACTGGTTTCTTAATAGTTATTTATTAGTCCGTAAGTGTTTTTATCCTATACCCAAATTCATAAAGGTTTTCCTGCACTTTTTCCTTCCCTTTCTATAATAACAATGTACATTTGTAAATAATATTCATCAAAAATTATTTTTAAGTAGAAAAGAAACATAGTTTCTAAACTCTTTATTAGCGTAAGTCAAATGTAAATAGTTCTCATATTATGCTTTAATAATGAATTGAATTGAATTGAAATAAAAAAAAAACCAATTAACTGGATGTAAATGATTTACTTTCATGTTTTTTTCCATTACGCACTATTAGAAAAAAGCACTATTCGCAAAGCACTCAATAAGCAATTAAAATACCGGAACTGCTTTCACCAACTGACGTTTTCGATCTGCGAAGATAAATAACAAAGCACAAACAATAATAATATAAGAAAATATGTACAGAAATGCGCGTGCACAACGGCACTTTTCTCTCATTTGTCAAATGTTCTTTCAAAGGACGGTTGCCCCAAGTGAGTTAAACTATATATAAAGTAATTGGATGTAATTGAGCTACACGATTTGATCGTAGGCATTGGTCTCCCATGATCTTGAAATGCCCTATCCGGTTGCGCCAAGTGGGTTTAAACTATATATAACGTAATTGGATGTAATTGAGCTACACGATTTGAGTGTATGCATTGGTCTCCCATCGTCTTGAAATGCCCTATCCGTATATTTCATTATCCCTGATGGCTTTTAAAATCTATGCGTATCTATACTTTCTTAAACCACTGTCTATTAATATTATAGTAGCAATTTTTTCACACCATTTCCATGGTATAATGCGTACATTTTTTTGTTTTTGCCCATATCACTATTGTTTATTTAAGCCAACAAAAATATCCCTTATTTCCGTAATAAAGTCTATGAAAAACATGTTTGTGTGGTTGTTGTTGCTATTGTATTAATTTAACATTATAATTGAGAGATTTACTGAATTTATTCTTTTGTATAAAAAAAAAAATCAATACAATTTCGTTAATACAATTTTGTTAAATGGTATATTATTTATATGGCCTATACCAAGATTTATCTATGTCACACAGTTGCCTTTCTTTTGTGTGTGTGTATGTGTACGCAATAATATGGCGCTAAAATTTAATTGCCATCATATTAAATCTTGATTTTAGTTATTAAATGAAATATTAAATTTTTCGAGAATTTTAGTGGAAGTGAGTAAAAAAAAAGACATTTGGCATTTTTGTAAAAAAAAGTGTAACAAAAGATAAACATTATTAACAGATTCACTACAAATCTCAATGACCTTGAAAAAATTATAATTATTTATGTTAAAAAAAAAAGAAAAAACAATTAAATCAGAAAAAAACATCTTTAAATCAGGGCAACAAAATGATAATTAAACATGCGAAAAAAACCCACCTTAAAAAAAAATAGATCTCATACCACAATTGATGCACTTTACAAAAACAATAAAATAACAATTATCGAAAGAAAACAAAATTAACGTTAGACAAAAAGAAACGAAAAAAAAAAACGCCAAGTCATTATAATTTACACTTTGAAACAGAAATTATTAAAAATAATAAATAACCCATGATTGAAAATATTTCAAGGGAATTATAAAGTGATTTTTTTATGATGATTGTTTAGAAAACAACAAAACTGAACCAAATAAAATACTATTCGAGTGCATCAAGTGTTTTTCTTAAGGCTGGATAATGGCCTTAAATGCAATTTAGTCAAAAATATTAGTTAGAGTGACCATATCACAAGAAATTTTTCATAAAAATCAACAGTTATTTAAAAATTGAATCGGTTGTTTCAATGGAATATACAGGTATCCCAGGAAAACTTGCTATTACCATAGAATGGGAAATGGAAGAAGAAAACAAGAATCAGAAGTACTTATAGTTGAGGCCAAGAACACCTGATTTTAACATGGGGGTGTCATTGGAGGCAAGGCCTTGCCTTGTGCTTACATATAGGGACAAAAATAAGACGTTACAAAATATGTAGTGAAATCATAGTTACACATAAGTACTTATTTCATTTCTTATTTGTAACATCAAAAGTAATGCTTAAAGCCATTATATGACGTATTACTTGTAATGATGTTAATAAGTAGTTATTTATAGGTGCAAAAATAAGTACGTATTAACATGTACCTAAATAAGAAGGTATTAATAGGCAATAAAATAACTAGTTATTAATAAGGACAATTATAACTAGTTATTAATAGGTCCTAAAATAACTACTGATTTTAGTCATTACAAGAAATGACTATAATAACTGCTTACCAGGAAGAAGTGTAATAAGTGGTGAACAGCAATTAATATTTTCTCAAGAAAAAAAATTAAAAGACTTTGTTTATTATTTTCTAATAACATTTATTAAACATATAGAAAAGGAGTTCCAAAGTCAATTTTGTTACCAAAAGGCTATTTTAGTACAAATATTCCAGACAACATTTGTCTTATGAAGGATAAAACTATTTTACAAATCACTAAAATCCTAAGTGATTAAGAATTTCTAGCAAAAAGATTTTCAAACTTACGAAGTTTTTTCAACGATCCCATGGATTCATTGGATTTAAATATTGCTTTGGTTGACGAACATGATGTTTCAGAAGAACAATTATTTAAAATAGAAAACATTCTGGCTAAAGTGCTTAAAATGTCGTACAATAATGAATATATATTGATTCCGGAAATTCATTCCATTCATGAAAAATTAAACGTACGTAATATATAATACATATTTTTAAAAGCCAATTTCTTTTTTAATAAAAGTTTTTTTTCATATTTTAGACAACAAATTTTTAAATCTTCAAAGTAAAATACTCGGTTATTCTTCGAAAATAAGAAAATTATTACCAAAAACTCTTAATGTATTAATAAATAAAATTTAATAATTTCTACTTAATATCAATTATCTTAATTTTGTTATTTACTAAATAAGCTTTTGTTTTGTGAGAGTCGTTTATGTATAACTATATATTTGTTTGCTTAAATAAATTGCATTTAAATTATTAATTATGATATATTATGAATCTTTATAAATATACCTTACAAAAAAGTAGTTACTTATTACCTTACAAGTACCTTATTTCTTTGGCCCTTCCTAATAAGCAGGTATATAACACAATATTAGTAAGACATAATTGTTTAGCTTCCAAAATAAGTAGTGATGTATGTTCATATCAGTAAGATATTATTTCAGACCTTCAAAATAACAACAAATGTAATGGATAGTCATTACTACGAAAGGTCTGAAATAAGTGATAATAAGTAACTTATTATTTTTGCTATTCCAAATAAGCATATATTTAACACAATATTAGTAAGGCGTTGTTTTTTATCTTACAAATAAGCAGTTACATATATTCATATTAGTAAGGTATTATTTCGGACCTTCAAAATAACAAAAACTGGAATGGATAGTCATTACTTTGGAAGGTCTGAAATAAGTCCTACCCATTACCAAAGTTTTGCTGGGATATTACCAAAGAAACATATTTTTTAACTTTCTGTCTGTTATTCAGTAAACAAAATGAACAAAAAAACGAACTTTCGGTAATAGTTAAAACATTCAGTTAAACTGTTCTATTTAAAACAAAAAGTTGTTATATTATATTGAGTATTGAAATAAATGAAAACAATCTATTGTTTTCATGGATTTTGTCAGTTAATTTTTGAAAATACAATTGTTTTAAACGAAAAGTAAGTAGTCCTGTTTTTAACTGATTTTCAGTTAATTTAATGTGTATGTATATTCAGTAGTCTTTACGGAAAAATATGGTGAGTGCCCTTTATGAACTAGTTCAAAATACGTACACTCGAAAAAAAAGTCAGTACAGTCAGCAACATATTTGCTGGGAGAATTTTCCTGCTACACTCAGTAAAAAATTTGCTAAAATCAGCAGAGTTTTTGCTGAATTTACTATTTTTTTTGCTGATATTAGCAGTTTTTATTCCTAGCAAAAATGTTGCTGACTTTACTGACTAATTTTTTGCGAGAATAGCATAAAAAGGGTTAAAAGCTGCAGATTTTTTTTATATCAAATATTAATAAGATAAGAATAAATAAAATAAATCTGTTGAATCTACAAAAATATTTAGTTATATCTGAGCTAAATTTTAGTTAATGGAAAACAACAAATAAATCTGCTAAAATCAACAAAATTCTAGCTAAATATTAGAAATGTGAAATTTTTAAGATTTTTTTTTCTTGATTATGTTTTTTTTTAATCTGCCCTTCTGAAATCAGCAATCAACAATTTTGTAGCAAACATGTCCGTTGATTTGAGCAAAATATACTGTTATCTGCATTCTATTAAATTTAAATTTTCGTAAATATTACATTTTTTGTTTTGCTGTTTTTAGTCTATAATTATTTTGTAAAAGCTATTGCTAGTTTTAGCAGAATAAATTGCTATTTTCAATTAACTAAACTTCAACTCGAATATAACTAAACATTTTTGTTTTTTGGATTTTTAAAGAAATTTTGATGACAAGTACAAGTCACCATCTGAAGCACAATTCTGGCATGTTTAAGCACTGAAGCTCATATTTTCACATTTAACAAAGTTTAAGAGCAAATTAATAAACCAATTGTTACAATTCAATGATGATTAAGCTATAATAGTGCTTTGCGCACTACACCACGTATGTGACCAGCTCGTTCTCTTGTTCTTTATTACAAAACCTAAAGAAATAGCAAGAAACAAAATTATAAAAAGTCGATGTTCATATTCTATTTATTATCGACTTTGATTGCTTTAACATCGAGCAATGCATCAAAATCGGTTGTTCTTCACTGAAAATATATTTTGTGACTCAAAGGCAATTAAAAATACAAAGTAAATATCACACAATCAGAATTTAATTCAATGAAAATCAATATTTTTTTGAAAGTTTGTGTGAAACCCTTGTCGGGTAGTGTAATCTAAAGGTAAATCGTTAAGCTTTTCTTTATATAAAGTTTACATATTCTTTTTATAAAATCTTAAATTTGTTTTGAGAAAAAAGTCCTTTATAACATTTTTTGTCCAAAAGTAGACTAAAAGTGTTGACTATTATTTTTATTACGTCGGTTCCAGTCGGAGTTTATGACATTACATCGCTGGATCACTGGCAACCTGCAAGCCTTTACACTACCAATTTAAATAAAAAAAAAAAGCTATAACCATATTTTACCACTGTGCAGTGTAGCAAAGCATTACCATATATAACTACATATTTACAAATGGAAAGCACTTACAGTTGTCGTTACAGATCTCATTACTTTTATATGGGGATGTTGCGCAAAATAATGACATATCATTACTAAATACCTTACGACAAAAGTAATGAGTCTAAAAATAAATAAAAAAAAACTAAATTTTTTATTGGTTTTTTTTACACAAACACGGAATTCGAAACTGTCACTCTAAACTCACAAAATAAGTTAGTAGACAAGTTAGTAAAATGTCTTGTAAATCAAGTATACTATTTTTCAGGAAATTTTTTTACTGAAATGGTGTTTTCAGCTAAAATTTTAGTTATACTTATTCAGCACTTAACTATTTTGAGATAATGTTTTACTAATTTATTTTGCTTAAAAAAATTATGCAGATAAGCATATTAAAAGTGTGGACGACAACCAGATTGAAAAATACACGCAGAATAAAATAGATGTCGTGGCATGTCAAGATGTAGTAGAGACGAGGAAAATTATACTGAAAATTAGAACACTTGTTGTCATATAAACTAATCAACCATGGAAGATTTTTGATTAAAAAACTTAAATTTTGTGTTGTCACCGGCTTGTCACCGGCTTATCAAAGTAATTGTCTATTAATTAAATTAAATTAAAGAAAAAATAAAATATTTTGATTTAATAAAGATTAAACTAAATGATTATAGTGACTATAAATGTAGTGTGGTCAAATTGCAGATAAAGATACGTTCAGGTGGACAGACTAAAGCGAAAGACAGGGACACACATCTTAAGTAATTTTGTATGTTCACTTTTTCTTATTGCAAAAATAATATTTCATATTTTGTTATTTCTTTTTGTTTCGTTTCTAGAAAGATTTCATCATTTAGACAACTATTGATGTCTACGTACATGAAGGATAATTTGTTTATGTTATATATAAGTATTTCTATATATTTTCATATATTAAATTATTTCGTGTCATCTATGTGGGATTATGAACATTTTTATATTTTGTAACGTATTTTAAATTTAAAAGAATAACAAAAAAAAAGTTTTAGAGTTTCAGCAAATAAATTAAAAGAAAATTTACAAATATTTTGGTTGAAAATAACGCATTCTACAAGTGAGGCGGATAGCACAAAACAAAAACTATTGGTTTGAAAAGAATGAAGGATGAAATTAACTGGCAATATATGTAAATTTGAACATCACGAAATACTAAATTTTTGGTCGATAAATTAGTTGCAATAACTACAAAATTTGTTCTTGAGCTAAAATTAAATAACTAATAATTTCAGCTCAATAACTGATTTGAACGATAATAACGGAGGGAATTAATTAAACTGAGATACAACCCGTTTAACAGACCTTTGAATTACTTTCCCAGCAAAACTTTGGTAATGGGTTCGATAAAGTAATGTAATGTGTTCTCCTTACCTGTATCAGTTTTTTCCAACAAGAAGTAATGAGTTACCGATAATTGAACACTCACGAATTACCTTGTAATGACACCCCATTACATTTTACATTACTTCACAACATAAAATAATGACTTACCGATCATCAATTACATAATGTATGAATTATAAACGTAAAATTAATTATTACTATATATTTTTTAAAATCTATTTATAGACACATTACTTTGTGATTTTTTGTAAGCATTAGGGTAAGGTGTATATTTTTGCTATTACGAACGAAAACACGAAGCACAACAATTCATTTACATTTTAAGCAATAAAATATTATATGTTTTGATAGCTCAGTTGCTAGAGTTCTCGCCTTACTAAATGTTAAATACCAGAGACCACAGGTTCAAATCCCAGCATGACCACGTAATTTATTTAATAAAAAAAAAGTTATTTATTTAATAAAACAAAAAAGTTATTTAAAACAATGTGTAGTTTTGCTGGGTTGTTCAATGAGTGTATAAATACTATACATTTGACATTTCTGACAATCGTTTGTAAAGCTCCAGTTTTAAAATATTTCAGAAATACTAATACAAAACCTGGTCACCTTAATTAGTTATTTTTTTTCTCAAACTAAATGGGTAACTACATTAAAAGAGTTCACTAAACATTTGAAGGGCAAATCATATTAAGGCACTAAATAAACAATGATACTGAAGAAGCCCCAACTTTTTCTGAAGAGGCGCTTTAAAGGTTACACAGTAGTATGTTTTCAACGATAAGATATAAATTGCATTTTGTTGTTTTTAAGCATAATTTACAATAGTTTTCATGCTTCCGTTATTGCGAATGGATAATTTATGGGACGTTGATAATTAATTTATAAACGAAGAAGTACCTACCAAAATAATAATTCATTTCAATTATATATACACTCATAAAAAAGCCAGTATAAATAGCTTAAAATTCAGCTACGACAACAAGAAAAAAGTACCTAAATTGTGCGCCGGCAGAATTAGCATTAAATTTGGGAATCACAGTTTGGCAAATTTAGGTGATCTAAATTTCTAATCAGGAAATTCTTCCTATTAATTAATGTGTTGCTTTCTTTGGAAGTGGATAGTTGAGATATGAAAGGTGGGGAAAGATGAATGGCTTCAAACGTGGCAACACTGTAATTGCGCGAGATGATAAGTCTTAGAACAGTTGTTGCTCGCCACCTGATGTAGTGTTGGCGAACTTATTGAAGCTTTTTGGCTCATAGCCCTGATTCATTATTTTACTTCGGTTGGGTTAAGTGCTATAGGAACACCGAAGGTGGGCGCAGCGATACATATAAGTGATAGATAACTCATACATATTATTTTTCTAAATTGATGTTGTCGTCACCGGGAATCGAACCCGGGACCATCTGTGTAACAGTCCAAAGCGCTAACCATTACACCACAAATTTGTTTTGATGGAATATACAGTTAAATTGCAAAAGAAATATATTTTTTAACTTTCTGCCTGTTATTCCATAAACAAAATAAACAAAAAACGAATATTCGGTAATAGTTAAAATATTCAGTTAAAATTTTCTATTTAAAATTAAAAGTTGCTATATTATATTGAGAATTGAAATAAACGAAAACAAAATGTTGTTTTTATCGATTTAGTCAATTAATTTTTCAAAAGTTGAAAATAAACTAAAAAATACAATTGCTTTAAACGAAACGTAAGTATTCCTTTTTTAAAAATGATTTTCAGTTAATTTATTGTGTATATTCTCTCTTTAACGGAAAACATACAATGAATGTAGGATTTTTAAGCAAATTCAACTGAATATTTTTTCTAAAAAGTCTTTCCGGATCTGACTAGAGGCAGCTCCATATTTTTTACTAGGGTTATGTGTGGTTTATAATTACTAATTTAAAGATACAGAGTATAGATTTTTTTATCCATTTTACTCTATTTCGCTTAGTTTCCGAGGTATAGCCTATTTTATGATCAATTCGAGAAAATGACACCATTTACAAGTGAGACTGATAGCTAAGACACAGAAAACTAATATTTTGAAAATAATTCTGGTTTAAATCAATCACGAATTATTAAATTTTAGGAGAAAAGATTTGTTCAAATACGAATGAAATTTGTTCTTGAGGTAAAATCAAATAATTAATAATATTAGCTAAATAACAGTTTTTAAGCGATAACAACAGAAAAAAAATCAGTTCAACTGAATTGGAACACGTTTAACAGACTTTGGATCTAACTTTTTTGTATGAGTGTAGGGTATTTTATCTTTAAAGTCATTATTCAGTTCGAAATTATTTCGATTACAATGTTGTATATTGGTTGGCTCTATGGTCAGTTAGTGACAATATGACAATGTAATATATCAACGTACATACTGTTGAAGTTTCCCAGCAAAAACTGGGAAACAAAATCTGATTGCCATTGTTTTTTATTTTTTAATCTATTTTACTATACGATTTATAAATAACTGTAAGAATTTTCAATGAGAAATAAAGCTATTGCTGGGTTATAAACAAAAACAAATTTTAATATATTGGTATAACGATTTTTCTTGGCATATCTTTGCTTTTGTTTCATTTTCTTAAATTCGATTGAAATTCATTCATCGGAAGTGATTTATTATATAATGGTAGTAATATTATGTATTTAAAGCAATGCATCTTTCATCATCTGTTTTCATTTCATGTGAAATTCGCGATACAATGTGGGTGGTTTGGTTTGCCGCTGTGAATGTTTCGTGTTTTACATTCATTTCTTGTACATTTCATACAAAACTACGTTATTGGCATTAACTAAAAGACACTTGAACATTTCAATGTGGCCAAGTTTGAAAGCAATTACACAGTGCGACAGAAAAAAAAATACCTGGGAAGTGATACAATTTTTCTGTTAAGTGTTGCCGAGTACAACAAGAATCGGTATTTGAAATTTGCCGAACACCTCCAAAATCTTGAATTACGAGTAAAAAGCCGGGTTTTCGTACCTTTAAGCTTTAAGCCTTAACTTAGTTGAATATCATCAGATTTTAAGTTTCTTAGCGGATTTAGAAAGAAGGAGGTGAGACCTTTCCAACAGTATATACATTTCTCCAGAAAACAAAATTTTTTTTTTTGATTGCTTCGTCATTTTTCAAATTTCGAGATGTTTTTACAAAGTATTTTGTAAAGCAATCGTACTTTACTTTTTGCTCCTTGGCAAACTCTCAAATGGATAACGGTTAAAGATACCTATACCAAAACTTTTGGGATGAAAACATCGGTATCTCAAAACCGTTTTGCTGCCGGTATTGAATCGGTTTTTTAACAAAATAATTTCATGATTTTTTTTTTAGCAAAAACTATAAATTTTGTTAATATGATTTCTTATTGCATCGAGTCTTGCAGACCATTTGGCTGATTTAGTAAAACTTATCTCTTGTTTTTAGTAAAAAAAAATAGCAGAACAATTAAATAAATGTTACAAAAAGTCTGTTAAATTGTATTTTTTCTTTAATGAAAGTTATTTTTCTAAAATCCTTTAATTTTTCACTAAATATTTAGTATAATTTAGTTAGAAAATTGTTCTACCTCAAGTTCAATATTTAATATGACATTATCGTATTAGATTTTATTTGTTGCTTTTCAAAAAGTTTGATCATTATCATTGGCAACAACCAAATCTTCAGTTATCCGCTATAGAAAACGATAATTGGCTTAACTCAAACCAAGTCATTACATACGACAGACAAAATAAACTCTTTGTGAATTTGTCTGCCTATTGTTCCATCCAGGTTTTATCCAGTTCCTAATGAAACTAAGATGACCAAGTGCTAAAGTTAGGAACTTGAAATTTATAAAGTTTGTTGTTCCATCCCCGTCTAAGGGATATTTGAAAATTCCAGTTGGAAGGGGTGACGAGTGGGAACTGAAACTTGAAATTACTCTACATTCTCATAAAAACTTGAAAATTTCATCCATCTTTGTAAATTCGGTTGTCCCAATCGAATTCAGTTGTCAGAACCGAATTCGGTTGCCGCAACCCCCAATTCGGTTGCACTAACCAAAAGAAAAACACAAAAAATATAAAAAAAAATTTTAGTGTTGGCCTGTGTGAGGCACTCTTTAAAGCTCTTTGAATTGGTTCAAATTTGCATCATATAAATTTTAGACCTTACCAGCAACAATAAAGAAAAGGTAAAATATGCATTTAAATAAATGAAATATTAAGCAACAAAAACTTGAAACAATCACTCTCACATTATCCTTTTATTTAAATACCACAATGATACTGTGAGTATGATTTATATTTAATTTCTTTTAAAATCACTATTGCGCTTAGGTGGACTTTGAAAAATATTAAAAACAAAAAAATTGGCAATTTATATTTTTTTTTTTTTGGTTTTATTAATTAATAATCATATAATTACAAATTATAGACTATTACCCTAACAGAGCACTAGCAACTATGGCCTTCGGCGCGTTGTAGCGAAAACAGACCAGTGCCTCTGGTGGGAATCGAACCCACGACCCTCCGCACTGATGAGCCAGCACGCTACCAACTAGCCTACCGGGGCGCACAAATTGGCAATTATTCTCCATAATTTCTCATAATTTTTCTATTTTAAGATATTCATAATCTAAAATACCACATTTCAAATTTTTCTGTAAAAACTGTCCTACACTCAAAAAAGAGTTAATGCTGCGTCATCAAAATTTTAGTTTAAGAGGGGCTTGTAAAAAAATTGCTAATGTCAACAAAATCAAAATTAGTAGATTCAGCAAAAGTTTTGCTAAAACTTAGTGGATTAGAAATTAAAAAACCATTGCTAAACATTAGTAGACTGAAAAAAACTCAAAGAATTTGTAGAAAATTTTTACTTTAGTTAATTTATTTTGCTGAAAATCATAAAACATATTTTTGGGATTCTTTTTAAAATAATTTATCTTTCAACTACTTACATCATTGATTGTCTAAATGATGTTATCTTTGAAAGGAACGCTAATGCAGCAGAGAATTATAGAAACGAAACGAAAAAATAACAAAATGTAACATATACAAACCTTTTTCGCAATAAGAAAAAGAAAACATAAAAATTTACCTAAGATGTATGTCTTTCGATTTAGTCTGCCTAACTGCTGTATATTTGTTATAAACTTGTCCACTCAATTTGACTACAAATACACGTTTAATCTTTTTTAAATTTATATATTTTATTTTGTCTTTTATTTAATTAATAGAAACTTACTTTCACAAGCCGTTGAAAACGCAAAATTTAAGTTGTTTCAATCCACAATTTTATTTTATGTATGAAAAACAGATACAAAACCTTCCATGGTTGAGTTTTCTTAAGTGGTTTACTAGAGTTGTACTTTTTAGTATAATTTTACTCGTCACTACAACATCTTGACATCTAATTCATTCTGCGTATAACTTTTAATCTGGTTGTCGTTCACACTATTGATGCGCTAATCAGCACAATTTTTTTTCAGCAAAATAAATTAGTAAAATATTAGTAAAATAAGTTTAATATAATTTTTATTAAAAATAAAAATTATGTTTTTTTTCGACCTTTAATTTTGCAATGAAAATGAAAATTATTCAAGTTCGAGGCCATACTCTATATTGTCCTAACAAATAATATATATAGTTTTTGTTTTCAAATTTATTCTTTGACCCTTTCAGGAATGTGTTGATAGATCTATTTCGGGAATTTCCTAGGTTCCCATCATCAGAACACGTTTTGAAAGCGGTAACAGTCCTATGCCAAACATCAAACATTCATATAAACTAGTTTACTCACTACATGAGAACTATTATATATTATATGAGCTCGAAGTAAAAAAGATTATTACCATTGATCAAAAAATAAATTGAAAACTTGTTTTTTTTGTGTATGTCTACCTTTGGTAAATATTCAATACACGTTTTTGTTTCTTTTCCTTTGATATGCACATTTGTTAAAAACAAAATGTACAGGGGAAGTCGTAAACAAGACCATACTCTGTCTTTTATACAAGTTTAATATAATTTTTATTAAAAATAAAAATTATGTTTTTTCGACCTTTAATTTTGCAATGAAAATGAAATTTATTCAAGTTCGAGGCCATACTCTATATTTCTTTATTAGGATATTGTCCTAACAAATAATCTATAGAGTTTTTGTTTTCAAATTTTTTCTTTGAACCCTTTCAGAATGTGTTGATAGATCTATTTCGGGAATTTTCTAGGTTCCCATCATCAGAACACGTTTTGAAAGCGGTAACAATCCTATGCCAAACATCAAACATTCATATAAACTAGTTTACTCACTACATGAGAACTATTATATATTATATGAGCTCGAAGTAAAATATTTGTAAAACATTAGTTCAAAACAGTTAAGTGCTGACTAAGTAAGTATAACTAAAATTTTAGTTTAAAACATAGTTTTTGCAAAAAAAATTTGCTGAAAAATAGTATACCTGATTTACAAGATGTTTTACTGACTTTTCTACTAACTTATTTTTTTGAGTGTATGCAATAACTACACTCATAAAAAAAAGTTTGTAAAGTCAGCAAAAAATTTTGCTGAGTCAGCAAAATTTTAGTCAGGAGGATGCTAGCAAAAAAGTTGCTAATGTCAGCAAAATCTTTTGCTGAAAATCAGCGAGCTGATTTTTAGCAACAAAATTTGTAGATTCAGCAAAAGTTTTGCTAACACTTAGTAGATTAGAAATAAAAAAAGCGTTGGTAAAAATTAATAAATTTTTTGCTGAATTTTAGTAGACTGAAAAAAACGCAAAAAATTTGTAGAAAAATTGTAATTTAGTTAATTTATTTGCTGAAAATCATAAAACATATTTTTGTGATTCTTTTAAAAATAATTACTATAATAACGAAATATAACAATTTTAATTTTCCCATATTGACGACATGAATTAATTTAATATCTGAAAATATATAGAAATAAATATATATAACATAACAAAAATTTTCTTTCAACTACTTACATCAATGGTTGTCTTAATGATGCTATGACGAAACTGCCGAAGATAATTCTAGAAACGAAACGAAAAAATAAACAAAACAAACGAAACGAAAAAAACAACCCTTTTTTTGCAATAAGAAAAAGAAACCATACAAATCTACCTAAGATGTGTGTTTTTGTCTTTCTCTTTACTCTGTCTACATGTCTGTATATGTTTTTTCATGGTTGATTTTTTTACTTTGTCTTGTTAGAGTTGTACTTTTTAATATCATTTTCCTCTTCTCTACTACATCTTGACATGCCGCGACATCTGCTTATCAGCACAATTTTTTTAGCAAAATTAATTAGTAAAACATTAGTATATTAGTAAAGCATTAGTATAAAACAGTTAAGTGCTGAATAAGTATAACAAAAATTTTAGCTGAAAACACGATTTTAGCAAAAATATTTGCTTAAAAATAGTATACCTGATTTACAAGACGTTTTACTAACTTTTCTACTAACTTATTTTTTTGAGTGTAAGGCAACGAATTTTATGTTCTAAAAATTCGCAAATATTCATTTAAAATTTGCACTTCAATCGAAATATGCATTTAAAACCATAAAATGTACACTAAGATAAAAAAATTATTCACTAACAACCAAATAAATGTGAGCTTCTGAATACGCTCAAGATATTTCGACAGTGATTGATTTGAAAAGTAATCAGTAATCTTTGTTTTTTTTACAGATTATACATTAAAACTACAAAGAAATACTTTTTAAGCTTATATTACCATTTATTAAAAAAAAAAACTACACATAAATACGGGTTTTCTGTACCAGTTATTATTTTCATTTAAAATTGCATTTTTAGAAAAAAGAATTTTATTTAAACCAAAAAGGTTATAATACACTCTCAAAAATATTCTAGTAGAAAAGTTAGTAAAGCGTGTTGTAAATCAAGTATACTATTTCTCAGCAAACTTTTTGCTGAATATTTTGTTTTCAGCTAATATTTTAGTTATACCTATTCAGCACTTAACTGTTTTATACTAATTTTTTACTAATATTTTACTTATATTTAACTAATGTTTTACTAATTTATTTTGCTAGACAAATTGTGCTGATAAGTATTGTGGGCTACAACCAGCTTGAAAAATATACGCAGTATCAAGTAAACGTCGCGATTTGTCAAGATGTCGTAGAGACGAGGAATATGATACTAAAAAGTACAACTCTTGCAAGACATATAAAAAAGTCAACCATGGAAGATTTTCGTATCTGTTTTTCATACAAAAGGACGCTAACAACGATTAGAAAACTTAAGTTTTGTGTCGTCACCGGCTTGTCAAAGTCATTGTATATTAATTAAATTAAAGAAAAAATAAATTATAAAAATTTAATAAACATTCAATATCTAACTCTTTAAGGTTGTTATTAATATAGCGTGGTTAAATTGCAAACAAATATACGTTCAGGTAGATAGACTAAAGCGAAAGATAAGGACACATATCTTAGGTATTTTTTTATGTTTTTTTCTTATTCCAAAAAATTGGTTGTATAATTTTACAACCATTGATGTAAGTAGTGGGAAGATAATTTCGTTCATGTTATATATAATTAATTCTACATATTTTCAGATATTAAATGAATTCATATTGTCAATATGGGTGTATGAACATTTTTATATTTTGTGACGTATTGTAAATTATTTTTAAAAAATCACAAAAAAATTTTTCTGATTTTCAGCAAATAAATTAACTGATATATAATTTTTTTTTCAGTTTACCAACATTCCGCAAAAATTTTATTAAATTTTGGCAAGGATTTTTTTTTAACCACTAAGTGGTAGCAAAACGTTTGCTGAATCTACTAATTTTGTTGCTAAAAATCAGCTGAATCTACTTATTTTATTGCTGACGTAAGCAATTTTTTTGCAATCACCCTCCTCCCTAAAATTTTGCTGAATTCACTAACTTTTTTTTTGAGTGCAGCAAAAAGAAAAGTAGAACTGTTGTTTTCAATAATTTGGGATGGTTAATTTTTGATATTTAAGATTAAAGATTTTATTTTTATTATTTTTACTATTTTTACTGTTTTTGGACTATTTTAAATTTTTTTATTTTATTTTAATAGTAAAAATTAAAGAAAATCTTGTATTTTTACAGATTTTGATTTAATTTTTTAATAGTTAAAAATAAAATAAAAATACATTTTATTTAAAAGAAAGATGAGTAGATGGATTTTAACAATATGTTTAGTAGTTTTAAAAATATAAGACTTACTTTTTAACTACAAAATATTGTGAGTGTATGCATTTATAACAAAATATGCAATAGCAAATCGATGCTATTTTGTTGCAAATTCTTTGACTCCTTAAAGTATTTGGTCAAAATCTTTTTTTAGCTACCGACTACAAACAAGCAATTGTATGAAAGTCGCTGCTCTGGTTATATACTTAAACATATTCGTAAAATTCATACTACACCTCCTATATTCGCAAAATGTGTAATGTAAGTATCTAATTTAAATGTGTCAAAATTCAAAAATTATAATAATTATGAAATAATTGTTGCAAAAAAAAACAAGCAACGAGTAAAATATCACAAATAATATCAAGTATTTTTATTATTAATCATTAAAAATATTGAATTAGGTTAAGTAACGGAAAGCATATAAATATAAGTTAATATCAATGAAATTATACAGGTAGTTATGAGTAGTAATGAGGATTTCCTAAAAACTGATACCTATTTAATACACTGAGATAATTATCTGGATGGATATCAATGAATTTTTGCATTAGATCTACTCAGTGTCACTGGATCTTTGAAACTTTCTGTTATATATTTCTATCCGTTGAAACTTTTTATTAAATTAATGCATTTTTTAATTTAATTTTATGAACATTTTCATTTTATTTTCAAAACTTTCATATGCTTAAAGAAAAAAGTGTAATTAAAACTAGTTTCATAAAAACTATGAAGCTTTTTCATAATATTTAAAAAAATTCTCATTCGCCTTGTGAAGAAATCTTCATTAGTTAACGGAAAATTTTATTCAAACTCGTCCAAGAAAATTCTCTCTGTGGAGCGTTATTCGTATTAAAACTCTCTCAAATGGATAACGGTTAAAGATACCTATACCGAAACTTTTGGTATGAAAACATCGGTATCTCAAAACAGTTTTGCTACCGGTATTGAATTGGTTTTTAACAAAATATTTTCATGATTTTTTTTAGCAAAAACTATAAATGTTGTTAATGCAGAGTAATTTAACTTTATCGAGACCGTTTGGCTGATTTAGCAAAAATGATATCTTGTTTTTAGTAAAGCAACAATATCAGAACAATTTATTAAATGTTATAAAAAGTTAGTTAAATTGTATTATTTCTTTAATGAAAGTTATTTTTCTAAAATTCTTTAATTTTTCACTAAATATTTAGTATATTAAATTAAATTTAGTTAGAAAATTGTTCTTCCTCAAGTTCAATATTTAATATGACATTATCATATTAGATTTTCTTTGTTGCTAATCAAAAAGTTTAATCATTATCATTGGCAGCACCCTAATCTTCAGTTGTCCGCTATAGAAAACGATAATTGGCTTAACTCAAACCATAACCAAGACATTACATACAATGGACAAAATCTATGCTTTGTGAATTTGTCTGCCTGTTGTTCCACCCGAATTTTCTCCGTTCTTAATGAAACTCGGACATACGATAAAGGAACGTAGTAAAAATCTGGAAGCGAAGCGGAAAATCTTCCCCTTAACTGCATGAACAAGCGCTAAAGTTAGGAACTTGAAATTTAAAAAGTTGTTGTTCCATCCCCTTCGACGGGATATTTGAAAATTCCAGATGGGAGGGGTGAAAAGTGGGAACAGAAACTTGAAATTAAAAATTATTTTCATTCTCATGAAAACTTGAAAATTTCATAAAACCGACTTCAGTTGTCACAACCGAATTCGGTTGCCACAACCCCCAATTCGGTTGCACTATCCAAAAGAAAAACACAAAAAATAATAAAAATAATTTTAGTGTTGGCCTCTGTGCGGCACACTTTAAAGCTCTTTGATTTGGATCAAATTTGTATCATATAAATTTTAGACCTTACCAGCAACAACAAAGAAAAGGTAAAATATGCATTTAAATAAATGAAATATTAAGCAACAAAAACTTTAAAAAATCACTCTCACATTATCCTTTTATTTAAATACCACAATGATACGGTGAGTATGATTTATATTTAATTTCTTTTAAAATCACTCATGCGCTTAGGTGGACTTTGAAAAATATTAAAAACAAAAAAATTGGCAATTATTCTTCAGAATTTCTCATAATTTTTCTATTTTAAGATATTTCATAATCTAAAATACCACATTTCAAATTTTTCTGTAAAAACTGTCCTAAACTCAAAAAAAAAAGTTAATAAAGTCAGCAACAAATTTTTTGCTGAGTCAGCAAAATTTTAGTTTAGGAGGGGCTTGTAAAGAAAATGCTAATGCCAGCAAAAAATAGTAGATTCAGCAAAGGTTTTGATAACGCGTAGTTTGTTAAAAATTAAGCAATCCTGGCTAAGAATTAACAACATTTTTGACGAATACTAGTAGACTAAAAAGAAACTCAAACAATTTATAGAAAAATTATATTTTAGTTAATTCATTTGGTGAAAGACCTAAACATATTTTTGTGATTCTTTTAAAAATAATTTACAATAAGTTATATAATATAAAAATGTTCATACTCCCACATTGACGACTTCAAGTAATAGGATATATACAGTAGTGGTCAAAACATTTGGAACTGAGATCACATTTGTTGTTTTTATTGATTTATTTTCTTCAAATCACACTTAGTTACGAAAAATTATTTTTTACATATTCTTCATACATTGTTTTATGTTAAACAAATAAAAAAAATTAATTCCGTTAAATTAAAATAACAAAAAAAATTAATAATAATGTATTCAAAATGCAGGTGTTCAAAACATTTGCAACTCTCATTATTCTTACTCTTAACGAAACAATTTATACTAACAAATGCTAGGATATAACGGTAATCGCATTCCCTTTTAATATGAGATTTAGGCCATTACATTTTTTAAACAAATTTATTATAATTATTGTTCTTTAACAGTTGTAAAAAGATGTTGGAAGCATAAACAGCGTAAGAATAATTTTTGTAAAAAATGGGCAGGAAATCATTACAATTCTGATTTTAAATCAAAAGTTTTAAATGATTTTAAAAATGGACTTTCCCAAAAAGAAATTTCTATAAGGTACTCCGTTCCAAAATCAACGATTTGCCGCATTGTTAATAGTGGTAACATCCACACAACTCATAAAGGTGGAAGACCCCGTATTACAACTGTAAGAGAAGATCGGAAAATCAAGAATTTTTTTACGAAATATCCCAAAGCAGCTTCCAGAGAAGCTAAAACTGAACTTTTAATAGATGCCAGAAGAGCCCGAGAATATGGTCTTAGAAGTTATAGATGTACAAAAAAAAACCGAAAAGCTCGGCTTGACTTTGCACTCACCCATTTGAACTGGACTCAGCAGCAATTTAAAAATGTATTGTGGTCAGATGAGTCTAAATTCAACCTCCGGGGATCAGATGGAAGAGCCAATGTTCGAAGACCACGAAGCGAAAATTTTAATTCCAGATACACTACCGCCACAGTAAAGCATGGAGGTGGAAACATTATGGTGTGTGAGTGTTTTTCAGGAAATGGGATTGGCCCAATTCACCGCATTACTAGCACAATGACGGCCACAATCTATAGAGATCTTTTGAGTTCATTTATGCTTCTGTATGCTGAATGGGAAATGCCACTCTCATGGACCTTCCAGCACGACAACGACCCAAAACACACGGCGGGGTTGTAAAAGTTTGGATGCAGGAAAGTAAAATTAATGTCATGTAGTGGCCGGATCAATCTCTCGATCTCAACCCGATTGAGAACAAGTGGATGATTGTAAAACGGAATATCGGCAATAAAATATTCCGAAATGGTGATGAACTTTTCGTCGAGTTGGAGATGCTGGAATGAAATTTCTTACGATTATATTAAAAAGCTCATTGCCTCAATGCCTAAGAGGAGTTCAGAAAATATAAAAAATAATGGCTACGCTAGAAAATACTGAGCGTTAAAACCATTGTTTGTATTTCCTGTTAATAATTTTAAGAGTTGCAAATGTTTTGAACACTGCACTATCGACTTATTTTTGTTAAAATTACTTTTTTTTTATTTTTGAGAAGTTATGAATAATATTTTTGTATTTGTAAAATAATAAGCTATAACTGAATTTAATAAAAAAAGTAACCAAAACTTATACCACAAATCTTTTTGATCAACAAAAATTATAATTACCTAAACCATGATTTCAGTTGCAAATGTTTTGAACACCACTGTAGATATTATAACATGAACACAATTGTCTTCCACCTACTTACATCAGTGGTTGCCTAAATTATGGCATCTTTAAAAGGAAGACAAATGCCTTAGATAGTTCTATAAACGAAACGAAAAAATAACAATATATGACATATACAAGAAATGCTTTGCAATGAGATAAAGGGAACATAATTTTTCATTATATTTCAAAAAAAAACAGTTTTTTCAACTTTGCTATACAATTGCCTTATCTTTCGCTTTAGTATGTCTACCTAACTTTGCTATACAATTGCCTTATCTTTCGCTTTAGTATGTCTACCTAAACGGACACTCAGAATATTATATAATCTACTGTTAGTAGTTTAATAAAAAAGTTTTCAGTTTAAAGGAGCATGCATTTATTTTTCAAAAAAAAAAACAGTTTTTTCAACTTTGCTATACAATTGCTCAAAATTTACTACTGAGTTACTACCATTTGCCGATTTTTTAGTTTCGTTTTCATACAAATTTAAACATAGAAAAAACTAAAACTTCGGGTTCTGATGAGATCTTTAGCCAGATCGAAATACTAGTATCAACCTAGCTAATATGTTTGATTTGCTTTATTTTTGTAAATATACGGAGGTTGAATGCTCGTTATAAATTGAAAATAACATAAAAATAATCTCGATATATATAAAAACAAAAAACTAATATAACTGTAAAAAAAATAGAAACGGAATGTTGTCATTTATTTGTTTGCATTACAGTTTTTATAAATTTAAATTAATGTTTTCTAAAAAAAAAAAATCATATAATTCATGTCTGTTTTTTTTTTATTAAAATGGCTTGTTTATATACAAAATTATTTCAATTCAATTTAGAAGAAATTGAAAAAGTTTACACAGAAAAAAAAAAACAAAAAAAAAAAAAATAAAAAACTTAAATAATTTCAAATAACTGAACATAACTTTTATTATTGCTGATCAGTCGTTAACATTTGAACATATATTTTAACTTACTAAAGGGTCCGCCATCTAACGTTTTTTTTTTCAACTAGTGCTTATTTCGTGAATGGTAACACTTAGCTCATGTCTGATTTGACAGATAATTAGTTTTATCCTTCCGCTGAACGAATATGGTCCGTATGTTCGTTATCTTGTGAAAAAAGTGAAAGAAACTGGCATCCTCCTCGATAAACCAAAGCGTGAAAAGCCAAAACAGTGCGTACACCGAGAATATTGCTGCTGTGGCAGAAAGTGTGCGTGAAGCGCCATCAACATCAATTCACCGTCGTTCTCAAAAATTGAACATTTCGGAGACATCATTGAGACGAATTTAGCATAAAGACCTTGGTATGACGCCATACAAAGTCCAATTGGTTCAGGAGTTCAAAAAAGAAAAAGTTATTTGACGGACTCTTTATTAATTTGTGTTAAATTACATTTTCAGTTAATTTAAAATACAACTTATTTTGAGTGTCTATTTGTTTGCAATTTCAAATTGCCAATTTGACCGCACTATATTAATAATCATTATAAACATTTAGTTTACAAATACATATTTAGTCTTTATTAAATTTAAATACTTTAATTTGCTTTTAATTTAATTAATAGACAATTTTTTCACAAACCGGTGACAATACACAATTTAAGTTGTTTTTGACCACAATTTTGTCGGTTTGTGTGAAAAACAGATATAAAATTTTTAAATGATTGATTTTTTTTATGTCTTATACGAGTTCTACTTATTAGACCTGTTTAGCTTATTTCAGAATAACCAACATGTAAGTCTTACCTGTAGTTATTAATGTCCAATTTGTATGATCGCAATGTCCCACTTGGTATGTCTCTTTTAAATTCTTTTAAATTCATGCCTTCTTAGGCAATAAGAATCGCTTTTTTGTATGTTGACAACATTAATGCTTCATAGTATGCATTCTTTATTGCTTCATTGTAAGCATTACTCACTGCTACAAAGAAGGCATTTTGGGAAGCACTACAGAATGCCTGCCCTATTTTGGAAGCATACAAATGTACTTAGTGCTTACTAAAATCCAGGGTATTTTTTGCTGCGATATTTTTCAATCTAATTGTTGTCCACACTGTTAATGTGCTCATCAGCCCAATTTTTTAAGAAAAATGTGTACATTCAAGTCGAAATTTTTTAAAATAGTGATAGCAGAAATTAAACTCGATGGCAGTTGGCAATTTTGATATATTCATGCAACAACACGAATGGAAACAAAAGGTCCACTTTAGGGAACAGGCCACAATTGGGTACATTCCCTTATAATTTATATTTTTTTAAAATCCAATTTATTTTTGTACGATTGAACTTAGTAGAAGGACTTAAGGGACTTATTCTGAAAACTATGAAATTTTTTTTTCGAAAGAAACTAAAGACTGAAGACACAAACTCGTTTCATTGAATTTGAATAGTAGAAAGAAAACAATAGACTTAGGATACAAACTTAACAAACTAACTTTAGGGACTGATTCTTAAAAGAAAACAAAAGACTTAAGACACAAACTTTTATTTAAAAAAATCAAAAACACTAACGAAAGAAATTTAAAATGGCTTTAGAATTGTATCTTACATCAACATAATTTTTATTAAATCAAACAAAAGACTTAAAAAACAAACTTATTTTTTATAAAAAAATTCGTTTCATCAAACCACAAAATTCAAGTTTCTTGAAATAAAATCCTGTTCATTTTAATATGATCTTCCAGTTAAACTATTGGCATTCAACTAAACGATGTTTTATTTAAAAACTCTAGTAAAAATATAAATATTTTACCTAAAGTACCTTCAACTAAACCTCTGGCTACCATAGACATTAAACTAACTGCACACTTACCAAAAAACCATACTATATATTTATGTATTTATTTATGTATGGCTCGTGTTCAACTAGTTATAATCTTATCATCTGTTATTACCAACATTTTTCAAAAAGCCTTTAGTACATTTATAAAAGAGAACTTAAAAAAAAACTTTTCAGAATAACAATTTATATTGTTAACCCTGTCATGTCGATGCTGTTATACCAACATCGTTAATATCATGATGATATGGCTGGACTAGTGTTTTTTTTTTTTGTACAAGCCCTTTGGAAATTAAATCATAAAATGCATTTAGTTAAAATGTAACTTAACACCATCTATCTAGTCTTGGTTTCAGGCTAAAAAAATACACAATATGCGTGTTATATTTTATTTTAAAGGCTACTGGTATTTAAAAGCAATCACTAGCAAAATAAACTTGATTAAAAATGTATGATGTTTGAAATACTGAGAGTTATAAAAGAGTTTTCAAATATTCAGTAACTCAAAGTTAACAAAAGATAAATATAGCAAGTAAATCAAATAGTTTTTAAAAGAATATACCACTTTTTATTCGAACATTTTTAATTTTCAGGTTTTCACATTGAAAGCAACAGTTTTTGAATATGAAATTGTCCTATTTGGAAATCAAGTACTAAACAATGCACAGTCTTAAAAATGTTAAATGATTTTTTTTCTTCACAAATATCGATTCATTAAATTTTTTTTTTTTTGAGCTTACACTACGACTATTTAGCACCAATTCTAAGACTATTTAGCTTAAAACAATGTTACCGAAGTGATACAAAAATTTTGGTGTCTGCAAACGAACGAATTGACAGACAAAAAATGCCATAATGAATCTGGGTTATTTGTTCAAGTTTAAACTATAATAACCACACATTATCTAAAGACTTTAAGAAAAACTAACACGAGAGGTATCGCGACCCATACCGGCAGACAGGCACGTAGCTAGGTGGGGGGCGTGGTGACTAGACCCCCCCCCCCCCCCCCACCCAACAAAATATTTTACAAATTTAAAAACTTAATACAATTTGTTAGGAAGTAAAAATGTTATTGATAAATTTAATATAAAAATATTTATTTTTGACTTGGATCAAAAAGGAAATAGTTTTATATGTTTCGAATCTTAAAATTTCATTAGAAAACATCGCCTGCAAATGGGCGGCTATCATTGTTTGAGTTGATTTTCGCCAAAAAGCATTAAATAAAATCATTTCATAAGAGATTTCAAAGTCTTTGACTTAAAATATAATCAAAAAATTGTTTGAGACAATGCAAACTAAAAATTAAATATGTCTACACAGAAAAAACTAAAATTGAGTTTGAATTCAAGTATTTGTTGATTCAGTAAAAGTTTAACTGACTTCGGTCGTGTTGATGCAATTGAATATTGTTTACTATTGGGAAAAAATTGGGAAAAAAATTGCTTAATTAAAAACAAATCGCCAAAATTACAAAATTTTGAAAAAAATCGACCAACATTTAAAAAAAATCGACAAAATTTAAAAAAATCGAGACCATTTGAAAAAATCGCAAAATTTAAATAAAAACAAGTGGAAGCATTAAAGTCCGATGTGCCGAATTTGTTATAAAAAAGACTAAATTCGGCCGTGCCGAATTTTTGGATACCCTCCATCTCGGTGTTTGCATTAACCAGGGAAAGTGCAAACAATATATAAACCTATATTCTTTGTAAAAATAACAATAAGTATGTTGTTTTTATAAGTTAAATAAAATATGATTAATTAATGTATTTGGGATGACGAAAAAAATGTTGTATCAATTAGAGTTTCGTTCGTTAAAAGCGAACTGCATTGTATATAAATACAGATAAAGATTTACACAATTCACCATGTATGGTTTGTGTCTTTGCTATAAAAAAAAATCGTCGACATTCACGGCGCTGAAATCATTATGTTTAATTTCTATGATATCAAATATATATTTGTATTGGGAGTTAAAATCCAATTGATATTGTTAGAAGAATCCAATTGCAATTGTTGGAAGAGTCCAATGGAGAAAATTGGCAATAGCGCCATTTATTAAGTTATAAAGGGAAGTAATAAGAAAAAAATTGTTTTAAAAATAATAAATATATTGTGAATTAATAATTTAATTTAATATCTAATTGTAATTGAGAAAGGATCGAATTGGAAGAATAACTGGCGACACCTATTAAATTGTGAAGGGAAAAAACTTTGGTTTTGTAAATGAATTTAGTAGAAAAAAACCTAACACTCGAGTAACGAGGGTTATGTGGACAAAAATAAACATAGCTTAATTTAAATTCAATGTATTTTAAGTATTTTTTGATAACGAAAAAACCTAACTGAAAATCGATGTAATTCTCGGTTAATAAAAAGAATTAGGCAATAATATCAAACTGCGTATCATCAAAATCGAGAATAACGGCCTAGTTGTATTGCAATAATTGAATGCAGTTTGCTTATAACACTTGAAATAGGGGAAAAGCACAAATCGATGTCTCAAAGTAACCAATATTTGTAGCAAATAATATTATCCGTACATGTAATATTTACATATAATGTAGCACTGAAGTAATTATTTTTCTATAAAACAAAACCCGGGATTTTAGTTGAAAAAGCCACAAAATAGGCTTTTAGCAATGTAACGAAAATGAATTGTATAATATACAAAACCACTTAAATTTTTAGCGAAAAACATACCGATTTGATCTAAACATATTAGGAATATTATATTTTAATAATATTAATAAAAACTTTAAATGTTTTTCATCTTATTTTTCACTGAAACACAAATTAATGTTCAAAGTTATTCTGCAGGTTTGTTCTCAATGAAGGATTTTTTTTTTTTTGGATAATAGTTGGTTTTAAAATCAGTAGTGAAAATTTACAGAATTGATAAAAACTTTAGAAAGAGTTGAGAAATCGTTTGCATGCACTGACAGAAATTTAATATAACATTTTAAACAAAGTTATGCTTTTTTCACATGGACTTTTAAAAAAAACACAAAAAGGTGATTACGTAGAAACTTTTGCACTGTTTTGTAAATAATATAAGGTGGCGCAAAAATAACCTTCCGATGTTTTTTTTTTATTATGTATTTATTATGTATAGCATTTTCTGATAGGAGGATTACTTTTGCGCCACCTTATACATTAACAAAGTTTAAGTGGCAATCGTTTTAGTTACATATATATTCAGTCGAATTGGACAAAATTAAAGGGAAATGTAAATTGAACTATTTATCGAATCTGTGGATATAAGAAGCTCGTTATATCAGACATCATTTGTATGGAAGCTTGTTGACGAAACAAAAAATTTAAATAAAATTAATTCTTTATAACAAAGATCCATTTTGCAATTTTTATTGTTATTGAATTGTAGAGAAAAATTAGTGTTTCTTGTTGAAATGAAAAGCATGCGCGAATTAAAAAAAAATGTGTATTATCCTTTTTGTTAAACGAAGTTTTATAAGGAACCGGTTATTTTCGGTAAGGTCTAACGGTATTTAAGAGAACAATTAACGAATATCTTAATCAGAATTTTAGATAAGTTTAAATGAAACAAAAGCGCTTGCTGAGACATAATGAATTATTAAATACCCGTTTACATTACAACACATGTGTTTATAATATACATCATATAAGTAAAACGGAAAGTGTGATAAAATTAAGTTTGTCAAAAAATTAAAAAAGAAAATATTTTGTGTGTTTAGAGTGTTTTCGAGACACAAAAAAATTAAAAAAACTGGTATTTTTTCCAATTATATAAATCGGACAACTTTACAAAAAAGTAAACGAACGGAAAATTTGTAAGAATTAGTAAAATAGATAAAACAGCTGGTTTAAAATATTAAAAAAAAATCAACTGGTCATTTTGGAAAAGATAAAACTTAATTGAAATTGTCGACCAAAAAGAATTTTAAATGTTTTTTAACTTCTTCCATAGTTAATTCTATAACATTTTTCACTTTAAATCCATAAACAATTATAATTTAATTTAATATTTGTTTTTGTTTACTAAAAATACAAGCATCTTTTTTCAATCATATATTTTTTTCTTCTTACAAATTTTTACTGTCACAAATTAATCCAGTAAAAACTTGAAAGTTCTCTGGCATCAAACTGTCACTTTACTCTCTCTTTTTATCAGTTTTAACTGAGTATTTGTGTAAACGAACACCTTCCAGTAAAAACTTGTACAAATTTTTGTGTTATCGAACAAACTTAATGTTATATTTTTTAATTATTAAATTTTGGTACTTTATTTATTTTATTAGACCTGATTTTAAACACCGGATTTATTTTTGGATTTATTTTGTTTCATTTAAAGCTGTATTTCTTTTATCTTTCAACATTTTATAAATATGAATATTCGGGCTAGAGACCTTTTTGTTTCGCAAAAAGGTCCATGCCTTGTTTTTAATATAAAATTTTTTTATTTTTATTTAAATCTAACACCAATTAAATTTTATAAAAATGTAAAAAAAATGTTCTAAAAATATAAACACAGAAACTAAATTAAGCTAATCCCATAATGAATTTATAAAAATATAAATCCGGTTTGTATTAAGTTTTATTTAACTCTAGTATTTGCATTTTGCAAAATTGTATTTCACATCATATTAGCAAATAAAGGTAGCTTTCGAGAAAAACAACAATGTTTTTTTTTAACGAAATAATGTAAATTTAATAATAGATCCGGCGATTTTATGAGAATGATAAATAAATAGGTCTTGCTGACATATTAAACTATTGTCAAAAAATCGTAATTTTGGAAGCAAAAATCGTCCAATAGTCAATTAGATATTTTGGGTATTAAATATCGTCAAAATGACGATAAATCGTCAAACCTGGCAGCACTGCATGCGATTGCTACTAATACGTACATACCTACCATTAATAAAAATCTACATACATACAGGGTGGCTGATGAATATTGCTACAGTAAGAAAATCAAATAACTTTTTTTTTCAATACATACAATATTTCTTTATTTTTACATTTGATAAGCCATACATTTTTATTAAATATTTTTAATGGCTTTTAAGAAACAATTTAACTAAAATGACTAACACGCCTGATGACATCAAATACAAGCGAAATTCCGTGCAAATTACAGAGAAAATTCTAAGCTAAGGGGCAAGTCTACTGCGTTAAATTGCTTGTTATTTGATTTTTTAAAGGAGAGAAATGAAATAAACCGATTAATAACTCAGAAAAAAGTTATTACGTTTTTTTTTTGTAGTGGCATTTATCAGCCACCCTGTATTACAAAACAAAACAAAAAAACAACAATAATATTTTGTGGGTTTTTCCCAGAATTTTTTTTAAAAGAATTACAAACATTTTACAAAGTGTATATACCCTCCGCACTATGGGATGAGAAGTATGTTTACAAACACGGTTGCGGAGACATACACAATGAAATAATTATTAAATACCCGTTTACATTACGACACATATGTTTATACTATACATCACATAAATCAAACCAAAAGTGTAATAAAATTAAGTTTGTCAAAAATTAAAAAAGAAAATATTTTATATGTTTAGAGTGTTTTTGAGACACAAAAAAGAAAGAAACTGGTATTTTTCAAATTATATAAATCGATAATAATATAAATCGAAAAATAGACCTGGTGACAAATAAATATGTTTTGCTGATATATTAAACTTTTGTTACAAATTCGTAATTTTGTTGGAAGCAAAAATCGTAAAATAGTTTAGTTATTTTGGGTATTAAATATCGTCAAAACTACGATAAATCGTCAAACCTGGCAGCACTGCATGCGATTGCTACTAATCCATACATAAATACCACTTATAAAAACCTACATACATACAGGGTGGCTTATTAATGTTGCTACATTAAGAAAATCAAATAACTTTTTTTTCAATACATACAAATATTTCTTTATTTTACATTTGATAAGCCATACATTTTTATTAAGTATTTTTAATGGCTTTTAAGAAACAATTTAATTAAAATGACTAACACGCCTGATGACATCAAATACAAGCGAAATTCCGTGCAAATTACAGAGAAAATTCCAAGCTAAGGGCAAGTCTACTGCGTTCAATTTGCTTGTTATATGATTTTTTAAGGGAAAGAAATGAAAATCATTATGAACTGTCCGTATAGACTGTCTGGTGATACATACATATTTGAGCAAAAATATTCCTTGTCGAAACTCTAGAATTGGCTTGTATTGCGGCAACTATGGCAACAATTGTTTCTTGCATTCGAACTGAGAAATTTTGATCGTGATTGTCCCACGATTGACAAAATAATTTTCCAGCCCAATCTGCTCGGAGGAGTGCCGCCTAATGCGCCCGTTAAGTTTGTTTACGCGGAAACGCCAGCCTCTAAAGCATTGTAGTGGCGCACAATCAAAATGTTAGTTTCATTACCCCATTCGTTCATTTTTCTTAAATTGAAAAGCGAATCAATGAAACCAAAAAAAAAAAAAAAAAAAATGGAACCGATTTATAACTCAGAAAAGAAGTTATTACGTTTTTGTTTTGTAGTGGCATTTATCAGCCACCCTGTATTACAAAACAAAACAAAAAAACAACAACAATATTTTGTGGGTTTTTTGTTGCTTTTGTACGTGTTGATTATGACCGTGGATGGTAACCAATTCTATGTGGCTATGGGTCCGGGTAACGCTATATTCTTTTATTTCGGTAACGGTATTTTAGGGGTAACTTTACTTCAGTTATTTCGGTAACGGGCTTTTAGCGTTAACGGTATTTTATTTATTTCGCTAACGGTATTTTAGCGGGTAACGTTATTTTAGATATTTCGGTAACGTTATTTTAGGGAAAAAGATTTTTCAATTATTTTGGTAACGGCATTTTAAGGGTAACGTTATTTTCGTTATTCAGGTAATGTTAATGCACACCGATATTTTTAGCCCCATTATGCCCGAGTTTTAATGACTGGCTAGTTTATGATCATACTTTGGGAAAATATATCTATTTAAAGAAGTTTTTTTTTTAGATCTTGTTAGATTTTTTTCGGTAACGGTATTTTAAGGTATTGATATTTTAATTATATCGGTAACGGTATTTTATCTATAACGGTATTTCAGGGATAACTATAGTCAGTTGAAAGGTGTTAGAATCGGAGACGGTATTTTAGCGATATTGGCAGCCATCCCTGATTGCTTATATTCTTGTGTTTAAGCATTGAATGTACGTATGTATGATGAAATAAATAGAATAATTTAAAATTTGCTTCAAAATTTTTAGAGGTCTTCCCACATTTTCACTCATAACTTTTATACACGCTAACCGATTTTGATAATTTTCACTACGAAACTGCTCATGATGTCAACAAATAATTTGACTGAAAATAAGCAACACTTCTTTTGTATTGGCGGAGTATTTTGCCTTAACACAGACAGACGGACAGACGGACATGGCTATATCGACTTCTCTATTCATGCTGATTAAGAATATAAAGAATTACAAATATTTGACAAAGTTATATATACACTCCTGCACTATGGGATGGAGGGTATACAAATTGTCAACATTTAAAAAACAATCCTCAAAATTGCAGAAATTTAAAAGACTCCCAAAATAGACCCCGAAATTCAAAATCACAAAAATTAAAGAAACGCAAATTTTCTACTTTAAACGATTTTTTTTAATTTTGGCGATTTTTTAAAAATTTTGCATTTGTTTCTATGTTCTTATTATACGTTATAAAAACTGAAATTTTATTTTATACCAAATTCATTTCCAATTAAACAGTTAATTGAAAGTAAGTTTGAAATCAAACAATTGTTTAATTGAAATTTTTTTTCTGTGTATTTTGACATAATCTTTTAAAATGGAGATACCACTAGGACTCAAAATTAATTTTACTTGTGCCGTAAAAGTCGTTACTTTATTTATAGTGCAATCTTTTTATTTAAATTTGGTTTGCTGCGCACTCATCTGGTAACATAGTTTTCAGTATTTGTTTACGATATATATTACGATATCTCAAAATCCATTAAAGCGACTCGTGTTCCACGGTGCCGTGAAATAACTCCCAAATAAAATAAGTCCCAATGAAATAACTCGCAATGAAATAAGTCCCAAAAAAAAATTAAATTAGTCCCAATTTTAATAAATGAAATAACCTCCAAAGAAAAAAACGAAATAAGCCCCAACTTTTGGGAGTTATTTCATAGTAATAAAATAACTCCCAACAAAGAATGAAACAACTCCCAATGAAAAAAGTCCCCAAAAAATGAAATAATTCCCAATTCAAAAATATCTAATTCTGCGATTCGCGGCTCATGCGATTCGCGGCCGTGGCCGCGCCTATAGGACGCGAACTACGGTGGCGCCGCATTTCGCGAAACGCGGCCGCGCAGCAGGACGCGAATCGTACGCACCGCTTTCCAGAGGTGGCATGTCATGTCCAATGACATAATGTTCATGGACGTTATGTCATTCGAAAAGTGTCATAATGTCCATGGACTTTATGACAATTTTTAATTTGACAATTTTGGACATTATGTTACTTTCAAATGTGGCATAGCGTTCAGACTTTTTAAAATAAAAAGATTAATAATATTTAGTATATCCATACAATTTTTTAAATATATGTATATATCACAAAATAAAACTGAACTTATAAGTCGTAAATTCGCACGCAGAAAAAAATTTATTTCGCGAAGCCGCCTGCCGCGTTCTACGGGGAAAAACGCCTAAGAGCGGTCGAAGGCCGCCACACAGAAACACTTGTTTTTACAAATTACTTGATGTCTTAAAAATATAAGATTTTAACGGATTCGACATCTGATTTGAAAAACAAGTTCTTCTGGGTGGCGGCCTTCGGCCGCTCTTAAGGGTTTTTTTCTCCGTAGAACGCGGCAGGCGGCTTCGCGAAATAAATTTTTTTCTGCGTGCGACACAAAAGTAACTTCAAAATTACTGATCTGTTTCCACACTGGAGTATAATGTCCATGGACCTTATGTCACCCAAAAGTGGCATAAAGTCCAGGGACTTTATGTCATTCCATTTGAGGACATAATGTCACATTGCAGAGTGTCATAAAGTCCATGGACACTATGACACTTTTCGAGTGACATAACGTCCATGGACGTTATGTCATTGGACGTTATGACATGCCACCAAAATTACCAAAATTCTAGCAAGAACTGGGTTCCTTTTGGTAAAATAACTCATTGTATTGCCATTATTTACTTTACGACAACTTTACGACAAGAATGCATAATATTTACCAAAATGTAATTTTAATAGAAATGAAATAACTCCCAACAAAAATGAAATAACTTCCAACGATAAAATCACATTTAAAAATGAAAATGAAATAAGTCCCAACAAATGTGAAATAATTCCCAATGACAAAAATAAGTGAAATAACTCCCAACAAAATCTGGTTGGGAATTATTTCATTTGGGAGTTATTTCATAACGAAATAATTCCTAACTGAAAATTGTGAAATAAGTCCTAACGCATTGGGAGTTATTTCATAATGAAATAAATCCCAATTTAATATGGAAAATTTTTGGGAGTTATTTCATTTTTTTTTTGGGAGTTATTTCATTTGGGAGTTATTTCACGGTACCGTGTTCCACACACAGAGACCATATTTTTTTAATTTTTCGAAACAAATTTAAGCCTCAAACTTTGATCGATATGCATAAAGTGTTAACGCGATCCAATGTGACTCAAATTTTCTCAATTTTTTTTTTGTAGACTAAATGTAAACAAATTTCGATCGGCGCTCCTTGAAATGCGACATTTTAAAATCAAGCAGCTAAACCATGCATGTGTTGTGTTATAACGATGTTGTTTTTTTTGAAATTGTAAAGGGTTTTTATATAAAAAATTGATAAAGAAAATTTGAAAAGCATTTGAAATTGTGCAAAATATAAATCAAAGTGAATTGGAAATACATAATTTAGTTTAAATAAGGCCTGGGCGATGTCAGGTATATTTTTGAATTTTCCAATTGTATATTTTTTCTTTATCATTATTTCTTTCAGACTACAACCACGCTTTCTTGGAAAATTTACAATTTTTTTAATACAAGACATGAAGTATAGCCCCCCATCTTCAAAAAAGTCGGATATATGGAAAAGGGGGAAAAATAGTGATTAATTTGTTAAAATAATTCAAATAAGTGGCAGCCTGGGTTCACGACATAGTGTCAAATGTGTGTTTTCTTGAGCTGTTTTAAATAAGTCCAAATTACCTAAACTTTAGACATATTTTCATACAAAGATGTGTTAAATTTCACCGCCAATTTTAAAAATAAATACGTTTTTCATATATTTTTGCTGCTTTATCACCTATCCGAATTTCATTAGATTTAATGGGAACCCATCGGAACAGCTTCCTTGTAAGTGTCATTGAATTTATATAGGATATTTGCCTTTTAATGTGTTTTTTGGATGGTTATAAGTCTTTAATTTCCCGAGTTATAACGTTTGCATAAAATAATACATTATTTTATATACACTTATAAGGTTTTGTCTGCCAGTGTATTTATCCGATCATAATTATATAAATTCATATATAAAATTAATTTCGTAGAAAAAATTTAATATGATGTCATATATAGTTGCGTATAATTGTATATTGCATTTAGAATACGCTAAAACTAATCCAATTAATAATGACGTTATATTTATATACCTAGACATTGCAAAATAATATATATTTTGATATTATATCATATTAAAAAAAAAAACAATTTTTTTTTAGATAAAATTGTATATTGCCCCATGTAGAGTAACACTAGAAAATTTGTCAATCATATTTTGGATGTAAATATGTATTACGTCAATACAATAGTATCATTTTGTGGATAATTTTATACACAAAATTTACCCCAAATTTTTGTCTTTTAAATTGATTTCTTTCTGGTTCTTAACCCTAAAAAAAGAATTTGTTTCATTTGTAACATTATGAGTTCTTAATTTAGTCTTAGATTTTTTTCAATGAAAAACTCTAAACTTAGTTTCAACGTTTTTTTTCCGTGTTTGTTATTCACTGGTGTAAGTTAACAAATTCCAAAAAATCTTCATTTTCATTATATTTTCCTTTTTCAAATTTTTTTTCAAACAACTTACTTTTTTTGGTAATTTCAAGAGAATTTATTGAATATAATAAAATGTCTAAATAGAAAGGAATTAGTTACAAATTGTAAAGTTGAATCAGGGCTATGAAACAAAAAGCTTCAATAAATTCGCCAACTCTACATCAGGTGGCGAGGAACAACTGTTCTAAGACTTATCTACTCGCGCAATTACAGTGTTGCCATGTTTGTAGCCCTTCATCTTTCACCACCTTTCATCTCTCCACTATCCCCTTTTCAAAGAAAGCAACACATTAATTAATAGGAAGAATTTCCTGAGTGTTGCTTCTCTTTTTTTTAAAAAAAAAAAAAAAGTAGCTTAAGTCCAAAAGGATTAATAGATATTTCGGATTTTCATGAAGTTTTTAAATCAAAAACCGGATACAACTATAGCTTATTTTGTATATATCAGTATCAGTTCAGATATAAATTTATACCGCTGTATAAAATAGTATTAAATTGTATCGCGTCATTATTCGGATGTTATTTAATCTGATATTATCAAATTAAAACTAAACTAATGCAAACTTATATAATTATTATGCCCATTTCTCGGATAAAACTATATTAAGACTCATATTAAATTTCGTATGATTATATAAAGCATCATATTAATTTTAATCGGGTTATTAAAAGTCGAAACTTTTTTACTTTTTTTTACATTTATCAAGTTTTAGCTACCCTGGACGTATATTAGCACATAAAAATATGAAGTAAAGCAATTTTATTTTTCACGGTTTTCAAAAAGTTTTCCGCATAATCCTTTTTTTTTATTTAATTAAACTAAAAATTAATATTAAGCTAAAATTTTAACGTAATTAGACAATAACGATGCATATCCAAATTAAGGGACACAAACGTTGTAAAATTTGACTTGTTTTGCAGATTGTGATCAACCAGATTAAAGCGTTGTTTCGCGATATAGACATCAAAATCAGGGACCGTAAATTATGATTATTGCTCGTTTTTTTTGAATCAAAAAATCAATCACTTAGAAGAGACATAAAATAAAATTTATTGCACCATTATTATTATTTTTTGACAATCTTTGCATATCCGTCATGATTTTTAAATTTTTGATTTTTAAAGTTTTCTTCAATGGTAATGATTACTTTTGAGTAATAATAAAAAAAAATCAGCCATAATCATTATTTTTGAGCAAAAAAATAAAACTCAAATATAATCATTATTTATGATTTTTATTTTTTTCGCTCAAAATAAAACTCACTTTCAATGTGTGGGATGGACATATGCTCAGGAAGTAGGAGGAGCTTATCCAAGATTTTGGTATCAATCTCTTCTTTGGAAGATTCTCTAGCAGATTAATGCATTAATCATATTTGTGGGTGAGGTTTAAGGTGTTAATTTTTAATTTCAAAATAGGGCTTTTTTTGCCGTATTTTGTCAAAGTAACAATGTGTGGGATGGACATATCTCAGGAAGGAGGAGGAGCTTATCCAAGATTATGGTATCAATCTCTTCTTTGGAAGATTCCCTAGCAGATTAATGCATCAAACATATTTGTGGGTAAGGTTTAAGGGGTTAATAATTAATTTCAAAATAGGACTTTTTTGCCGTAAAGTCAAAATCTGGAAGCTCGATTTTCACCGTAGACGTATGGTCTAGTGGACTTTTTTGCTCAGTACAATCCCCAGAATCAGAAATGCGAAGCGCCCATTAAGATTTTTTGCCTTCCATACTAATCGCCCCACCCTAATGTATATATATTTACACCTACATGAAAGTGAGTTTTATTTTGAGCGAAAAAAAATAAAAATCATAAATAATGATTTTTTTGAGCTTTATTTTTTTTGCTCAAAAATAATGATTATTGCGGATTATTTTTATTATTACTCAAAAATAATCATTACCATTGAAGAAAATCCTTAAAACTCATAACATAATCATTATTGTGTAATTTTTATTATAAAACTCATAATGATTACGGTCCCTGATCAAAATTCGCAAAATAATGAACACAATAAGTAAAAAAATGAAAAATTGCATTTTAATTAAATGCTCTCTATGCGGGAGGTTTTTGTTTTAAAATGACCTGAGAAAGCGATTTATAGAATTATTACATGATTGTCCATTACGTGTTAATAGGTAAAAATTTAGCAAAAAAAAAAAAAAAAACTGTTACTCTAGTGTGCACATATTTTTATAAGTTTCCCCGGGTTACAAAAAAAAAATATATATATATAATAAAAAATGTACTCTAAAAACTAAAATTTTGGAACAAATTTTGATGGCTTTAATGTACTCAGGGTTGCCATTTAATTCAAAATTTTAAAATCTAAAAATTAAAGATTTTAATAAAAAGTAGTTTACAGCTCTTTACTCTCCTTAGGGGCAGTTCTTTAAAGCTCTTTAGAGGTAAGTAGTTACCTTGATGAATATGCACTTTTTAAAACAATATGCTTTGTAAAAAAAAGTTACAATTTACTTAAATTCGAGGCCGTACTCTATATTTCTATATTAGGATATTGTCCTAACAAATAATCGCGGAAACTCTTGTCTATGACGACGGGCGAACTAAGGACCGTGACGGGTTACCTTACGGGACACTGTGGCCTTAGGTATCAACTGTACAAGATGGGACGATCCTCTACGGATACGTGCAAGTTTTGTGAATTGGAACCCGAGACCTCATGCATGTTCTCTGCAAATGTCCGAGGCTCTCCGACAGGAGGGTGCGTTATAGTGACGCCATCGGACGTTTGGAATTGTTTACCTGGTAGGATAGTTGGCTTCGTAGGGAGCCTGAACCTATAGGGTGTATTCGTTGGCAGCACAAAATACTAACTTCTGGTCGCGGTGCATAGTGCCACTCTAGTCTAATCTAATAATCTATAGAGTTTTTATTTTCATTAATTATTAATTGACCATTTTCAGGAATATGTTGATAGATCTATTTCGGGAATTTTTCTAGGTTCCCTTAATCAGAACACGTTTCGAAAGAAGTGACAATCCCATGCAAACATCAAACATTCATATAAACTAGTTTTCCCACTAAATGAGAACTTATATATGAGCTCGAAGTTTAAAGCAGAAAACAACAACATTTTTCAACATTCAGTTCTAAAAGTGGTTTTATGATTTGGTCCACATAAATAATAAATATTCGATTTCAAATTATAAAGAAATAATGCAAAACAATTTTTGCTCTGGTATGACTCTTTACATATCTTAAGACCTCAACGCCAATTTTTTTGACGAACATCTATGGATAATAATGTTTTCTCTTAATTTTAGTTCAAATACATCTCAGAGCACCTTCCAGATGAGCACTTTGCTCAAATGAAAATGCTTTAGAATTAAACATTTCGATTTTTTCTTTTGAAGAACCATTAGCACGCAAGGTCCTAGCTTGACCATAATTGTCGTTACTAATTGCGAAAATTGAAAAAGAGATGATTTTTTGTAATAATTATAATATAATTTTGTTCAATCGGGCAGATTTTTAAGCTTGCGGACCTAAGAATTAACCTCATACTGTAAAGAAATTTTCATAATTACTGCTCCTAAAAATATTTATCTTAGCCAGGTGACACACATGACTCTTGGACTCCAAACCGGTCCTAAATTTAACAAAAAAAAAAAAAAAAACATAATTACGCAGACGAAACATACCAGATTATAATCGATTTTCGTCATAGAGGTAGCCTTTGAGTGTTAAGGTATGTAAAGTGTCGTACCAGATCACAAATTTGTTTTTGTTTTGTTTTGCATTATTTCTTCACTTGTTATACTTGAAGCTATATGTAACAAAGTCTTAACTTGAAGATAACTCAATTTAATAAAATTAGAAGGAACATATTTGCAATATGGCGTCATATTTGCAATATGTGAACCAAACCATATATATAATCATATCGGTCACTACATATATATGGATTATTATATGGCTTATGTAGTTATATATGAAGTAAGATTTGGAGACATATAATAATATCAAGTACCATATAACAAATTTTCTCAATAAAAATTATCAGATGTATTGGTATATATAATGATAATGTGACTTCATATAATATATGACTTAATCATATTATATATGACTAGATATAACTATGTTTTGCGGAAGTGCGCGAATGAACGTAGCTTTATAATGGACCATATATAATCATATCTGACTTCAATTAAAAAATACCCGGTTAAAATATATATATATATATCTTTATATACCTACATTAATTTATATGTGACGCTATATGTAATCTTATTAAATTTCATTTGAAATATAGTCCAATGTAATTGAATCTGTTTGTATGGCTTTGGATCTAATGTGATGTTGTTAGATAAATATCCAGTACAATTTTTATTAGAGCCTCCATAATAGGCAGAGCCTTAACATAAAACCTATTAATCATAAATTTTGCTCCATTAGTGAGTGCATTTGCAGAAAAATTTTGATAATTATGGAGTTCAGTTGTAATCACTCATTGCCAAAAATTTGTTTGTCAAAATTTTAAATATCGCTGTATTTTTAACGGAATTCTTGTGTTGTAAGTTATTTTGAATAAAACTGAAATTCTCCCCATAAAATTGTTATTTGGGTCTTGAAAACGTTAATCTGCAGATTCTAAATCTGTTCTTGAAATAAATTTTTGTAGCACTTAACATTTATGGAAACACCGAAGAAAATTAAAATTTGTTTCAGCAACAATTCTGGAATTGAAATTGTTTTTCAAAATTTCTGTAACATTCCAAATTTTATTGAAATCTGAAGGAATCCTCCAACAGACCATCCATGTTAGTATGTGGTTGATGTAAATGTATAAACTTCATGTATGAACTATTTCTTTTGTATTCCGTTTACTTAATTTCTTTTTTTTAATTTATGTTTTCAGGCACAAATAAGACTTTTTTCCTGTGGTCTATCAGGCGCTGAACCAGGGTGTCCCACTATATACCAAAGCGGAGGGTGCATTTCCTTAGTTTTTTCAAATAGAAATGCATAAAAAAAATTCTATGTGGATGTGTTTTCAATTTCTTTGGCAATAAAACATTTTTTTTTTCAAGGAAAATCCAATTTGACCATTAAATAAATGTTAAATTTTTTTTTTTTTTAGCACTTCAATATTACTTTCATAAACGATTGATTTTGACAATTGCACTTAAAATCCTTTAAACAGCATAATAATAAACACTCTGAACAAATAAGTCCTTAAACATGCCTCAATATTGACAGAAGAACAAAATTTCTATGGACACTTAAAACCAAATCAACACATAAAAGTACAAACAGAAATAAATCTCCAAATTGAAAAATTTAACTTCAACTCTGTTGAAATGACGTAAAGAAATGAATGGGATACATATCCAAATTTGACGGACTGACAGACTAGTCGTTAACTGATAAGATTGTGCCGCTATTGGTATGTCTTGTTACGTTTAGCTACTGACGATAATTGTTTCTTTGCTAAGCCGGCTGCAGAGGATGGGGTCACTTTCGATTTAATGTATTTCAAGTTGTAGTAAATAAACGCCAACAAATTAACCAAAAGACAAATTGAACTGAATGTTTTTTAACCGGAGTAAAATAAAATACAAAGAGAGCAACAATTTGTTTGAATTTAAAGTTAATTTGTTTAGATGTCTTATTTACTCGTTTTTGGTTTAAACTAGAATGACATTTTATCACTTGAGCGAAGGTTGAGTTAATGAATGAAGATATTTACGTTATGGTGGTTTCCATTTTAAAATTGATGTTGTTTAGCACGGTTGCCAGAAATGGCAATTTCTAGCCAAACGTGGCGATTTTCAAACTCGTTTGACAAATTAATTTTTCATATCATGAAGGTCAATTTTTCAAGTAAATTTCGATTTTCATGACGATTTTACACACACAAAATTCCTGACAGAACACTGAAAATTTATCAACAGAATATGATCTTTCGCATAAATTATCCAAAAACTTGTTTCATTTTACCTGAATATAAATTTCAAAATGCTAAATTTTGACATATTGTTTAAAAAATATCTTGTAAAGTTAACGTTTTACCAGTTTTTCTGGTAACGATTTTTTTTTGTGTAAGTAAAATTAAAATTGGCTATACTTACTAGAGTTGTCAAATATTTGACTTATGTACCGGTTTTCAAATACTTAAAAAACCGTATTTTCTTAAGACCGGTTTTCGGGTTTGCTATTCACAACCGGGTTTTCGGGCTTTAATAAATCGCTGTGTATTGCATATATCTGACAATGTTTTTACACAGAGAGAATTATCTTCATGATATTAATGAATTTTTGCATAACTGGAATGAAGTTACACTGGAACTCGTAAATTGAAACTTCTAATTAAGTTAATGCAAGTTTTCAAGAAATGTTGTGAAAACTGTCATTTAATTCATTAATGGCTTTATTAACTTTGTGAATAAGTTTTATTAAAAAGCTACTAATATTATTTCCAACAATAAGTATGTAAATTTTACCAGGAGTATTAGGGTTAAACTAATAATAGTACCCCAAATAGTACCAAAAGTAGGTACTATTTGGGGTACTATAATCTAAAAATTTCTCTAAATATATTGTGCAATAAGAATTCATACTAAGCTCTTAAATCAACAATAAAGAAAAGGTTTTTGGTGAAACGACCTTCAAGACAGTTCTCCGCACACATGCAGTTCTCCAGTCACTGGAGAATCTCCAGACACAGATATTATTTACTTAACAAAGCCAGTGTTAGAAAGCCGTAGTTTAAAATACTACAGAGTAGCAAATGACTACGCCCGAATGGCAGGATACTCAAAAAGGGCATGTTTTAGCATAGCCGCTGTTGGAAATTTACCAGAGTAGAAACTGCTAAGCCTGAGCTGAACAGAAATCCATATTTTCCGCGAAGTTTACGAAAGTTTTTTGTGCTTCGTTTTCACAAAATCCTATAAATCATTACTGAAGAGTTTGAGCCTACGAACAAAAAAAAAATATATTAGGGGTAAAAATTATTAGTTTAATGGTCACTCTGATGACCTTAAAAGAAAAAATCTAAATTTTCCTATAGCGCAATAACTTCAGAAATAGTTGTATAAATCTAAACACTTATTTGCAAATTTAATATAAAGAAAAAACAAAAAAAAAATATTAAAAATATTGTAAAATAGCAAATGCTTGAATAAAATTAAGATAAATCCAAAATGCATTTACTATACTTTTAAATACATTTTCGATTTAATTTAATTCCAGTACTTTTTTCACATTATAATAGCGAGAAATTACTAGATTTATATAAAAATATCTTTTTTTCTTCCAATAAATAAACAAAATATGAAATTTTTAATGAAATAAAATAATTCCGCTGACTAATAATTCAAATTATTAAAAAAAAAATGAATTAAGTAATAGAACAATTTTTTAAATCAATTGGTTAACCTAACACAAAAGTAGGTAAAGATATATTTAAGAATTAAAATTTGTCTAAATTCAAAAACTCCTAAAGAACAAAAAAAAAATAAAAAAATATACATAAATTTTCCTCACAATTTTATGTTTTTTATGATTCTTTCTGAAGACTCGTTTAAGACGAACTAGGTTCATATGAGTCCTCGGTTATTACAATTGGTTATAATTCTTTAAATTTTGGTAACAATTTCAATATAACGTCTGTTAATACGAAATGGCTTAAGATGATCCCTCGGTTAAGATAAACAGTTTTTGGCAGTACCACAAATAAATTTTCTTATAATACTTCATTTTTAATACGAAATGAGTTTTGCTACGATAATGAAATTTAAGACTTGAAAGCTACCATGGGGTAGTTTATTTTATTTTTGTTATAAAGGCTCCGCCATCTAACGTTTTTTTTCAACTACACTCAAAAAAATAAGTTAGTAGAAAAGTTAGTAAAACGTCTTGTAAATCAGGTATACTATTTTTTAGCAAATATTTTTGCTAAAATCGTGTTTTCAGCTAAAATTTTTGTTATACTTATTCAGCACTTAACTGTTTTATACTAATGCTTTACTAATATACTAATGTTTTACTAATTAATTTTGCTAAAAAAAATTGTGCTGATAAGCAGATGTCGCGGCATGTCAAGATGTAGTAGAGAAGAGGAAAATGATATTAAAAAGTACAACTCTAACAAGACAAGTAAAAAAATCAACCATGAAAAAACATATACAGACATGTAGACAGAGTAAAGAGAAAGACAAAAACACACATCTTAGGTAGATTTGTATGGTTTCTTTTTCTTATTGCAAAAAAAGGGTTGTTTTTTTTCGTTTCGTTTGTTTTGTTTATTTTTTCGTTTCGTTTCTAGAATTATCTTCGGCAGTTTCGTCATAGCATCATTAAGACAACCATTGATGTAAGTAGTTGAAAGAAAATTTTTGTTATGTTATATATATTTATTTCTATATATTTTCAGATATTAAATTAATTCATGTCGTCAATGTGGGAAAATTAAAATTGTTATATTTCGTTATTATAGTAAATTATTTTTAAAAGAATCACAAAAATATGTTTTATGATTTTCAGCAAATAAATTAACTAAATTACAATTTTTCTACAAATTTTTTGCGTTTTTTTCAGTCTACTAAAATTCAGCAAAAAATTTATTAATTTTTACCAACGCTTTTTTATTTCTAATCTACTAAGTGTTAGCAAAACTTTTGCTGAATCTACAAATTTTGTTGCTAAAAATCAGCTCGCTGATTTTCAGCAAAAGATTTTGCTGACATTAGCAACTTTTTTGCTAGCATCCTCCTGACTAAAATTTTGCTGACTCAGCAAAATTTTTTGCTGACTTTACAAACTTTTTTTTATGAGTGTAGTGCTTATTTCGTGAATGGTAACACTTAGCTCATGTCTGATTTGACAGATAATTAGTTTTATCCTTCCGCTGAACGAATATGGTCCGTATCTTGTGAAAAAAGTGAAAGAAACTGGCATCCTCATCGATAAACCAAAGCGTGAAAAGCCAAAAACAGTGCCTACACCGGAGAATATTGCTGCTGTGGCAGAAAGTGTGCGTGAAGCGCCATCAACATCAATTCACCGTCGTTCTCAACAATTGAACATTTCGGAGACATCATTGAGACGAATTTTGCATAAAGACCTTGGTATGACGCCATACAAAGTCCAATTGGTTCAGGAGTTCAAAAAAAAAAGTTATTTGGCGGACCCTTTAGCTTTTTATTGGAAAGTTTGACATCTCTGATGTTTTAGATATTCTTCAATGATATCAGTGCTGAGAATATCATGCAAAAATAGTACCGCTAACAAACGCTTGTATTAAAAAATCAATTCCAAATTTAAGCTGGGGTAATAAACTACCCCAAGGTAACGTGTGCGTAACATTTTTTTGTTAACTTGATATGTCCCCAAATCTTACTCCATATGTAAGCCCGAATAAAATAGTTTATATATGCTAGATTTAAGAATATAAAATATTATATATGTCACCATATACAATTGAATGTAATTACATATAATTTTTTACTGGGGTATAGAAAAAACATATACATATACATTTTTTTAATATATCCTGGTATTAAGTTGTATACATTTCTTTATAATTCCCAGCAAAACCACACATTACCAAATAATGGGTAAAGTAATGTATCGCCATAGGGCTTCACTCATTACAATACACTTTACTTCACTGATGAATTTTACAGGCGATGAGCCTAAAAGTATTGCGTGGACTCATTACCTAATAGGGGGTTACTTTTAATGTTACCGGGTTCGAAAGAGTAATGGGTCTATAAATAGATTTTCTTAAAAAAAAAAATATTAAAAACAATCATTAGAAACATTTTTTTTAATTAAATAAATAACGCGAGAACTCTACATACTGAGCTATCGTCACATATAATAATATATTGCCTAAAATATAAATGAATTGTTGTGCTTCGAGTTTCCGTTTGTGATGTAAAAAATATATACCCTACCGTTATGCTTACAAAAAATTACAAAGTAATGTGTCTAAATATAGATTTCCAAAAAAATATTTAAATATTACTTTACGTTTATATTTCATGCATTATGTAATTGATGATCGGTAAATCATTATTTTATGCTTCGAAATATAAAAGGTAATGATGTATCATTACAAGGTTATCCATGAGTACACAATTATTGGTATCTCATTACTTTATATTTCGAAATAATGCTGAAGGTAAGGAGTGTCCATTACAAAGTAATGCATTATGTAACCCATTATCGGTATCTCATTACTTTTTATTGGATAATAATGACAAGTAGGGAGTAAGGAGTATACATTACAAGGTAATTCATTACTTTATCGCATCCATTACCAAAGCTTTGCTGGAAGCTTTATTAATTTAGATAACGTGTGATATAATTTTATGTGCCAAATTTTGGGATACTACATCAGAGCATCTAATTAGATAATATTAGATTAAATTGAATAATGCCAAATATAATCTGATACAAACTTATATATTCTGAAAGACCCATTTTGGGGATGAAATTATATAAACAGAGATATGATTTGTTAATCGGGACTACATAAGCCATATAATAATAATCCAAATATATGTAGTGATTGATATGATTATATATGGTCCCATGATAATTCTTATTAAACTATATGTGACGTCATACTGAAAATATTTTCCTTATAATTTTGTGTATCGCTATATATAATCCGATATATGTATATATATTGGTTAAGTTCAATATCAAATTAAGTTATCTGCAAGTTAAGACTTTACTACATATGGCTTCACATTTAACCATATTCATTTTATAACGAAATCATTTTCAAGTGATTTCTTTTATATAATTTCAAATAAAAAAAATATGTACATTTTTGAAACACTAAATTTATTCTGGATAATTTTTAAAAATTTCGCTGTTTCATTTTAAAAAAATTGAGTCTTTAAATTTTTTGAATTCTAAGAATTTTAATTTTCAACTTAAAAACATTAAGTATAACTTCAAGTTACAGAAAGCATAACTACTATCGGCTAAAATTTTTTAAAATCAGATATATTTATATCTAATTAGATATAATTTAATGTCCCGGATATGGACAAATCTCGGATACAATTGTATCATATTATGTCTAATTGGATATTATTAGATAATTTGTATTTGGTTATATATAGGAACTAATCAAATGAAATATAATTATATTAGACTTCATATTAAAATTGTAACCGGGTAGAACTTCTTTTTATTTAAATGAATAGAAATACTTAAATAGAACACAAATTCAGATCTTGAAGTTATGAAAATTTGTATGCCCTTTTTGTTGGAGCTGTTTCTAGCTTATTTTTTGATATTTTCTTATTTTGTAAATAAATTATATTTGAATTTTTTATTTAAAAGGTAAGCTTATTTTGGGTTTTATCTTACAAAATATGTATTTTTTCCTTTTCTATGGCATTTGGTATTTTATTTTTTTTTTTTAATTGAAAGTTAAAAATTTAATGTTACTTGTGATAGGGGGCAGCAAATTTTTTTGTCAAACTATTTTTTTCAACCAGTTTGAACTTTAAAGCTTAAGAAAAACAATTTCTCTTTTCCAAGTTAGTGTGACTAATTTGTAGTAATAATTTTAATGAAAAATAATGAAATTAATCGGATTAATTTTTAAATTTTACGGCTAATTTTTAGATTTTTGCGGCTTATTTTAAAACAATGTCTTTAGAGCTGATTTTTGGTTGCCCTACCTATTAGTAATTACTATAGTAATTAATAATATAGATTTAAGACGAATTGATGTAGTAACCTATCCCACGGTAGCGTTTACATTAGTTTATTTTTAATGATAGCTTTTAAGTGTTGAACGCCAATTATTAAAATCGTACACAGACAGTAAACAAATCTATTGGATGACTGGTTGACTTTGTGAGATTACCTTTTAATAAGTACGTAATAACCTCGTCATATAAGTTTTTGGTATCTCCGATAATGAAATTGCTCCAGTTTATTATAAAAATAAAAAATATTTACAGTCTACAGGCAGATCATAATTTGGAAAATCCAAATAATGTGAAAAATTTAACTTTTGTTGATAATGTTACTTCAAGACTGTCGATAAGACAAAAAATGAGATTTTTGAGTTAATGTTGTAGATGTATTAATTATATCATGCTTTATATTATGTAAAAATATCATATTAATATCATGTATACTTTTCGAGATATAGGATAATATATTTTATTTTTTCTTTAAAGTGGGTGCAAAGAGTATATACTTCATAGAGAAACTGTGCTACTCACGGGTCTCTCGAATTCGCACACAACTCTCACTAAGAGATAAATACATTAAAACCCCCTATTTATAAAAAAACGTGACCAATTAAACAGAGAAAGGGTCGAGCGAGGCTGATATGGGTTGACAAATTTAAACTCGTTTTCTGCAAAATCGTGTTTTTTGAGTTATGTCAATCTGGCAGTAAATGAGCGATATGTTGTTTTTTTATTAAGCTGTGAAATTATTTTAACGTAATCCGATACATGCACTCAGAGAAATTATTCTTTAAATTTAATATTCTTTTTACATTAATGTCATATACTTAAAGATATATTTCCGAAAAGTATAAATACTTTGTATGTTTTTAAGTAAACAAAATTACGGAGGCAAAACAATGTTGGTACCTTATTGACAAAATGACAACATAAACTAGTATTTTTTTGAAATTTAAAATTTTTAACGGGTGCGGTTTTTTAATCAATTAAGGTTTTGCATTCAGAATTTCTTTAGTGTATTAACAAAATTGTTGTTTACATTGCAAATAGTTTTCAAACAAATCGGCTAATATTTAGGGCCACATTTTGCAAAATACATGCCTAAGATAAGGCAAAAAAATTTTTTTTTCATAGTTGAACAACTCAGAAAGTATATAACATAGACCATCTATGTACGCATGTTTTTTGTTTATATTTGCTAGTAGAATAATAATAATATTTTACAATCTTGAATATCATTGGTTTGCTTTATAAATTTTGTTATACAGCCCTATGCCGCAGCTCAGGCATGTTAAGGAGCTTCAGTATGTAGGCTCATACTGAAGCTCCTTAACATCTTGTTTATCATTATTCTAAATTTTCTTGCAGTCGAACTACCCAGTGCAGCGTGCGGTGGATCATTAGAGCCAAAATTCGGTGGGCTGTTATATGGGCACTAGGTCTTAACATGGGCCAATTCTAACCAATATTAAAAGGATTTGTCCGTGGGTCAACATAATATTATGCTACTAATATTAATATTATGCTACATACAAACAATTTGTCTAGGCTCTACACTCTAAAAAATGATTGTAAATTTACTACTATAAAACGTGTAAAGTTTCATGTATTATTACGCAAATTCGGTAAATTTATACATAAAAATGCGTAAAACTATTTTGCGCACACTTTTATATACAATAATACCCACTTACAGTATTTTTACCAATTATGTGTTTACAATTAAACACATTATGCCCAAAAGTAGTATTATTTTGTTAAATAAAATTTTTACGCACAAAGTTTGTAAATATACTAACTTATAATAGTAATAAATATTTTGACATTTTTAAATTAAAAAAAAAAATGAACAAATTAAAAAAAAGCCAAAAAAAAAAATCTAAAAAATTTAATTTATTGAGAATTTTAATGAAAAAAAAATGTATAACTGTAGTATTTGTGATAGTGTTTAGTTTATAGTTATTTCCAAGTGTTTGCAGCCTAATTGTGGAAAAATATTTTCAAAATTTAATATATGTACAGAGCTTTAAAGAATAAAATTTTTCATTCGATTTATTCAGTCGGTTTTTTCTTAATCGATTTAAAAATATCGCTAATATTGAAAAAAATTGCCAAAAAAATCTTTGAAAAAAACAATCTCCAAATTAAAAAAAAAAAAACGCTAACATTTAAAGAAAATCGCCAAAAATTAAAAAAATCGCAAAAAATGAGAAAAATTCCTAAAATTAAAAGAAAACCTGAAAAAATTAAAAAAAAAAATTGTTAAAATTAGAAAAACGCGATCTGAGAAATTTAGAACCGGTATTGGGGTTGAGTTTTAAACGCCGGTGCAAACATTTTTCCATTAGCTCTTTAATTTTTTGAGTTATGGACTGTTTTTATTTAGTCAATTTTTAAAAGGTACATATTTCGAAAACTAATGGAGCTGGAGGAAAAATGGTTGCACCATTGTTCAAAACTCAACCCCATTATCCCTGCAACGATTTTTTTCATTTTAACGACATTTTTTCAATTTTAGCGTTTTTTTTTTCAATTCTGGCGGTGTTTTTCAGTTTCGCCGATTTTGGCAAATTGTAAATCGATTGAGTAAAAAATAGATTGAATTTTATAGCCGATTCTTGTGTCAACTGTTGGGTCTGTGCATGATGACCATGACCACCATGATTTTGTTGATAATGCTGTTGTTGATAACCATTTGTTTCCATATTAGCATCACGTATAATTCTTTTATCAGCCCATCGTTTTTCAGTTTCGCCGATTTTGGCAAATTGTAAATCGATTGAGTAAAAAATAGATTGAATTCCCAATTATTGAATTCGCAATGATTGAATTTAAAACAATTGACTTCCCAACGATTGAATTCCCAATGATTGAATTTAAAACAATTGACTTCTCAACAATTGAATTCCCAACGATTGAATTCAGTAAGTGATAATATCGAATGAGCTAAATTGATTGAATTCCCCACTAGTGAATTCCAAAGAATGAATTCTCTGCGATTAATTAAGAAAAAAATCATTCGATTTAAAAAAAACCGATCTGATTTTTTCAATATAGAATTCTATCTTTGAAGCTCTGTATATGTACAGACACATTAATAAAACACATTAATAAAACTCTTTCTAAAAATTAATTCTTTGTTTTATTTGAAACATTTTTTGGGCTGTTTTTCTTTCTTACCGCAAGGTAAATATACGCATTTTTAGAGGGTTCTTACGCATATAAAAATGTATTTTTACGCATTTTATACGCATATTTACAAGAAAAGCATGTTTTTTTACTCTAAAATTCAGTAAAATTATTAATTTATTTCTAAATTTAATTACATTTTTACGCACATGCATAGTACATTTACACGATTTTTGTTGACAAACTTACACGTAATGTGTGTATTTTTTTCATTTACACACATAGCGTAAATTTACCCAACTTATAGTAGGAGTATAGTTTCCTACTATAAGTTGGGTAAATTTCAACAGAAATTAATTAGAGTGTATGCCCGAACATGGATCGATTCTAACCATGGTAGATATAGTTCGGTGTGCAGAATTTCCTTGAAATATCCTGACGAAAACAGTTTATATATAGCGTGATACAATTTTATGTAATTATATATAATTTTAAATGTTGCCATATATATTTTAATTTTAACACATATTTTTATATAAAATTATATGTGACGTAATATATAATGACATATAAAAGTGATAGAATTGTTTGATTTTATTTTATCACATATACCTATATATAATTATACATTGTATGATCTCATATTTAGCTATATCAATTATATATGAAGAAATACAAACCATCAACTTATATGTAATTTGAGATATCATAATATATCTTTATATCTCATTTCTCATATAAGTTGATATTCTTTATCACTTCATATATACTTGTCATAGCTAAATATGAGATCATATATAGTTCAATGTATAATTATATATAGGTATATAGGTATATAAGATATAATAAAATCAAACAATTCTATCACTTTTATATGTAATTATATATGGCATCACATATAATTTTATAGAAATATATGTGTTAAAATTTAAAACATATGACCACATATAAAATCATGTACAATTCCATCAAATTATATAACGCTTTATATAAATATAGGTAAATATGATACAATAAAATCAAACAATTAAATCAATTTTATATATAATTATATATGACACCACATATAATTCTTTGCTAACACTGATCCGGTTGTATTTTTCTGCATGGGTAATTATTAGGGCCCGTAACTTCATATAAATACATGTTTGTAGTCATTAGTTGGAGAACAATGTTAACCATATATCTATGCGAATTATGAAATTTGCAACAAAATGTCATCGATGTGTTAATGCATATTTTGCATATGTTGCTTTAAATGCATATTATGCTATAAATGCATATTTTGCATTAAACTGCATGGTTTTAAGAAAAATGTTTGATGTTTTGCTAAAACTAAATTTAAAAGCTTTAACTGAAAGTTAAACTGGTAGAGAAAAACAAACACACTATAAATAGAAATCGATCGTGGTAAATTTCATTCTAACTCAACACAGAGAGTAATGTGGGATTTAAAGTTACCCAATTCCTTTAACGTGTGAGTTAAATAGAAGATATTTACGATTAACACTAAATGGCACGAAGAATGTTGATGAAGACCGTAGTGGGTCAGAAAATGCATTCCATTCATGCTAGTGTCTAATAACTTTTTCTGTTTTTTTTTTTTTTCTAATAGTCAAAGTAAATTATCATATAAAAATTATAATTTTTCTGTTAATTTAGAGAAAAATTTGTCATGATCTCAAACCGAACGAATAAAATCTCACAAAATTTATAAACTTTATAAATAAAATATTTTTCAAATTTATACTTATAACTTTTTTTTATCACGAAGATAACAATATGCAATTACTAACATTTTGCCGAAGAATAAAAATTGTGGTATTGATATGGAAATCCTTGAAAAAAATCAACATATATAAACATATATGGTAGAAATTAACAAAAAAAAATTTAAAACATTTATAAATAATTATCAGAAAAGACAAAAATAGGAAAATTCAAACAAAAAATATTGTAAAACAAGCAAAAGTAAAAAACTTAAAAAAGCTGCACTTAAAACAAAGTTCACTGTTAATATGTTAAGACCTGCTAACTTATGTTACATTAAATAAAATTTTGGCCTTAACCATACTCGAGTAAAAACGTTTACATGTAATCATGCATTATTTTATATAAATATGTATGTTATTGCATGTTATTATATAATACATTATATATATTACACATATTACACATATTATATATTATACACATATTATATATTATTACATATATTAGTGTATGTTTATATATAAAATTTATTTCATCTAAATACGATGACACATATAATAACATCTTAACACATATCGACCAGTGTATAACCGTATATTTCATATATAATTATATGTGGTTTATCCAATTATGAACGAATACATGTATAATTACATATAACACTAATCAAAAATTATATAAAATAACATATAATGTAATATTCAAAAAAAAAAAAATTATTTTATTTTGGATAAAACGATATCTTGACATATTCCCAGTTATATGTAAATATATGTCGTTCCATACCAATCAAATTTAGCGAATTTCGTCACTTACTTAAACTTATTGATAAAAATCAAAAATGTTTTGAGGGTACTTATAGTTGCTACACGCGGCCTTCTTTTTTGGTCAAAGTAGAGTTCAAGAGTTTGATAATGCGGAGCAAATCATGGGAAAAACATTTATAAAATTTCCATAGATAAATTTTGGTAAATTTTGAAACAAATAATTGTATTTATTACTTGTTTAAATAGAAAGATGTGGCTGACTAAAATTTTATAAATATATATATATTTCCAAAAATATGCTCAGCATTACTAAATTCTGGAACACAGTTTTGTGCAAAAATTGAAAAAAAGGACAATTATCCTTGAAGTTTATTGTTCGCATAATCAACTGGATAATAGGCATCGTTTGAGCACAATTATGTACAATTGTGCACTTTCGGGACACCTTAATGTTTGTTTAGACTTACAAAAGTTTAACTTTTGTGAAAAACGCCAAAAAGTAATATGTTTCTTAATATTTTTTTATAAACTTAACGGATATGATGAACATAGGATGAACATACATTTGTGTGGAATTGTGTATATTTTCATACAATCATATATAAATATTTAACATTTAGTGGAATTTCACCAGACTTAAACTTGGATCTAATTACATTTCGATGTATCATTTTACATAGAATAATATGCAATTATATCAGGTCAAAATCCAGATACATTAATATGTGTTTTTTATATAATTATGTCTATTTGCATAACTGATACAATCTAATACAATTTTATAGGGCCATAATTCGGTAAAAATACTATCCACCAGATCTGTCACTGACTAAAGAGAGAGCGGAACCACATTCGCTTTAAAACTGATTCGAATGAATGACACAGTACCCCCACTACAATATTTAGCACCATTGAACACTATTTAAAGGGCTTAAACTAAAATGTTGTAACAAATTTAAACGCGAATTGTGAAAGTTGTATGATGTTGCATATTAAGCAACACGTGGTTTATATTAATTATCATGATTTATATAATTTGATAACCCGAGTAAAAACGTTTATATAATATATATAATCATGTATTATTTTTGTATAAATATATATGTTATAGTATGCTATTACACGTAAATACATATGTTTATGTATGTTTACATTTACACTTTTTTCCTCTAAATTTTTTAGTGCGATGCCACATACATATCGACCAATTTATAATCATATCGACCAATTTATAATCATATATCGACCAATTTATAATCATATATGACATATATAACTATATGTGGTTAATATAATTATATGCGAATACAGGTATAATTAGATATAACATAATCTTGACATAATCATATTTATATATAACGATATATCGTTCCATACTAACAAAACTTATACTCACGTAGAACTATATATTGCTGCATTTAGAGTCTGATGTATATATAGTAGTCTGTCCTGTTTAAAAAATTGCGAATATGATCGCGCTCCCAAGCAATAGTCATTATTGAACTGTTTATGGATAAAAACAAAAAAAAAAAATTTAAGGATGTACTTATAGTTGCTACCCGCTGACATCGTAGTGTATTTTTAAAATTTTAGTGCTAAGTTGCTGAAAATGGTGTACCTTGAAACGATAAATTTTTGGGTATATTTTGCACATTTTGAAAAAATTATCTTTCAGATTGTGTTTTATATGGCCTTGCGCTCATGTTTACCATATATCCAGGTCCATAAGTTAAATATATGCAAAGAAAAATGCGGTGGTGCACCTTGAAACAACAAAAGTAAATTTGCAGAAAAATTTTGATGTCAATTAAAATTGTATAAGTGCAATATTTTTATTCAGAACTAAAAAAATATTAAAAAATTTAACTTTATTAAAGCCTGGGATTCAAAATTGGTAAACTTATTTAGTGAATAAGAGTAACAGTTTTAATTTTTTTAAAACTCTAACATAAGTGCACCTAGAAATGATTTTCGAGTCTACCTTGAAACAAGTATTTTTTTAGTTAAATATTTTTTTCAATGCTGGTTCACTGTAATAATTTATAATTTTTATCAAATAAGCGATAAACGTAAGAAAGTTCCATACAAAAACTTTTTATAGGATTTTCAATATATAAATAAAAAAAAAAGTTTTTTACATATTGGCATTTAAACGAGTTCTTCATGTATGGTGGTTACATGTATGTATGGTTGTAATATTGATAAAAACAATAATGGCAAATAATTTTACTGGTGGTACTGGCAAAACACATGCTTTACAAACAAAGTAGTGTTTTCCAAGTACAATATTAGTTGTACCTTTGGTAATTTTTAATACACAGTATGGCTTACAATGACTAAGGTTTTGCAAAATTTAAAAAGAAAAAATACGACTTTAGGATGTTATCTCTGCACTTTGTCAATAAAATATTGGTTTTACTAATGAATTTTCAAAATTGTGATTTAAAAAAAAAATTTTATGCAATTAATTGTAAAGATATAAAAATTAAAAAGTAGTATCGAAAACTTAACTTTTAAAGTAATTTATTTTATATAATAAGGCAGAAAATTAACAAATATGTTACCAAAATATGTGAAAAAGTGATAGATCTATTATATTTTAATTAAAAAAACGCGATTTAGAGATATTGGAATTTTTCGAAATATTCGAAAAAAAAAATAGTATCGAAAATTTAACTTTTAAAGTTATTATTTTATATAAAAATGCAGAAAAATATCAAATTTTTACGCCAATATTTGTAAAACTGATAGTTCTATTATACGAGGGTGGACTCCGTGACTTTTCGAACTGCCCTCGTAGTTATATGAAATGCAACACTGCTTCCATCAAGTACAACTTGTTAGTAGACTACTGTCAAATTTTGAGCAAGTTACGTCATTTACTTTGCGTTTAACAGCTGTTCAAAACATACAAACTCGTGGATTTTTTTAAAAATGGAAAAAAGTGAATTTCGAGTGCTTATTAAACATTATTTTTTGCAAAAAAAGCCGTCAGTCAAACCAAAGAAATGCTTGATAAATACTATGGGGACTCTGCACCATCGATTTCAATGGTATAAAAGTGGTTTACTGACTTTCGTTGTGGTCGCACAAGTACAAATGACGCTGAACGTTCTCGACGCCAATTGAGGTCAATACACCCGAAAATGTCGAAAAATCCACGATATCGCCTATCAAAGAGTAAAAGTGCGTGAGATTGTTGATGCCATATGCATTTCATTAAATGATCAGTTGGGTTTAAGAAAGCTGTCTGCATTTTCTCTCAATTGACCATAAATGTAATCGTGTGACAACTTCAAAGGATTGTTTGGAGTTGTTTAACCGCAATTCCAATGAGTTTTTGCGGCGTTTTGAAACTGTGGATGAAACATGGATCCATTACAACACTCCGGAAACCAAGCAGCAGTCGGCCAATAAGGTGATGGCAACAGTTGTTTGGGATGCACGCGGGATAATCCACATCGATTACCTTCAAAAGGGAGAAACAATAAATGGCGAATATTATGCCAACTTACTGGACCAATTTAAATAGGATTTAAAAAAAAAACGACCCCATATGACCAAGAAAAAAGTTCTTTCTCAACAAGATACTGCATGGGTGCACACGTATGCAGTCTCAGTGGCAACGAATTGGTACCTTATCCGCCATATTCTCCAGACCTAAATAAATGGCTCGGTGGAAAGAGGTTTAGCTCCAACGATGAAATTATTGATCAAACAAATGCATATTTTATGGACCTCGAAAAATCCTTTTTTTTTTTTGAAGGGATACAAAAATTGGAGAAACGTTGGACTAAGCGTATTGAGCTAAATAGAGATTATGTTGAAAAATAAATTGCAAAAAAAAAACAGTGTTTCATTCAAAAAGTCACGGACTTTTTGATCCGCCCTCGTATTATGTAAAAAACGCGATTCCCAAAATGTGGTCTGTATCTTTTTATTCGCGTCAAATTTTAATATATCGAAAGCATTTTAGTTTTGGCATTTTTTTAAATATTTTGGTGATTTTTTTTTAAGTTTAAATTATTGGTGATATTTTTAAATTTTAGCGATTTTAACTTTAGAGATATTAAATTTTTTTTTTATTAATCAATGAAAGTCAGTTTAAAGTCGAACAAAAGTTTAATTGACATTTTTTTGACAATATTGTTTTCTGTGTAGTTATGCCAGGAAGTTGTTTTACAACTGGTTCGTTATAACAGAAAATTTTGCTGATAGACTCACTGATTTAGCATGCAGATACCCATACAAATCCATGAACAAAGTATTTATATTTACCTACATGTCACAGTGGTCCGAAACCCGAATCTAGCTGGACACAATTATTTTAGACAATTACTAATATTTTGGGATCGGTGTTATCGAAAACAATTATTATAAGACTCGAGTTTAATTATTTAAGAAAATGGGTTCCCGCTAAGCGAAATTCGTTAAAATTAAATTTTTTTATGAATGTTACAAATATGCTACAGTTTTATGTTTTCTGTAGGTTATAAATATAAATACTGGATATTTTATATTAAATTTCAATCAGTTACTTTTATAAAACACTGTGTAGTTCAGCTACTTCGAACTAAATATATAATAATAATATTATACAATATGAATTATCACACTTGTGGCGACCAGCCACTCAACAAATTAAAATATTTATAAATTCAAATGATCGAATAAACTTTGAATTTTGTATTACTTTTAAGTTTAAAAAATTTTTAATAAAAACTATTAGCCGTTTACAAACTTTTAAAAATAAAAGACTTTATTTCGTAGTCTTTATAATTGGTGGCCGCGTCAAACTCAGGATATGCAAAACAAGCATACCTGAGGAACACGCAATTAATGTTCGCGGTGTTTATTAAATCGTTGTTTTCCTTCAATTCTTTCGTGAATAAATCCGAATCTTTTTTTTTTTTTTTTTTTTTTTTTTTTTATAATTTAACCAATACTCAGGGGATGCCCCCAACTCATGCAGTGCATTGTATTGATCAGGAAAATAAGGTATGGGAAGGAGGAAAGAGGGAGTAGTGTTTGTGGATATTTGATTTAAATTTTTCTAAATTGTAAGTAACAGGGAAGACTTCTGCGGGAAGTTTGTTCCACATACGAATCGTTCGACTAAAAAACGAATTTTCTCTGTAATGCGTTGTGCAAAACACAGGACAATCAACTACAAACGGATGTGCTCTACTAGATAAGCGAGTATTACGAATAAAAACCCGGGCTCGTGGAATAAGTTCACTTATCTCAGATGAGCATCTCCCATGGTAATATCGATAGAAAAGTGTCACACAACCCACATTCCGACGATGCTCCAATGAATCAATAGAGTTGGATACACTACTGTCATTGATAAGCTTCACCGCCCTCCCCTGAACACGGTCCAGAAGCTTCAGAATAGACAGTGGAGCCCCTGCCCATATATGAGAGTTGTATTCCATTGGTATTGGTATTGGAGGCATATAAAAAGGAATTGGTCACCAATCTGGACAAACCGAGTATAGGGTTTTACTACCTTTTAGTAGTACAATCGAACCTATATAGTCAAGTTCTTGTGTTTTTTTCACTGGTGCACAGTGTTATTAGTCGCTTACAAACTTTTAAAAATAAAATACTTTATTTCGTTGTCTTTATACACTGATAGAAAAAAATGTGTAACATTTTTTTTTAAAACTACTAAAAATCACTTAATAATTTCGTTGCAGAAAAACTGCTAAAATAAGCAAATTGTTTCTGTTAAATATTAGTAAGAAAATAGTAGCAAAAATAAATTTGTTAAATCTACATTGTATTAGTTATCTTTGAGCTAAATTAGTTAATTGAAAGCAACAAATTAATCTGCTAAAATCAGAAAAAATTTGCTACATATTAGTGGACAAAAAAATCATAAAAATCTAACATTAAGTTTGTAACATTAAGTTTGTTCATTGCACAATTAAAGGTCGGAAAAAAAAAACATAATTTTTATTTTTAATAAAAATTATAACAAACTTGTAAAAAAGGCAAAGTACCGCCTAGTTTACTTCCCCTGTTTTGTTTACAAACTAAACAAAATATAAAAAGGAGAGAAAAACAACGTGTATTGAATATCCACCAGAGGTGGATCTTGCACATCAAACAAGTTTTCAATTTATTTTTTGATCAATGGTTATAATCTTTAACTTTAAACTCATATGTATATTAGTTCTCATGTAGTGAGTAAACTAGTTCATATGAATGTTTCATGTTTGGCATGGGATTGTTAGGACAATATCCTAATGAAGAAATATAGAGTATTGCCTCGAACTTGAATAATTTTCATTTTCAAAATGTAACATTTTTAAAGTTGTTTTTTAAAAACAAATAATGCAACTAAAAATTTTTCCTTCTGAAGTCAGCAATTTACAAATTTTTAAGAAAAGTTTTTGTTGATTTTAGCAAAATATACTGAATTTAAGGTAAATACAGCAAGATTTTTTTTTATATTACAGTGTTTTTTTTTAATTTATAACAAGCTGTTAACCTACGTATATTTATAAAAACAAAGCAAATCGAACATATTAGCAAGGTTGATACTAGTATTTCAATCTGGCTAAATATCTTATCAGAACCCGATATTTTAGAAAAGCTAGAGCCTTCATAATAGGCAGAGCTTTAACAAAAAACCTATTAATCATCAATTTTACTCCACTATTGTCTTCTTAGTAATCAAGCACGTGGTTAGGTCTTTTCCTAACAAGCATCATGACGTTACTAAACTTTGAAGATCAAAAACGTTCTATTTATATAAAAAAAAAATAGTTTTTATTAGCTAGGTTGATGCTAGTATTTCTATCTGTTTGCTGTTCTTATGGCCGTAATTTCAAGCAATATATACCTACTGGTGCTTAGATACCTACCGTGTACACGAACAAAATCGGGTAGGTATCTAAGCACCGGTAGGTATCTATTGCTTAAAATTACGGGCATTAGTCTCCAAATATTAACTAAAGGTTTTTGCTACTTTTACCAGAATGAATTGCTATTTTCAGTTAACAAAAATTCCATACGAATATGACTTAAATTTTTTAGAGTTACCAGTATTATTTTTTTAATATTTAGCTAAGAAAATCTACTAATTTAAGCAGTTTTTTTTTGCAACGTCATTTTTAACTAATTTTAAATAGTTTTTTCTAGTATTTTTACAGGTTTATTTCTACGAGTGTACTTTCCCTGCGAAGCATGTTTTTTTTTTACTATTTTTAATCCCTCATTATATGCTATTCCAAAGTTAACATTTTTCTGACTTTTATCCAGCCAGATTTCTATTTAGGACCACTGTATATTGATTATTGCAGAAACTGTTGCTAATGTATCTTTGACCACTAAATAAAAGCCGTAGTAGTAGTAAACTTGAAAAAAAAATACTATTTTAAAATAAAACCTTTAGATATTTTACAATAGCACTTAATGCATTGCATGTGCTTCTCATCATCTTAAAATATTAAACTTTTGGTGGTAAAACAAATCATCAACATCATAAAATAGTTGAGCTCCAAAAATGCTTTTTGGTTTTTTTATTTTAGTGAGTAGGGCGAACTATTTTGTGTGTAATTGTTTCTTACTTCAGTTGTTGTTATTGATTTGAAAACATTTTTAATTAAACATTTTTTTTCAAGTTTTCTTAAACTGAGATTTTTAGTTGATTTTTAATGGTACAATTTTAATTTATCTATACTTTGAGATTTTTTTTTGTGAGCTTTTGTTCATTGATTGTTGTCTCAAACTTAAATTAAAATTCCATAGATTTGTATAAATTTGTGTGGTAATGTTTGTTATAACATCAGTTACTAGTTTTGCTTTTCATAGCATAGTTCAATTAATTAAACATTTATTTAACGATTTATAGATTTCAGTTTTTTGAAATCATTTGGAATTCATTTAACGACTAATTACAAGGATTACAATAACAACGAAAAGGATTAATTATAAAATCGAGAAATGCGTTGTTTATATTTAATGTCATGTTTAGCTGTGGCAGCTGTTATAGCTCATCCCGAACCACCAGTATATATGGGATTACAAGAACAAAGTCAAAGAGTTTTGCCTTTAAATGGTAAGTAGTACACTGTGAAAAAAGCTTAATCATATTTATAAAATAGTTTCATTGGACGAACATTTTGAAAGAATTGTTATGGAATCAATCCAACAATTTTCGATACGATCTTTGGATATGTGTCTTCGGATATAGTTGAAAATAAATGCACCGATATTAAACGTTCCTTGATATATGTCCTGTATTAGGTTTTTAAGAATTCAGTTTAGTTCGCGTTGAATAGCTGATCAAAGAGATAAATATCTCATGTTTAAATTGCTTTAACTTCCGAAGTTTTTATCCGATTTTTACAAATCTTATCTCATATGCATGATTGGATCTTCTACTTTTAGATATTTGTTCGAAAATCATACAGTCTTTACAATCAAACTTTCTTTAAATAGAAAGTTTGCAAAAATGCTAAAAATAAATTATTTCGCGAATATTTCATAAACTACGTCTCTGATTTTTTCTTAAACAATTTGTTGATATAGATCATATTGTCTTGCACAACATGTCCAAAAATTAAGAGTCTTGTTATTAAAATCTAAATATTTTTTAAAGCGTTTGTTAAAGGCTAGTAGAGTTGTGTAGTTCGGGAACGACCTGGTTACAATTGAACTAGTGAGCTAGTTCGCAATCTGCACCTCTTTTAGGTCTTTCGCTCCTTCTCTTTTGGTATTTGAGTAATGTTGCTTTTCTTTATGTTGCTTTTGAGTTTAATTTTCTTCTTTTTTTCTATGCTGCCAGCTCAATTTTTTTAACGTTAAGAAGAGGTTTCTAAGATGAATAATTAGCTTAAAAATGATCACAGAAAAGATCTAATGAACGATTGAACGAAATTGTCAAAGATCGATTGAACTAGAAGAGCGACCTAGTTCATTCAAAGCAATCGAACTAGAAAGAGCGCCCACTCAAACAAACTAGATTGCCCAAGTCTAAAGGCTGGGTATTTTCGATTCATACACTCAAAAAAGTTTTGCAGTTACTACATGACAGTTACACTCTCATAACTACTACTAACTTTTACAGTTGTTTCAAATTTTTTTTATTAAATTTTGTCAGTTGTTTGTACGACATTATTAGTTGTTTTTACTACATTTATTAGTTGTTTTTCAATTACATTTTTAGTTATTTTAACGGTAATTACCTTTGTCGCCTTTTTAACTGAAATTGCAGTTGTTGTAACTGTCATTTTCAGTAGATTATATTGTAAATAATTTTTGAGTTTCTAAGTGTGGAATGTTATATTGGTTATTGATGGCAACGGTTGAAAAATGAACATATCAAGTGTATTCAAAAAGCATTTTAAATATGAAAAAAACTATTAACATGTGCCGTAACGAGTTTTAAATAAGAAACATTATTCGCGGTGTAGTAACGTTCTGAATATGATGGAAAATCGTATTTTCTGAATTTTTAGGTTAAAATGTCATAAAATCTTGTTGACTTGGAGAAGTTCTGATGTCAGATAGCCAAATACCATTTAAAAAGTATACCTTGAATTATGGATAGACTGTTTTGAAAATTTTTTTGTTTTCGAAATATTTGCGAATTTATTACTTTTTGGCATTGTTTCAGTCTTTAAAAAAAGAGACTGTATTTTTTTCTAATAAGCTAACCCAGGCAAAAAAGGACAATCTTTACAGTACTGGCGAAGCGTAGACGACGGTCGGTTATGGGTTGGCAGAACGTGGGATTAACAATCTTGAGGGTATTGTCGTGTTACCCAATTGATAACAGTGGCCAACCTTAAATTTAATTAATTTTGTAAAATGTTTCTGAAGGACGCTCCTTTTAAAACCAGCAACCAAGTTCGGTTTAAGTTTTTTAAATATATAATTGCTGATTGAAGGAGTAAAATATAATTAAATTTTTAAAAAAGTTAATGCTGCTAATAGTTGTAATATTGGTAAAAACAATAGGGGGCATTGAATTTTGGGTGCTATGCTGCCAAAACACTTGCGTTGCAAACAAAATTCTGCTTCTATACTATTTACAATATTAGTTGTAACTTTGGTAATTTATAACATGGTGGGGTTTACATAATATAACTGTGGTTTGCCAGTACTATTTTTTGTGGGATTGGGAATTTCTACCTGGGAATTCTTATACAAATCCGATGATTACTTTAAAAGATAGAGCAGTTTGAACATTTGTTAATTTTCTTTATTTTGCTAAAAATGTCGAACTTTGAGCAGCGATACAACACGAACCACACTGAATTTCAAAGAACTTACTACACTTAGAGAATTTCTTAGACAATTTTTAAATACATTTTTTTCACTAACAAATGAAGTTTTTTTCACAATGTGAAGGCAAAGTTTCTTAAAATTTATGAAAAAGCTTCATAATTTTAATGAAACAATTTTTAATGAAACTTTTTTATTAGTCATATGCAATTTTTAGTAAATAATATGAAATTTTTTTGTTAAATTTTATCAAAAATTGCATTAATTTAATAAAAAGTTTCAATAAACGAATTCCAGTGACAATTCATATATCTCATGCAAAAATTCATTGATATCATGCAGATAATTCTCTCAGTGTACGGCACTCAGAAAATTTTCACGGCATACTCTTCTGAAAATGACAGATGAAACAACTTAAATTTCGGTTAAAAGTGCCACATAGGTAATTACCGTTAAAATAACTAAAAATTTAGTTGTTTTTAACTAACAAATGTAGTAAAAACAACTAAGAATGTTATAAAAACAACTGAAAATTTTTTACTACAAACATTTATTTAGTATATCAATACAGTTTTTTTTAATATTTTTTTAGTAGTATATCACAAAATAAAACTAAATTTATAAATCGTATAATCGCACGCAGAAAAAACTTTATTTCGCGAAGCCGCCTGCCGCGCTCTACGGAGGAAAAAACCCCTAAGAGCGGCCGAAGGCCGCCACACAGAAAAACTTGTTTTTACAAATTACTTGATGTCTTAAAAATATAAGATTTCAACGGATTCGACATCTGATTTGAAAAACAAGTTCTTCTGGGTGGCGGCCTTCGGTCGGTCTTAGGGGTTTTTTTCTCCGTAGAACGCGGCAGGCGGCTTCGCGAAATAAAGTTTTTTTTGCGTGCGACATAAAAGAAACTTCAAAATTACTACACGGTATAATCTCACTTACTAATAGCAAATAACTATTTACATTAATAACTTGATAATTCATGCAGTAATTATAACGGTTATTTGCTTATATTACTTAAATATTGTGCTTTTTAAGAAAATGAAATAACACCCCAAAAATATTATTTGGGGACTTATTTCATTTCTCATATTGGGGCCTAATATCATTATGAAATAAAGTCCCAAAAAAAAAAATTAAATAAAGTCCCAAAAAATGAAATAACACATAAATTTTTTTTTATTGAAATTTTTGGGGCCTTACTTCATTTTCGGTTTGGGGCCTTATTTCATTGGGGTATTGTTTCATACCGCCAAAATAACTGCTTTAAATAATTGTTAAAAAATACAGCAATTTTCTGCAGTAGTTTTTTTACTTAAAATAACTGCCATAATAGTTGATTTGTATTATTTAATAGTAAAACAACTGTAATCGTAATTTAAAACAACTTCCAGTGATTAATACACAAACAATTGTCATGTAGTAACTGTAAAACTTTTTTTAGCGTTGAATATCAATGCATCCATTAAATAAAAACACATCAATTTCAAAAACTACTAAAATCGAATCGAAAGTTTTCTGCATGACTCTATAATTATAAAGTTTGTTAAAAATGTGATATAGCTTTTCATAAATATTTATGAAACTTGCATCAGAATTTCTACATAATTTCATAAAAAAATTTCATCTATATATTTTTTTTTATAAAAATTACACATAATTATCTCTATAACCGAAAAAGTTTTGAGTTTAGTGGAGTAATAACACACTTTGAAAATATTTTTATTAAACATTTCATTGCACAAAAAACTATGAAGTTTTTATCATATTTATAAACGTTTTCAAAAACATGATGAAAATTATCTTTAAGTGTATAATATGGTTATCATTTTTTTTGCTATACTTTTACCTATCACCACGTGATGGGCAATAGTGTATTAATAATTAAAATCGCTTTTTCGAATCGTTTTGGAACAAAAACCTCCCGCTAAAGTGCATTTTCTAAAATTGCATTTTTCGCAATTTTGTCATTGAAGTTGCATAAGTGGACTACAATTACTGCAAAACTCAATTCAAATTAATTTGCTCGTTGTTTTGCGTATTTTAATGCCCATATCGCAAAACAACACTTAATCTTTTTTTTAATCGCGAAATACGAGATACTGTTATGCAAAATACTGTTTAGACAAAATACTGTTTAAAAAAAATTTAAAAATCCTGCTGTTTTACAAAATACTGGATTTAACAATACTGTTTTGCAAAATACTGTGAAATTTACGAAATTTATTTTATTAAAAACAACTTCAACAAAAGTACGTAATTTTCAAAAATTAACAAAAACATTTAACAAAAAAAATAATTTCAATGCATTTTATAAACTTAAATTAGTACAAGATTTTTTGCAATTCGCTTTCAATGCATTTTATAAACTTAAATTAATACAAGATTTTTTGCAATTCGCTTTCAATGCATTTTATAAACTTAAATTAGTACAAGATTTTTTGCAATTCGCTTTAGGTAGCCTGTATGGCTTAATTCACATATTTTTCTTATAACTCTTTTAATGTTTGTGTACGCTTTTCTTTTCTTTAAATTTATGTAACATCTTTCTCCATTCGCGCGTTTTGAAATGGTATTTACAGCTACCACGACCTCATTACCCAACTGCCTGATAAGATAATACTATAATCCTGACTTTCTACGCCCAACAACAGCTTTCAGTCTTCTATGCCAAGCTTCCACACAATTTTGAGTTCTTGGGTAGGATTTCTTTCTGTCATCGTAAACCGACCAAAAGGTTCCAGGATACTTTATGTGATATGAGACCTTGACGTAGTTTTTTTTTCCAAACCACTCGCACAGTTTAAGCAAATCTTCATCTTCAAAAGTACTGCTAGGACTACAGTAGTACTTTGAGATTTCACTAGATGGCATTCTCACTTTTAATGCAAAATCTTCATTGTTTCCATATTTTCGACTCAATCTGTAATACATATGTTAATGCTATAATATATGTTATTTGCCTGAAATGGAAAAAGCATCCTTGAGTTTCTGCTCTTGGAAAGCATAGCTGAATTGCTTTCGCAATACCTACTTCAAATTTTGGTAGGATTTAGAACACATCCATACTTTCCGCCGATCTTTAATAGCCCCTTAAAAAATGCAGTGTACATGTCGAGGTCGATTTTTTCGTCATTAGACAGAAGGCTAATGGCACTACTTCGCCTTCCACTCCACCATGTACAGAGAATAATTGCCGCATAAATGGTGGAACAACGTCAAATGTTCCGTCTACCAACCAGAAATCACTGTTTTGAAGCAATTTTATAGATGTTTGCGGTCATTACCTCGGACTGAATAAACATCTCTCTATCCACAACATACAAATTAAGAGGAATGTCTATATCTTCAATATTCTCCGATTCTTTTAAAATACAAACTTTTTCCAGAATCTCTTTATTTTAACATTTTGAGCATTTTTGGATGGTAAAAAATCTCGACTGTTTTCACTTGTCTGCACTACTGACACGTGAATTATTTGACTTGTTGTCAAAAACGATCTTTTTGCAAGGATCTTAACCGTATTATTGGTTTCTGCAATATTCAAGTTGATAGCAATAGGTGCATGTGTGTGCTGATTTGGGTACTTCACAATTACCACATTATCATTAACAATCTTTGTTGCAACACGAGATTTACACATATGCACTTTACATTTTGCACCAGCCCAATTAGAAGTGCCTGTCTTATAATTTCTCTCCAAGTGATAGAAATATCCATCGATACATAATTTCGGATTTCCATTGTTTGATTTAATAATAGTAACTTTTGACATTATAAATTATTCACACAACAACAATTTTAACAAAAAGACAAGATTACTAAACATATGATTTTATTAACTACACGTGGGTATCAATACCATAAATGCTGCTTGCAATATCAAAACATTTGCATATGATAACAACAACACAGGTGAACTGATAACATCTGCAATGAGATCAGCTGTTATCAATTTATGTTGATTACATTAGAATTGTCTTTTGGTTATGTTATGGTTTATTTTAATAATTTTATTGAGATAAATTTTACTTAATTATTACAGTGAAAGTTTTTGTAAAAATAAAGCAAAAAAGCGCGCGCTTTTTTTAAAAGTATTACGAAAAGAAGGATTTTGAAAACAGAATTTTGAAAACAGGATTTTCAAAACAGGATTTTCAAAACAGGATTTTGTTATACACAGGATTTCGACCCGAACCCGCGAAAGTACATCAAATTTTAATTATTCTAATTACTTTAAAATTTTAGCGAAATATTGATTTTTGGATTAATTAAGTAAAAAAATTGTGTCAAACTTCAAAAAGGTTTTATGCGGGAACTTTTTTTGAAATAAATAAAAATGCGTTTTTTATATATTTCTTTTTTTTTTGGTGTACAATACGTCTACACTCAAAAAAAAAAGTTTGTAAAGTCAGCAAAATTTTAGTCAGGAGGGTGCTAGCAAAAAAATTGCTAATGTCAGCAAAATATTTTGCTGAAAATCAGCGAGTTGATTTTTAGCAACAAAATTAGTAGATTCAGCAAAAGTTTTGCTAACACTTAGTAGATTAGAAATAAAAAAGCCTTGGTAAAAATTAATAAATTTTTTGCTGAATTTTAGTAGACTGAAAAAAAACGCAAAAAAATTGTAAAAAAATTGTAATTTAGTTAATATATTTGCTGAAAATCATAAAACATATTTTGTGATTCTTTTAAAAATAATTTACAATAATTACGAAATATAAAAAATTTCATTTTCCAACATTGACGACATGAATTAATTTAATATCTGAATATATATAGAAATAAACATATATAACATAAGAAAAATTTTCTTTCAACTACTTACATCAATGGTTGTCTAAATGATGATTTCTTTTAAAGGACGCAACTACCGAAGATAATTATAGAAACGAAACGAAAAAATAAACAAAACAAACGAAACGAAAAAACAACCATTTTTTTGCAATAAGAAAAAGGAACCATACAAATCTACCTAAGATGTGTGTCTTTGTCTTTCGCTTTACTGTCTACATGTCTGTATATGTTTGTTTGCAATTTGACCTCACTAGATTATTAATCTATTAACATTTATTATAGAAATACATATTAAATTTAAATATTTTCTTTTGTCTTTTATTTTATTAATAGACAATTATTTTCACAAGCCGGTGTTTTAATCCTCAATTTTGTTTTATGTATGAAGAAGAGATACAAAAGTCTTCCATGGTTGTTTTTTTATATGTCTTATTAGAGTTGTACTTTTTAGTATCATTTTCCTCTTCCCTACTACATCTTCACATGCCGCGACATCTTCTTCATTGTGCGTATATCTTTCAATCTGGTTGTCGTCCACACTATTAATGTGCTTATCAGCACAATTTTTTTTAGAAAAATTAATTGGAAAAACATTAGTATATTAGTAAAGCATTAGTATAAAACAGTTAAGTGCTGAATAAGTATAACAAAAATTTTAGCTGAAAACACGATTTTAGCAAAAAATTTGCTAAAAAATAGTATACCTGATTTACAAGACGTTTTACTAACTTTTCTACTTACTTATTTTTTTGAGTGTAGGATAGGTCAAATTTGAAAATTGCAAAAAAAAATCAAAAGTTGTAACCCTAATTTATGAGAATTATAATTAAGTTCTTTCAGATTTGCTATAAATGTTATTTAAATTATTTTCAGCTCACACAGCTCAACCTCATGCTTATCAACAATTACCTCAAGAACATAGTTTTTCGGATTTTGTTGCTCCCGTTCCAATTTATGGAGCACCTGAAGCATTACCATCTCCCGAAACTTTAGCACCAGCTGCTCCAGAAGGATTATCTAACTTGGAAATGCCTATTCAAGAGGATTCATATAATGCTGCTTATCAACATTCTACTAGTCAATCTCATCAATCAGGCTATGATAATGGTCCGACGGAAACCCAAGTCCATAAACATATTTATGTTCATGTTCCACCAAAGGATTTCGAAAACGAGGACAACATTCAACCTCGTGTAACCCACCAAGCTGGTCCTAAACAAAAACACTATAAAATTGTCTTTATCAAGGCACCATCAGCTCCAGCCATAAGTGCACCAATTGTACCACCAGCACCACAAAATGAAGAAAAGACTCTTATCTATGTGTTGCATAAGAAACCCGAAGCTCAACCTGATATTGTTATACCAACATCGGCTCCTTCTAAACCCTCCAAACCGGAAGTATATTTCATTAAATACAAGACCAAGAAAGAAGAAGCTCCTGTTTATGGTCCACCACCGGCCACTATGGAAATGGAAGCTCGTTCAGCAGTTGAACCTACATCGGAATATGATTCAGTCATGCCCATGGATCATAGTCAATATGAAATGGTTACTACTACACAACAACCCAGCTACAAAGAGGAACAACAGCAACAACAAGCTCAACTCCAACAACCTCAACAGCAACAATTCATTCAACAAGATCCTTTAAATGATGCCAATGTTTATAGTGATCCCACTATGTCTGCCTATGCCAATGAGGAAGTGCAACCCACTGTTTCCGAGGAACCTCTTAATCAATATTTACCTCCCGAAACTACTCCAGCTCCCATTGTTGTTGAGGAAATGATTGCAGAACAACCTCGTGTACCTGCTATCAGTTACGGTCATCCTGCTCGTTATTTCATCAAGAGAAGAAAGTAAATCTTGCCATACATAAATATATATATAATATTTAGAGTCTTGTGATTTTTCGATAAGTTTTATAGACTTTTAGTCAATTTTTGTTGTTATTTTTTTATTAGGATTTAATAGAAAAATATTTGTTTAAAAAAGTTGTTATAATTTTTTCTTACTATTCAATAATGTATTCATAAAATTTTCATTAAATAAAAATATTTATGTTATTGTTAAAATAAAGAAAACTGTATTAATATAAAATTTTGATTTTTTATTAACAGGACATCGACTTTTATGCAAATACATGTTTATAGACAGTAGTTAAAAATTGATTTTTGATGAACGAATTTGCAACATAATGGCATCGACTTGTTGTTGGATATTTATGCACATATTGCCATAAATGTACAATATACATTTTTTCATATTTCGTCTTTTGGTACATATTTTTTAATTTTTTTTAAATCCAAGTTAAGATTTACTTAAAAGTAAGGAAAATGAAGAATTTAAAAACTTTAATCCCGCACCAAACTAAAAGAGGAACATCATGTTGCAGGCGCGCATCCAGGTAAATGTTTGGTGGATGGAACTTAGAGGGGGGGGGGGCTGGAATGGGAAATCCCCTCCTGATGTTGCCATCTACTGATAAGAAAACTACACAGTGGTGAATCCGCAAGATTTCAATGATACTTGGATATGTTGTTGAGGACAAAAAATAAATATTAGACACGAATTGTTTTTAGGTGTTCAATCGCACGTTCATGGGCTAAATATGAAATCTTCTTCTTTAAAATATTCGAAATTCAGATTGTACGCTGTACTAAAGTGCTCGAGAAAACAAAAATTTTAATTCCCATATTGCCTATGCTGTGGTCCCAGGTTTTCCACTTATTTGAAATATTTAAAATATGGCTTATAAAAGCTCTTCGGAAAAAGTCGTGTTCAAGCCAAAAAATTACGAAAATTTATAAAAGCCAGACACCCAACCGCCCTATAAAATTAAATAACCAAAAGAACAAAAACTTCCCATACAAATGTGATATTCGAAATAATAGTTTTCAGACATATGCAGACATGATTTATATACCAGTAGATGCGTCTTTAAGATGCATTTCATTTGATACCCAACTTGCCTATAGTTTAATGATTTATATAAGAACTATATAATATAAATTTCGACCCATAAACTTGAGATTGCTCAGCTAAAACAAGTACGTATGTAACATTTTTTTGTCCTTTAGAACGTATTTACCCCAGTAAAAAAATTCCATGTTTTACCAGCAGGATAAAACAAATGCGCTGATGTAAGTGCTTGCTATTACATAATACTGAGAAGCAGCAAAAGAAACATTAATTTTCGTATAAAAATAAACAAATTTTTAGCTTAATGTTTTCCCTAATAAGGATGCAGGTTGTAATGCAGAAATTTTCAGATTGTGGATTATAAACGATCTGTACCAACCCTGCGGAAATAGACCAGTCACTGGTATGGTCACGTAACTAGAACTTTGTGTGTTTCGGTTTTGTTTTATGAAAGTGACCGGTACTTTTAACATGGGCTTGTCATAGGAGGTGACAATTGCTACATGTGGAGCACTGTGTGACGTGGTGAATAACTTGACCAAGGTAACCTATCACCGTACCGATTGAAATGAATATGCTACGGGACAATTTAGAATTAGGTAGTATCAAAGTATGACCATTTTAGGATTTATGTGATATGCAACAGATCCAGTGGGAAAAAATTATCACATGACTGGTGTAGGTGTACGTGTCGTAGAACTAGAGAAAAGTTGTTGAAGGAGAACTGGTGGTAGCAACAACTGTTCTAAGACTTATCAATGACAGTGTTGCCATGTTTGAAGCCCTTCATCTTTAATCACCTTGCATCTTTCCACTATCCCCTTTCCAAAGAAAGCAACACTTTATAAATAGGAAGAATTTCGTGAGTGTTGCTTCTCTTTAAAAAAAAAGAAGAGTAACAAAATATATACTCACTTTCAATTTTGTACCCAAATAAATTCGTACAAATCGCCAATTACTTATACATAATAACCCGTTGCCAAAAATCTTGTAAAATATCTGATCAAGATATTTCGAAGCCAATATGCAGAAATTTTGCAATTCTAATTTATAATTTTGTAAAGTGTTTCAAGTTTTTGAAAAAATTGTGAAAAAAATCATATGCTGTTGATATATTTCTGGTGTTTAAGTAGCGATATTTTATGTGTTTGGTGTTTTCAAGTATGTAATAAAAACAGTTTCCGAAAAGCTAGCACGTAGAGCGCTAAACATAAAATGATTATATTATATGTCTAAAATTTTAACAACAAAAAATTAATATCTGTAGAATTTTATGTGAAATAATTATATTCATGTAATAACTTTTATTTATCATAAACTTACTTTTAATCGTACTAATGTAGATACGAAATATGATTTTACTGAAAGTCATGAAGTCACAACATTTTATAAGCGCTTTAATCCACGCTTATTTCGCCAAAAAGTAATGTTTCCAAGTGGGAGTTCGCATATGTAATCAGGTTTGTAAGCGATTCTTTTTGGCTTACATGCAAGCAGGTTTGTAAGGGAGTACTTTTTCATCGTTTTATTCTTTGGGAACTTTTTTATGAAAAATTTATTGTAATAATGATGGAATTCATTAATACTTCGCAAAAATTTCTTTCAGTGTACTTAAAAACTTTACTTTTCAAACCATGAAAACAATGTAGAATATGGCAATCCTTTTGATTTAAGCTGTTTATAAAATTATTCTAATGTCGAAATTAGTTTTGTGTTTAATTATTGTATGGCGATTTTAAGTATTTCGAGTACGAATTTCCATGATTTATTTAATCCTAAAATTATGTTTTTAAGAAATAAAAAAAGTAAAACTACCAAATTTTAATAAGCTTCAGAAAATTCTTGGGACTTGTTGGAGGTTGAGGCTTTTACATTAGTTGATAAAACATAATGTCATTAGAGAGTACTATAGATTTGAGCTGCATTTTTTGTCATTTGTATTAACTGGAAGCATTGTTGTGACTTCATGTATTGCAAAATATTTATTGGTAAAGGCATCACAAAAATATCAAAAAATACAAGCTGGAATGTACTATATATATATTTCGAAGTTGGTGCAACACATTTCTTCGCATCAGTAGATTTTTAAAATAAAATTTCATCGAAACCGTTCAATGCACTAAGACAATATATGTGGAAATGTGAAAATTCATTTGGATATAATACATTTTCTGAAAATTATTAATTTTTATATGTTCAGTTAGGAATATTGTTCTACCTCAAGTCTACAAATCTAATATGATATTTTTCAAAATGGATTTTGTTTGTTGCTTTTCAAAAAGTTTGATAATTTTCATGATAGACAATACAATTGTTTCATTGGCATCACCCAAATCTTCAGTTGTCTGCAATAAAAAAGGATAATTGGCTGAACTCAAACTCAAGCCCAAACATTACATACAACAGACAAAATAACTTCTATGATAATCTTTTTGTCTGCCTTAGGCCAAGTTTATGGGATGTCAGTTAAACTAGTGAACGATTTATTATTATTTTTGTACTTATTAAAAAGTCATACTTCAGTTTCAACGTTACAGATTCAAGTCAAATGAATTTACATCAGTTTTTATAGATGATTTTCCCTTCAATGGTTAAATTTAACTATTGACAACTTTTTTTTATCAAGATACTTTCTATTTTCGCTGTTTATTTTTATTTTGCGGTTAAATTTATCAAGTTAAAATATTTTTTTTAGATGCAATAGACGCTAATGTTGAAATTAAATGACAAGAAATTAAATTTTTTTTTCAGACAAATAGCAAAAATAATAAATAGTATACAAGTCCGCCCAATTGAATTTCGTACTAATTTTATATTTTTGTTTAGTTTATAGCAAAAATATTAATCGATTAAAAAATAAAGTTTAATTATTGTTAGCTAATCGGATAAGCATTGTTTTGTCGTTTTTACATTTTTTGTAACAATTCGATTTTTATGCTTAAATTCAAAAATATTGCTGAGCTCAATGGAATTTCTTTCACTGTATACTAAAATCGATGTAAACCATTTTTTTTTTAAATTCATTCGATTTAAAAAATAATGTTTTTGAATGTGGATAACATGTGGAAAGCGATTAAAACAAATTTTCGATAGTAAACCAAAAGTGGATTAGAATTTCCTATATACCGTTATATATGGTCATATATAAAATTATATATAATTATATCAAATTATATCACGGTATATATGACTATATATAAACTTTTTTCGTTATAAAATGTTAATAATTTAGATATTTATTATAAATATTTTATAATTTAATATAATATGCACTCAACAAAATAGGGTTGTAAAGGCGGCAAAAATTTAGCTGAGTCAGCTAAATTTTAGTCAGGAGGGTGCTTGCAAAAAAATTGCTAATGTCATCAAAATCTTTTGTTGAAAATCAGCGAGCTGAATTTTACCCACAAAATTAGTAGATCCAGCAAAAGTTTTGATATCAACAAGTTGATTAAAAATTTAAATAAATTCTTGCTAATGTTAATAAAATTTGTGATAAATATTAGTAGATTGATAAAAACTCAAAGAAATTTTAGAAAAATTATATTTAAGTTAATTTATTTGCTGAAAATTTGAAATTTTTTTTATGATAGTTTTAAAAATAATTACAATACATTACAGAATATAAAAATGTTCATACTCCCACATTGACCACATAATTTAATTCAATATCTGAAAATATATAGAAATAATTATATACAACAGTGGTGGGGTCGAAGTAGCGAGTGCTACAGGGGTCCTTGAAGCGTACACACAGCAAATCTGTTGAAAATGCCACAGCCTATCAGGATTCCAAAGACCGTCCATGCGTGGTTTAGTATCACATCCTGCACGAGGTGTCCCTGCTATTTAACAGAACATGGCGGATCTAGAGCGGACACTCGATAAAAACCCGTAATCCCCGGTGTTATCTAACCGTGCCTATGGGATGAATAGCACTACGTTAGTGTGTTTTCGAACGGTGGCCTCCAGGGCATGGCGAACTCTGGTTGTATTTAGCCCCCTGGTAGCACAGGGCTCTGCTACTAGGCGTTCTTTTTAATCCCTTCTTATTTATTTATAGATGGATTTTAACAACCAAAAGTTTAATAATGAGCAAAAAAAGACCGATGCAGGTCTATCCTCAACTGGCCAACAGGTTTTATGCCTAAATGTCACTGAGGACGCTAATAAAATAGTCGAGCAAGAAAAGGACGTTCCCAGTCCAAACCTTGCTGAGCCTATGGATATGGTTATCGTGTCTCAGGATCATCAGGGTCCTACCACTGACATAGATATCCCTACGGACGAGGAGGATGAACTTTTATGTTCCCAGCCTATTAGTACCGCGAATGAGGTTACGAAAGCTCCAGGTGATCAGTCGAAACCTGCGACTGAAAGAGTGAAGCTATGTGGTGCTGCTCGAAAACGCCTGAGGATGTACCTGGACGAGGGTATTGACCCAGAGGCAGCGCGGCGACTTTGTTTGCTATCAATGCGCGAAGCCCGAAAAGAGGTTAAAGAGCTCGCTGGTAAAAGAAAGAGGGTACGCTCAGATGGCTCAACGCCACCAGGGTCGAAACAACCTGCAAAACGGACCGCTGAGATTGCTGTGGATGGCACACCTCGCAAGGTTGAAGGCGGCACATTGCCAAAGCCAGCCTTGACGGTTCCAGCGAAGCAGCAAAAACAAATAACGCCGTCTTATAAAGAAGCAGTCTCCACCGTAAAGATTGGTGTAATTCCGCCAGATTTTCCGGCGACTAGATGGACAGACGAACAGCTGCACTCCATTCAAAGAGCTGTCTTGTACAAGATCGCGGAGCTTAGAAAAGGGACAATAAAGCCCAGTTTCTCTAGTTGCTCCTATAAGCCAGGTTGGCTCAGTTTTGTATGCCGCGACAAAGACACAGCGCAGTGGCTGGAGACTCACGTCCCCACTCTGAAGCCATGGAGCGATGCTGTGTTGAAAGTAGTGGCGGAAGATGAAGTGCCGAAGGCCCAAGTGTTCGTGGGATACTTTCCCGAAAAGGAGGACACGTCCAGTGATTTACTTCTTGGACTAGTTGAGGGCCAGAACTGTGAACTTTCGGTTGGGTATTGGAAGGTACTGAATAGGGTCATAAAGGGTGGCATTGTTGAGCTAACCCTCTCCATTGACCCAATCTCAGCCGACCTACTCAAGCGAAAGAATTACAGAGTGAATTTTGGATATGGAACAGCGCTGGTAAGGCCTACACGTCAGCAACAAGAGGTCGGGCGTGACATACCCAATAGGGCAAATACAAATAATTCGGCAGCAACGACTAAATCCGACAACAGGGTCTCTAATGACCCTAATATGGATGATAAACCGGGCTGCTCGAAGGACCTTGTAAGGCCCAATTCATCTGAGCCTAAAGCTAAGAATATGGCCAATCAGCAGGCTCCCAACAGGCGGAAAAAGTGGGAGAGAAACTCGGCAGAGGAGGCGGTTCTGCTGAACTCCAACAGGGGCAGAAAGGTGGCAAAGCGTGCCGCCAAGCACGCTCGTAAATAATGGCTACCGGAAAAGGTAAGACACCGAAGCACTTAAAGTGCTTACAGGTGAACCTTCACCATGCCAAAGCGGCATCGGACGTCGCCAACAGAAGGTTCACCACTGAGGCCCTGGATGCTGTTTTTATTCAGGAGCCATGGGTGCACGACGGAGCCATAAAAGGGCTTAACGCAAATCAAGGTAGGTTGATTTACGATTCAAAGCATATCAGGCCAAGAGCGGCCATCCTAGTTAGGGACAATCTAACATATCTTCCAATTTCAGAGTTCATTATGGGAGACTTGGTTGCGATCTGGGCAAAGGTTGCCCTCCTTATCTGGGGAACACGAGGTAGTTCTGGCCTCTGCTTACCTACCTGGCGATGCTGACACGGTACCAACTACTGAGGTCTCGGCCTTGGTGGAATATTGCCGAAAGAGGAAACTCAGTTGGATCCTCTGTTGCGACGCCAACGCACATCACACAACATGGGCAAGTACCAATGTAAACAAACGTGGTGAGTACCTGCTTGAATTTATATGTAGCAATAATATAAACATAGCAAATAGGGGTGACGAGCCGACTTTCAGGAATGCTATTAGGTCAGAGGTCTTAGATCTCACTCTTACTAGCTCTGATATTTCTTTCGCCATCTCCAATTGGCATGTCTCCAATGAAGTATCAATGTCTGACCACCAACACCTGGTATTCGATGTTGTTAGTTCATTGGACTCATGCCAGATCTATCGTAATCCCAGATGCACAAACTGGGAAAATTTTCGTCATCATTTGAAAAACGGTTGCAGATCTTTCTAAAGGGCTCATCTTGAGCACAAGCGAAATTGATCATATAGCATCTGATATTCATTCAAATTTAACTTCTGCTTATACTCTGAGCTGTCCTGAAAAGACCAGGAAGACGAAGAGGGATGTTCCATGGTGGAACGATGGTCTGGATAAGCTCAAAATGGAGGCCAGAAGACTGTTCAATAGGGCCAAGGAAACAGGAGACTGGGTTACCTATAAGGCAGCGCTCACTGAGTACAATAAAGAACTACGTAGATCCAAGAGGTCCACGTGGCGCAACTACTGTGAGAAGATCTCTGATCTTCCAGAGGCGGTTGCGTCTACAAAAGGCCCTGTCCCAGGATCATACGAATGGTCTATGTACTCTCAAGAGGCCGAATGGTACCTACACTGAATCTCCCATTGAAACCTGTGAACTCCTACTTGATACGCACTTCCCAGGATGCGTTGACAACTGCGGGTCTGTCGTGATTCAACGAGTTCCAGACCTAACAGGCAGAAATGTACGGGTAAAATGGGCGATAGGTGAATTCTCTTCATTCAAATCTCCGGGTCCGGATGGGATCTATCCTTGTCTGTTGCAGAAAGGGATGGATTTAATTGTCCCACAACTGGTTAGGATATTTAGATCTAGTCTGTTATTCGGTCATGTACCGACGCCGTGGAGGGAGGTTAGAGTGGTCTTTATACCGAAGGCGGGGAAGAAGTCTGAACAACTGCCCAAATCCTTTAGACCAATTAGCCTGAGTTCGTTTCTCCTTAAAACAATGGAGAAAGTCTTGGACCAGTACATTAGGGATACTTACCTAAGGCGAAAGCCGATACACAAATTACAGTTTGCGTATCAACGAGGTAAATCTACCGAGACTGCTGTCCATCATGTTGTCACTACAATAAAACGGGCACTAGAGGCAAAGAATATTGCCCTTTGTGCCTTTATTGATATACAGGGCGCCTTTGACAACACGTCCTACGAGGCAATTAGGGTTGTCCATGGTTAGAAAGGACATCTCTCCAATTATCATCAATTGGACTTTGGAGATGCTACGCTCTAGAATAATCACGTTCGGCATAGGGACTACTAGTAGGACCGTAAATGCGACTAGGGGCTGTCCACAGGGGGGTGTTTTGTCGCCGTTACTCTGGACGCTGGTCATTGATGAACTACTCGAAGGTTTGAACGACCTGGGTTTCAGGACTTATGGATACGCGGATGATCTTGTCATTTCTGTAGTGGGATTTGATGATAGGACCATATCCGAACGTATGCAGCAGGCTCTGAACTATACTCTTTCTTGGTGCCGGGAAAAGGGCTTGTCTGTCAACCGTCGAAGACAATCCTGGTACCATTTACGAATAGGAGGAAACTTAACCTGACAATGCCTGTCCTTGATGGGGCCACGGTGGGCTTTTCCAGTAGTGTTAAGTACCTCGGCGTGACTCTTGACAGATCCCTTACCTGGAATGAACATCTTGACTATGTCTCCAAGAAGGCCACAAGGGCATATTATGCCTGCCAAAGGCTTTTTGGTAAGACATGGGGTCTAAGGCCGCAGATGGTCTACTGGTCGTTTAACACCATTGTTAAACCTATGATCACCTATGCTGCCCTGGCATGGTGGCCAAAGGTTGAACAGGTAGGGGCAAGGGATGCTCTCAAGAGGATCTACCGTCTTATGTGTATTGGCATAACGGGGGCAGGCGGAACCTGCCCGACGGATGCCATGGGGGTTATGCTGGGGATACCACCATTGCATATTTCTGTAATGGAGGCTGCCTGCATAGGATCCTCCAGACTTAGAGAATTCGGTGACATGAGGGGAGGTGATCTAAGGGGTCACATGAGGATCGCTAGAATCCTAATTGATGACCCGATTACAAAGGTTACGGATAGGAGGTCACCGGAGTACATCTTTGATAGGAACTTTAAAGTGATGCTGTTCGACAGGGCCATGTGGACCAACAGATCCTGGGAGCCAGAGCGGGGTTCTCAGATATGGTTCACAGATGGCTCAAAGCATGCGAATGGTGACACTGGTGCGGGTTGTCTATGGACCAGGTTTCCAACGGGCCTTACCCATGGGTAGATACCCCTCCATTTTTCAGGCAGAGATTTTTGCTATCTGTGTCTGCGCGGAGGAGTGTCTACGAAGGGGCACTATTAGATCTCGTATCTACATTCTTTCCGACAGTCAGGCGGCATTAAGGGCTTTAATGTCCTATGAGGTGTCATCTGGTCTGGTCATGGAATGCATTCTGGCTCTTAACCGACTTGGCAGGCGCAACTTGCTTACCTTAGGGTGGGTTCCTGGTCACGAGGGGCATGAGGGCAACGAGAGGGCAGATTGTCTTGCTAATTGCGGGGCCCGAAGGCCCTTTATTGGCCCTGAACCATTCTGTGGTATACCTTTGGGGTATGTTAGGAAGAAGCTCGGGTCGTGGAGGGAGTCAGAATTCTCTCTCTATTGGGAAAACTCTCTTGGCCAACGACAGGCTAAGAGATTGATTTCTTTTTCCAGTGCAGGATCGAGGAGACTCTTGTCCCTCGGGAGGGGTGACTTGAGAACCCTGGTGTCTTACCTGACTGGACACTGCAATCTCAGATACCACCTGCTCAAAAGGGGTCTTTCGGACACGGATGAGTGTAGGTTTTGCGAACTGGTAGCTGAGACATCAGAGCATGTTCTTTGCGAATGTCCGATGCTATGTGAAAGGCGTGCCAAGTTTCTTGGCAATCGCTTTGTCTCCCCTTCGGACATTATGAAGATTTTGCCTAATAGGATTATTGGCTTTATAGGTAGCTTGAATCTTTAGGGTAACTTTAGGCAGCACAAAAGACCTAAGTTGGTCGCGGTGCATAGTGCCATATAATCTAATCTAATCTAATACAACAGTGGTTGTCTAAATATACAACCGTTGCACAGAGGAGTATTTGGCCTGAAAAGCTGGCCAAAATTATTAAACGTGTTTTTTGAATTAAAAGTTTAAGTTTTTTGATAGTTTTAGGTGTAGTATGATATAAAAAGTCTAGTGGCAGATTTTGAAAAAATTACACTGCGCAACAAAAAAATTTTTCTCTACCCTAGAAATAAAAGTATGTGGACTATATGGATTTTGATGCCCTTAATTCAAATCTGTTTTCCGTTTTTCTCTAGTACGTAAGGATTTTCTTTTAAAGGCGTGGCATACTTCACCCCCTAAATCGTTGGGTTGCCTTATATATTTTGCCATAACTTGAAAACGGGTTCTCCGATTTTAATAGCAGGAGGATCAGAAGATGCACCGGAAAATTCTGCTTAAACTAACCATACACATTTATTTTATATCTATTACTATTTTGGAGCTATTAAAAATTTAATGGCGAAAAAAAAATTACATGCAAAATGCGTCAAATTTTTTGTTTTCAAAATGCAATAAAAAAATTTAAGAACTAAAAGGTTTTAAATTTTTAAGATTTTTCTAAAAGCCACATTCCTAAGGAATAAAAGTTGGTATAAATCGCAAAACTCAATTAACAAATGTTGATTTTAAAGGTTTAGGGCCGTATGCAAAAAAAAAAACTACTTTTGCTTTAACGTTCACATTAGTTAACGAAAACATTAAGGCTAACAAACGTTTGGTAAAAAATCGTATGCAAAAACAGTACTTTAACAAATAAAAGTATTAATGAATTTAAGTTGTCACTTTATGGTTAGCGATGCATTAAAATGAATACTAATTTATCCGGGCAATCAATACTATAAAAATGTTATTATTTTTTTTTTAATAAAATAACTTATTTTTTACGCAATTTTCTTTGATTTACTAAATCAAGGAAATTGAGCAGAACTAACAAGCTTTTTTATGTTACAAATGTTTTAAGTATTCGAATAACGAGCTGTTTTTGATTTGTTTTGATTGTAAGTACATCGCTAAAAACATTTCTTATATTTACATTGATTTGTGCTGTGTTTTTTTTAATTATGGAAAAAATAAAGAAAGAAAGCGAAATAATGGAAAAGCCAGTCGTTATTAAAAGGATACTACAATGATGTATTTATTTATATGTAAATATTGTAAATAAATAAAAATTTTAATGAATTAATTATAAATAAAAAGTTTTTTTATTATGTTGGTTCAAGTTTTATTAAAAATATTTTTCTATAAAACTTTTAAGGATAAATTGTTCTCTTCCCCTTGCTGAGGATTCGGTTCTTAATAAGTTATTTTCAGCAATTTCTGTTTGCATTTCTGCATCCGGTTCAAGGTCATCTGGTTCAATGTCATCCGTATCAAAGTAATCTGGAGTTGAAATGTTGTTGCTTAGTGATAATCATGAATGATGTCCATAATTACTAAAGAATAAAGTGAAGCTTACCGTTTTCTTGTATAGCGATGTTGTGAAGAACAGCTAAAGCTACAATTAATATTTTAGCGTTTGGAAAGCTTTGTTTCCAGACACCAAAACATCGCTCCACTGGATTTCGAGTAGCAATATGAGCAACATTATATTTTAGCTCCTTGTCGTTTAGAGGGCGAAGTAATGGTGTAAATAAATATGGGGTTAATTTATAACCAGAATCGCCAAGCAAACGACCTCTAAATTCCCCACTTTCAAAGCGCTCCTTTACTCTTGATTCGTTAAAAATCCGACAGTCGTGAGTACTTCCTCTCCGTCTTACCACAATATCTAATATTTTAAGTTCAGAATCACAAACGACCTAAGCAAAATGTTAAATAAAATATAAAAAAAAAACTTCAAGCTGTATGTAACTGAGCGAATAGAATCCTTTTCTATTGAGCGAATAGAATCCTTTTCTATTTATGTAGTATTGGGCTAAATCACCACCAGTTTTTTTAATTTTAATATGGGTGCAGTCAATTGCACCAATTATACCCAGAAAATTCCGTAATATTTTGAACTTTTTTGCTAATTTAGCTTCTTCTTCAGCACATGACGGCATTTTGATTACATTTTTTGCGTGTTTAGCACAAATTCTACTTACCGTAGATTGGGCCAAACCATGAAGGTCACCAGCGTCGTCTTGAAACTAAAAATATTAATGTAAGAGCATACTAAATTTACGGCTACGAAATACTTGACTTTACTATACTTCTATTCTCCTCCAACAACGCAAAGCTACTAGCACTTGCAGTTCTGGTGATGTTCCACATCCTCTGCGGTCTACTTCAATGTCTTCTTTAACCAGTTCTATTATTTTTTTTGCTGTTTCTTTATTAAAACGATATTTTTTTGAATTGGTCATCAGGAAGGGAGAATCCATCAGTCCTCGTCTTGTAAATTCTTGGCCGATAATAATTTCCGATTTGGATAATAGAATCTACTTATAAAAACAATACACAATTAACACTAATTTTTCCACAATCACAACTAATTTTACTAATTCTTCTTATAAAATTTACAGTATCCATTTCTCTCACAATTTATTATTTTTATTAAAAATGTTCACAAAATTTTAATTTTCAAACGCAAATAACGAAAAGAAAACAAACAATGACACTAACGTACGCTTAAAGTACGTTCCTTTCTACTTTAAAATGTTTCAAGTTACCAAACGGTTACCAAACAGTTACCATAGGTATGTTAAGCTAATAAACGTTTTTGGATACAACTTTAAGCAATTTTGCTTAACAATGGTTTACCAACCTTTGTTAATTTTTTTTGCATACGGCCCTTAAACTCATTCTTGACAGACTGTATGTACATACATACATATGATTTACAGTCTAATTAAAAAAAAAATTTTGAAAATTGTAAGGCTCTTATAAAACAGTATTTTTTTTTTATGAAAAATGGCTTTATTATATTTATTTTATATTATTTAATACTTTATAAACGGAAAAGTTAAACTAATAAAAACTCCTTACTAATTATTATGTCGTATGTGTATCCTCATTAGCTGCATCATCGGTGTCAAAAATAGAAGAAATGTGAAAATTTAAAAAAATCGTCAAAAATAATGGCGCAAACTTGCGCACACTTTTTTTTTGGTTTCTAAAATTAGAGATTCCAAATTTTATTGTAGACATGCTAACCTCACTTTTAAAAAAATCTTCTTTTCCTTTTTTTGCAAAAAAAAGTGTATAATTAGTTTTTTTTTAGCATTTGAACGAATTGTTTCAACATATTTAAAATTTTTTTTCGTTTTTAAATATCTTTTGATCAAACCTTTCAGCGAAAAAAATAATCTTTGTTAAACCTTTATTCGTTTAGCCGCAAAAAAAAAATATCGTATAAACATATATCTTATATAATTTTCTTCACTTTCCTGACTTTAGCAGGGTCTCAGAGCTACAAATCGCAACTAAAAGTCTTCAAAATTTACAATATAATGTAAAATATTGTTGTCTGTCGAGCTGCGTACTTAGTTCTTAAGATTTCTTATAATTCAGTTTTGCCTTTTTGGCCAGCTTTTTAGGCCAAATACTCCTCTGTGCGTTGTTTGCAATAAGCAAAAAGAAACATGATAAATTACCTAATATGTGTGTCCTTGTTTTTCGATGTAGTCTGTCTACCTGAATGTATATTAGCTTGCAATTTGACCACACTACATTCATATTCACTTAAAAGATTTAGTTTACAAATACACGTTTAATGTTTATTAAATTTAAATATTTTATTTTATCTTTAATTTAATTAATGGGCAACTACTTTGACAAGTAGGTGACAACAAAAAATTAAAATTTTTTTATTCCTCATAGGTATTATCATTGTAAGTGTCCTTTTGTATTAAAAACAGATACAAAAATATATTTTACAAGAGTCGTACTTTTTAGTACAATTTTTCTTGTCTCCACTGCATCTTGTCATGCCGAGACATCTACTTGATTCTGCGTATATCTTTAAAAATAAATTAGTAAAATATTGGTAAAACGTTGTTTAAAAACAGTTAAGTGCTAAATAACTATAATATTGAAAACACAATTTCAGCAAAAAAATTTGTTGAGAAATAGTATACTTGATTTAAAAGACGTTTCTAAATTTTCTACTAACTTATTTTTTTGAGGGTATTTCATTCCGTTCATTTGCATTTATTGAATTAGTTCGTTCTCTTAGCTCATACGGTTGTTTAACAATTTTTTTTTCTATATTTCATATTGTTATATTGGTCTATGGTTTGTTTAGCATATCTCCACAAAGTGAGAGAAAATCCCAAATGAACGATTAAAAATGAACTAGTTAAATTTTAAACGTTCATTTGGGATTTTCGCTTATACTGTGCAGATTTGTTAAGCTAACAATTGACCAATATAAGAATATGAATAATTAAAAAACATTGCGGAAAAACATATGAACTAAAAGAACGAACTAGTTCAATAACAAAATGAACTATGAACTAAATGAACTTTTGAACTCCTGAACCAATTGGACTTTGTATGGCGTCATACCAAGGTCTTTATGCAAAATTCGTCTCAATGATGTCTCCGAAATGTTCAATTGTTGAGAACGACGGTGAATTGATGTTGATGGCGCTTCACGCACACTTTCTGACACAGCAGCAATATTCTCGGGTGTACGCGCTGTTTTTGGCTTTTCACGCTTTGGTTTATCGATGAGGATGCCAGTTTCTTTCACTTTTTTCACAAGATAACAAACATACGGACCATATTCCTTCAGCGGAAGGATAAAACTAATTATCTGTCAAATCAGACATGAGCTAAGTGTTACCATTCACGAAATAAGCACTAGTTGAAAAAAAAATGTTAGATGGCGGACCCTTTAGAATGCCCAACTCTAACCGAAAGCTTTACTGTCGAAAATTTAACGTTTTTCATGTTTTCGTAATATATATTAAACTATAAAATTATTAAATTGAAATAATAAATACATGAATAATTAACATTATTTAGTTGCACAACGAAAAAAGTTTGTATATAGTAATATATAGCGTGATATAATTTGATGTAATTAATGGCAATTAAAAAGAGGGAAAATAAACCAAAAACAATCATATTATACAATTATTAGTATTTTAAATCAACTTTTAAAATAAAGTTCGGTAATTGTGTTCGGTAGAATAAACCATTTATTTAGTGGTAATACGAAAAAATTATTATAATTTATCAAGTGTATTTAAAAAATTGTCGATAATCAAAATAGTGCTTACCTAGAAGCAGTTCTGGAAGGCCTTATTTAATTACCGACAGTTTTCTAAAGCCATTTCAGAAGACATGATATTTGTTCGCGATGTCCCACTGGGTAGGTGCCTTTTAAGCAAATGAAAAGCGCTCCTTTCATGTGATCCAAGAAGCAGGAACCAAACGCTTCCTGAAGGCATTCCAGAAGCCATGAATCTTGTTCGCGATGTCCCACTTTGTAGGTCTCTTTTAAGCAGGTGAAGAACGATTTTTTTCATGTGATCTAAGAAGTAATTAACGCATGCCTTCGTAGAAAAGTAAAGGAGCTTTTTTTGTGCTTCGAGAAGCACTAAAATAAGGTGTAATTAATAAAAAAAAATTATGCCTCAAAAATGTTAAAATATGCATTTAAAAGGCATTGTTTTCATTGACTTCCAAATAAAATCTTTTATGAAAAAATTGACAAAAAAAATCTAATTTTCATACAGTTAATGACATTTTTTATTAAATCAATGAAGTCGATTCATTGATACCTTACCTCTTCATTGTATATATTCAGTACTGCTTCTTTGTATGCATTCTTTACTGCTTAAAATAATGCATTTAATCATTAATTGAATTATTGTATTCATGACGATAAAGCGCTATTTTGGAAGCGCACAAAAGAAGTAACTGCTTACTAAATCGAAGTTATTTTTTGATGGGATGTTTTGGTCGAACAAATTTTTTACTCCTATATAGCGCTTATTACTTCGATAGCTTATAAGTTTTAAACTATAAGAGATTTTCTAAAGTTTAATTGTTTCATTGAACGAAAGTTGATGAAACTTATTCCTGGTTTTCTTCCGGTGTAGATAATACTATACACATTTAATAAAAACTGTCGTATAAATACGCAAAAACGCAAAAACCACTTTCTACCAAAAATTTAAAAAATTCTAAATCAAACTATATCTTTATGCTCGTTATTTCATAATCGGTTAATCGACTTTGATCATTTGTATCTCTTTTTAAAGAAGGAAAAAAACTAGTTTTAAAAATGTCCAAAAAATTTAGAAAAAAGTATATCAAGTATTTATTATTTAATTTGTTTCATCAAGTTATCAGGTTGATCAGTTAATGGGTGTTCAACGTATACAACAAGAGTATAACCAGAAAATTCAACAACTGCCTGCCACAGGGGTCAGTCGTAGCACCGATTCTTTTTAATTTTTATAATCATGATCTTTCTTCTACCACATCTCGCAAATTTAGTTATACAGATGATATGGCATTTGATCTGATGAAAATCTCGTCTCACTGCAAGAAATTGAGACTTAAACCGAACCCCTTGAAGGCAGAGGTATGCTGTTTTCAGCTTACGCACAAATACGCCGGTCGAAAGTTATCAATATGTTTTAACGATATCCCCGCAACCCACAACTTCAACCCGAAACACCTAGGAATAACTTTAGACAGAACGTTATTGTTCAAAGAACATCTTCACAAATCTGCTCGAAATATCAAGTACAGAAACAACATTATTCCAAACCTTTCAGGTACAAACTAGGATGCATCTGCAAACTGTCTTCTCACGTCAGCCCTAGCTCTATTTTATTCGACTGCCGAATACGGAGCTCCAATCTGGCTGAACAGTCACCACGTAAAGAAAATGTATACGCAACTAAGCTCTACGATGAGAAATATTTAGGGCACATTAAAAGCCGCTCCCGTCGCATGGCTACTAAAGCTTACTAATCTATATCTTCCTAACCTTAGAAGAACACAAGCTTTCCTTCGAAAATACGAAAAGGTCATCAGAAACTTTAACAAACCGTTCAGCTTCGACCTCAGCCCCCGCTACGAATCGAGGCTAGTATCTAGAAACCCACCACATTTACTCGCTAAACATATTAAAGAGGAAAACTTTGTTCTCCTTATAACCCTTTTTGTTTATAAAACATTTGTCCACTAAAACTTAGTAGAGAGTTATGTATATACGTGAGCATTGAACTAAAAATTTATCCGCCAAAATTTATGAGTTTTTTCGAATACCACGAAAAGATAAGCATGCTCAGACATGTTACTTTATACCGGTGGTGCGCATTTTAAATACGTTTCATTAGATACCAATTGTATGTACAGTTTATTTAGAAGAAATGTAGAAAAACGCAAAAAACAGTAAATGGTGTAATATTTGACTCCACTTTTTAAGCCCTAAATATGAGATTGAGCAGCTAAGAAACATGGGTTTCATAGTTTTTGTTTCTTTATAACATTTCAATCTCAATCGGCAGGAACACATGAACGGACTAAGTTTAAATTTCCTTGTAATTTATCTGTCGTTACCATAAAATTTGTATTTCTGGATCCAAAAATACCTCCACTTTGAAATTTGTCACAACTGTAGAGAATTAACCCATCTTCAACATACTTTTTTTCAAAATTTTTAAGATGATCGCTTTCATAGGTTATACGTTAGGAAAAGTGACCTTTGGCCTTTCCATATAAAAAATAATGTTATATGTATATCAAATCAAAGGTAGTTTAATAACCTTTCAAAATCCGACCTTGATGAGGTACGTACCTACTACAGTTTTCAAGAAAATTACAAGTAAATAAGTACAACTTCGTACATTTTTATAGATTTTTCCGATTTTCAAGACCTCATATTTCCGGATCCAGATGTATTTTTTTTTTTAATTTTTTTAGTTATGTGATATACTGCATTCTTACGAAAAATCATAAAAATCGAAGGAGGTGGGTTTGGTTGATTTTACATGGAATGTAGTTTTGGATCTACCGTCATACAGTTGGATATTCCACAAAATTTTTCGACCATTTCTTACGTAGTGATCCTATTGAAAGGAAATTTAGAACATTGAGCTTAAGTTTGGACTTTGGGTCCCACAGAACCACCACGGCCGGCAATATGTAGGGCACTTTTTGCGTAACAAATTATGAGTGCTCGCCATTTTTTGGTTTCTTATCCGAGTTTCATAAAATTAACAAATTTGAAATAATAGAGACCAACAAACAGGCACGTAGCTAGGGGGGGGGCTTGGGGGCTAGAGCCCCCCCCCCCGAAATGATTTGACAAATTTAAAAACTTAATAAAATTCGTTAGAAAGTAACAATGTTATTGATAAATTTAATATGAAAATATTTATTTTTGACTTGGATCAAATAGGAAATAGTTTTATATGGTTCGAATCTTAAAATTTCGTTAGAAAACATCGCCTGCAAATGGGCGGCTATCATTGTTAGAGTTGATTTTCAACAAAAAGCAATAAATAAAATCATTTCATAAGAGATTTCGAAGTCTTTGACTTAAAATATAATCAAAAAGTTGTTTGAGACAATGCAAACTAAAAAATTAAATATGTCTACACAGAAAAAACTAAAATTGAGCTTTAACTAAAATATTTGTTGATTCAGCAAAAGTTTGACTGAATTCGGTCGTGTTGATGCAATTGTAGTAACAACTAAAATAATTTGTATCTATTTAATTAATTTTATTTTCAATTACATATAGTTTTATTCACATCTATTCAGAATTTAATTGAATATTGTTTACTATTGGGAAAAATTACAAAATTTAAAAAAAATCCCCAAAATTGTAAAAAATTGCCAAAATTTAATAAAGCGAGACCATTTGAAAAAATTGCAAAATTTGAAAAAAATTGCCAAAATTTAAAAAACAATCCTCGAAATTGCAGAAATATAAAAAACTCCCAAAATAAACTCCAAAATTCGAAAAAAATTTACAAAAATCACCAAAAAATTAGAGAAACGCGAATTTTCTACTTTAAACGATTTTTTAATTTTGGCGACTTTTTAAAATGTTTGCATTTGTTTCAATGTTGTTATTATACGTTATAAAAACTGAAATTTTTTTTTATACCATACAACTAAGATTCAAAATTAAGTTTACTTGCGCCGTAAAAGTCGTTACTTTACTTACAGTGCAATCTTTTTATATAAATTTGGTTTGCTACGCACGCATCTGGTAACATAGTTTTCAGTATTTTTTTACGATATATATTACGATATCTCATATATTTTTTTGTATTTTTTGAAACAAATTTAAGCCTCTAACTTTGATCGATATGCATAATGTGTTAACGTGGTCCAATGTGACTCAAATTTTCTCAATTTTTTTTAGACTAAATGTAAACAAATTTCTATCGGCGTTCCTTGAAATGCGACATATTAAAAACAAAGCAGCTAACCAGTCTTTGTGTTATAACGATGTAGTTTTTTTTAGACATTTTAAACGGTTTTTATTTAAAAAATTGATTAAAGACAATTTTAAAAGCGTTTGAAATTGTCCATAATATAAATCAAAGTGAATTCGAAATACATAATTTAGTTTAAATAAGACCTAGGCGATGTCAGGTATATTTTTAAATTTTCCAGTTTTATATTTTTTCTTTATTATTATTTCTTTCAGACTACAATCACGCTTGCTTGTAGAATTTACGATTTTTTTAATACAAGACATGAAGTATAGCCCCCAATCTTAAAAAAACTCGGATATATGAAAAAGGGTAAAAAATAGTGAATAATTTGTTAAAATAATTCAAATAAGTGGCAGCCGGGGTCCACGACATAGTGTCAAAATGGTTTTCAAAATGTGTGTTTTCTCGAGCATTTTAACGATGATTTTAAATAAGTCTAAATTTCCTAATTTTTAAACATATTTTCATACAAAGATGTGTTCAATTTCACCACCAATTTAAAAAGTAGATACGTTTTCCATATAATTTTGCTGCTTTATCACCTATCCGAATTTCATTAATTTCAAAGGGAACCCATCGGAAAAGCTTCCTTATAAGTGTCAGGCAAATTATATAGGATATTTGCTTTTAATTTGTTTTTTGGACGGTTATAAATCTTTAATTTCCCGAGTTAAAACTTTTGCACAAAATAATACATTATTTTATATACACTTATAAGGTTTTGTCTGCCAGTGCATTTAACCGGACATAATTATATAAATTCATATATAAAATTAATTTCGTATACAAAATTTAATATGATGTCATATATAGTTGCGTATAATTGTATATTGCATTTAGAATACGCTAAAACTAATCCAATTAATAATTACGTTATTTTTATATACCTAGACATTGCAAAATAATATATATTTTGATATTATATCATATTAATAGTGAATTTTCATCGTTGATCTATAAATTTATGTGTGAGATTTTATTTGTTCGGTTTTAGATCATGACAAATTTTTCTCTAAATTAACAGAAAAATTATAATTTTTATATGATAATTTACTTTGACTATTAGAAAAAAACACAGAAAAAGTTATTAGACACTAGCATGAATGGAATGCATTTTCTGACCCACTACGGTCTTCATCAACATTCTTCGTGCCATTTAGTGTTAATCGTAAATATCATCTATTTAACTCACATGTTAAAGAAATTATATTTTTAAAAAGACAATTTTATTTTAATTAAAATTTCCAAATGCTATGGAATTTGTTACAAATTATAAAGCTGTAAACCTTTTGCAAGCGGCTAAAGTCTAAAAGGGTTAATAGATATTTCCAAATTTTCATGACGTTTTAAAATCGAAATTTGGAAATTTATACCGCTATATAAAATCGTATTAAATTGTATCGCATCATTATTCGGATGTTATTTAATTATTATGCCCATTTCTCGGATAAAACTGTATTAAGACTCATATTAAATTTCGTATGATTATATAAAGCATCATATACATACTTTTTTTACATTTATCAAGTTTTAGCTACCCTAGACGTATACTACCACATAAAAATATAAAGTAATTTTATTTTTCGCGATTTTTAAAAAGTTTTTGCATAATCCTTTTTTTTATTTAATAAAACTAAAAATGAATATTTAGCTAAAAATTTAACGTAATTAGACAATAACGATGCATATCCAACTTGAAGTACACAAACGTTTTCAAATTTTACGTGTTTCGCGGATTGTGATCAAACAGATTAAAACGTTGACATCAAAATTCTCAAAATAAAGAACACAATAAGTAAAAAATTAAAAAATGCTTTTAAGGAAATGCACTTTATGCGGGAGGTTTTTGTTTCAAAACGACCTGAGAAAGCGGTTTCTATTATTAAGACATGATTGATTGCCCATCACGTGCACCAAAAATTTAGCAAAAAAAAAAAAAAAAGCTGTTACTCCAGTGTGCAAAAAAAATCGAAAAGCCCCCCCCGAAACAAATTCCTAGCTACGTGCCTGCCAACAAACAAAGGACATTTGTAGTTTATATATTACAGTTCCTGTGATATTCCCATGTCGAAATTTTAAATTCCAAATTTGTAAAGCCAAAATCTAGGGAACTACGCGTATGAAATCAAAACTCTTTTTATTAAGTTTAAAGTATAAGGTTTAGGACCTTAACAAAACTACATCTTCTTGGCATCTAAACCAGTGCTGATCTGTAATTTTTGTCAAAATCCAACTTTTGTTCCAAAAGAACAATAGTAAAACTAACTTTTATTTTTCTCGTGGGCGTTGTGGTGTAATGGTTAGCGCGTTGCACTGTTGCACAGATGATCGCGGGTTCGATTCCCGGTGACGACAACATCAATTTAGAAAAATAATATGTATGAGTTTTCTATCACTTATATGTATCGCTGCGCCCACCTTCGATGTTCCCATAGCACTTAACCCCACCGAAGAAAAATAATGAATCAGGGCTATGAAACAAAAAGCTTCAATAAATTCGCCAACTCTACATCAGGTGGCGAGGAACAACTGTTCTAAACTTATCTTCATCTTTCACCACCTTTCATCTCTCCACTATCCCCTTTCCAAAGAAAGCAACACATTAATTAATAGGAAGAATTTCCTGAGTGTTGCTTCTCTTTAAAAAAAAAAAAAAAAAAATTAAAGTTTAAAAAAACAAATTAATCGGATACCCCTAAAAAAAGAAAAACAATATGACCCCCTAATAATATATAAGTTGGCGTACTCAAATGAAAAAAACTTTTTTTTAGGATTTAAAAAATTTGATTGTGTTTTATGACCCATGATATGTGGCGCCCTCTGCACCAATTTAAAATATATTGTAAATATAAAACTGGGTAAAAGAAATGTAAAAATGTTACGAAATTGAGCGACCTTTTCGTACGTAAGCTTTACTGATTTTTTCGGTTGCGTTAAATTAACTGCAAATTTAGTGCTTTTTGCATAACAGGACCATCCCCTCGCCTGACATAACATTTTGATTATATAAAATGATCTTTTTAACAAAACCTCCCTTGCCACACACATAACAGGTTGTGCTAAAATGTAAACTATACACTCATAAAAAAGCCAGTACAAGCAGTTGAAAATTTAGCTACCAAAACAGAAAATAGTACCTGAACTTGCGATAACAGAATTCTCTATGGAGTCGAGAATCCCAATGTGCTAAATTTATGTGACCTAAATTTTAAAAGAACTAAATTTGAGATGACAGTTGTAGTTAAACTAACTAAGAATTTAGCTAAATCAACAGAATTTTTAAGCTGAATCAACAGAAAATTTCTGCTAAAAATGTCTTTTCGAATCTGACCAGAGGCAGGTAAACATTTATTACCACACTGAGCGAACTTCTGGCTTAAAAATATGTAGTTGTTTGCTATGTAATACAGATGCTTTATTTTTAATGTATATATCAGTCGTTTTTAGAACAAATTAAATTTTTAAACCTTGTAGTGAAGTAAAAAAAAACGAACCACATCAAATGTCATTTTTACGATTTTACATTCATTTTTTTGCAGTTGTTTTTTGTTATTTAAGAAAACAATTAAAATTAAATAAAATTGCATACTAATTATAGTATTAATTGCAATTGTCTGAAAAAGGCATTAAAATTCAAACTCAAACAAAAATCAAACTTTGCTCTCTGTCAATTATTCCCTAACTACGTAAGCGCCATCTATCGAATATACAAAGAATATATCATAGATATGGCATCACTTAGAACATATGGGAAAACAGTGGACATTATAGTGAGTTAAGTTTCTAAAAATAGAACTGTTGTGTTGTTGGAGTTGTTCTTCTGAGATTATGTATTGAAGAACAAAAACACAGTGTATTGATTAAAACTAGTTTTAATCACAACAAAACTCGACCTGACGATAGATCAGTGCGCTAAAGCGCTCTGTCCAACGTGTAGTGCGAGTGCATGTGGCATTCGAAATCAGTTTATCTATACCACGGTCAGTGATTGCACAGAAAATTTCATATAGACGCAATCGAACAAATAAAAACATAACAAATATTACATTATTCAAAAAATTGAAAATTTACAATGTAGTAATGATTTTTAGATAATACACTCAGTCTTCTCTACCACGCCTTTCACAATTAAAAAAATAAATGTTTGTTTATTTTTTACTAACATACGTGTTTAATTTTTGAACATTAAAAAACAAATGACAATGTTAGTTGAATTTATTGTAATGTAAGTCGTCCTTTCTGTAAATGAAATTTCATTTGTTTTCAACTACATTTGCAGTGGTCTTTACCTACATAGTATTCTAAGTGTAGGGATCGGAACTTCATGTAAATACATGATTGTTGTCGTTAGATGAAGAACAATGTTAACGAAATATCTTTGCGAACCAACATATTTGAAACGAAATGGCAGTCATTTGTAGAACAACTTAAATTTGATACTAACATTGCAGTTCATTTAAAAAACAATAAACAACAAATGACTGTTTTATGATTTTACATTCATTTTTTACATTCGTCTTTTGTTATTTAAAAAAAATAAAAAAAAAATGTTTGTTTATTTTTTACTAACATGTGATTCATTTTTACTACAATTGTGGTTCATTTTGTTAACAATAAATAACAAATTACAATGTTAGTTGTATGCACTGAGATGTAAGTCGTCCTTTTTTCAAGTGAAATTTCTTTTGTTTTTAACTACATTTGTAGTGGTCTTTACCTACATAGTATTCTAACCCAATGCGCACAAATACGGATGCGGATCCGTTACGGACCCGTTCCGGATCCGTAATAGAGTTAAAAAACGGAATCAGTGTAATCGCGATTTGACAGTGTAATCGCTAATTTTTTAATGTATTTTACTTTTATATGTTAATTTTAAATGAACTGACTGAATTGTTTTTACTTTACTATCAAATGACTGTGAATTTAATAATAATAATAAAAAAAAATTAAAACAAAAAATTCATCACAATATTAAATCTTTTTTATTAAAACCACGCAGTGGATTCCGTTTTATTAAAATACACGGGTCCGCAACGGATCCTAATATGATGTCCGTAACGAGTCCGTAACGGATCCAAAAAACGGACATAAAATCCGTTTTTGGATCCGTTTTTTTAAAGAATTTCTCCCGCTTGCGGATCCAAAACTGATCCGTAACGGATTCCGCTACGGATCCGTTTTATGAAAACAAACGGGTCCGTAACGGATCCTAATATGATGTCCGTAACGGATCCAAAAAACGGACATAAAATCCGTTTTTGAATCCGTTTTTTCGAGAGGAATTTCTCCCGCTTGCGGATCCGTAACGGATCAGTAACGGAACCCGTTACGGATAGAAAATACGAAGATGCGGATCCGTTACGGATCCGAAACGGATCCGTTTGGCACACTGGGAAGTGCAGGAATATAAGAAGTTAGTTAGGAGTACTTAATTTGTACGGAGTATCGATTTTTGGTCCATTTTGGTCTATCTCGCTTAGATTTCGAAATAAAGTCCATTTTATGATTATAAAAAAAATTATGAGAAAATAACGCCATCGACAAGTGAGACGGTAAAATTTGTAAAATTGAGAATCGCGAATAACACAACTTTTGTTTAACTTAAGCTAAGTAACCAATCTAAACGATAACCACAGAAAAAATTAGCTCTAATGAATTGGAACCCATTTAACATACTTTTGAAATAACTATTTCTATGAGTGTAACATAATTTTGAAAAAACTATTTCTATGAGTGTAGTTCACAATGATCTATATGGAATTCTTGAATTCTGTTGTTTTTTTTTTGTTTAAACTTTTTAAAATTATTGTTGTTTTCGTTCTCAGTTAAAAGATATCGCCTGTTTATTTATTATGTTTACTTATAAATATTTTTTTAAATTTTGGCCGAAAACTCGTGTTTTTGACCCAGTGTGCAATTTTCTGATTGTTGTTCAGTTAAAACACTCACTAAAATAATTTGGCTTTCTATAGTTTTAACCAAAACCAATTATGTACGAAGTTTCCTAGCTTAAGATTGTCTAGCAACTTTTATTTCTTTGATTTGGTTTTTCTGTTTAGTTTCATAAATTAATCACATTATAATCACCCACAAAATAAAATTCAATACAAAACTGTCATAAAAGTCCCTTAAGAGCCTTTTAATTATAATCAGGGTTCAATATGAAAAGTCAGTGGGTCATTTCACTTTCATTTGAAGTTTTCTTTTTTCTCTAATATCCTAACACGGTGGACAGGAACTGATGATAGGTTGCATAAAAATGTCGACATAAACTAAAAGCAGGATTGTATTTCTTGATAATTACAGTTGAAAATCCATATAGAATGAAATCCAAGCTGACCCTTTTTCAGAGATATCCACGTTTTACAGATTTGTGCTAGATTAAATTTTTCGAAATAGAAAACAAATGTTTCTCGATTATTAGAATAGATTAAAACATCAAATATTCAAAAAATTATGGGTAGTCATAATTTAAATTAAGATTCGTAAAGATATAATAAAATTAAATTTCTGGGTATTTTCAGAAAATTATAAAAGATTATTCTAAAAATTTACTAGAGGGTATTTTTTGGCCAAAAGTGCAAAAAATAACCCTATATGGATCATGTTACATAAAATAATTATTTTTATCAAATGAAATTACATTTTTTTTTATTAATTTAAAGGTTTTAAAATCTTGTAGTTATAATTAAAATTAAGTTTCATGGGTCTTTTTTGACCCCAGGAAACTAAGGATTAAATATTTTTTAGATAAAAGTAAAGTTAATTTTTGTGTAATCAACTCTAAGTGATATTTTTCCAAAAACTATGCAAACTTTAATAAAAAACATTAAAATTTTGCTAAATTTTTGATAAAATAACCTATTTTCCGAAAATGTCCAGGAAAGGAGTCGCTCCAAACATAAACTTGAATTATAATGTTTCCAATTTATTTATTATTTCTTTAATATGAACTATTATAAAAATATTAATCAACATCTTCAAATTAGGCAATTTAAAAAACATTTAAAATTAATTTCAAAAAAGACGTTTTTACATTTTTGTAAAATTTTTGGGTCATTATTTTTGAATTCAGCCTAAAGTGGGATATCCGATGAAGTCAGAATTCTATATCTGAATAACTTTAAATATATAAATTAAATAAAAAAAAAATTTTTTCGATACTTCGAATTTTCAATAGAAACATCGGCACTGGTTAACGTTTTCACAAAATAAATCGATTTCTTCCATTCGGAAAAAATTTTCAAAAATTCTCTACACTTTGAGATAAAATATTTCAAAATTTTTTTTTTGGATGACATGAATAACTTTTTGTGTATATTTTAGACGATGTTTTGGCATGCTAAACCCATTCGCGTGAGTTATTTATCTGTAACGACGCAACATTATGGCGGTTTTAAGCAATTAAAAAAGTATTAAAATTACAGTTTTTTTTTATTTAATTATAGCTACATCAATTTATAGATCTCACCACCAAAAAATATAAAAATACACTCAAAAAATGTGTTTGTCATGTAATAGAAATTAAAAAGTATACTACTATTATTTTGGAAAACACTCATTTTTGCCGGCTTAGGGTTACTTACTTGCCAAAAATCTTATTAAATACTTTTACATTTTATTTTTATATTTTGTTTGCTCCAAAAAATTTGAAGTGCTTAAAATTTGTTGATGCTTTATCGGTTTCAGTAGTAAGCTCATTAAAATCTTGTATTTGATGTACGTTTTGGTGAATACAGCGCTTTAGTTGGCACAAAGCGAAATGTGTTTGTAAAAAACTACCTCTGTACCAGCTATAAATAAAAAAAGCAAAATTTTTTTGCACTTTATAGGTTATGTCCATTGTGAAGATTCACTCTAGATCCCTAAGTATGTTCTCAAAACATGTTTCTTATAAAAAAATGCGAAAAGAAAATTTTATTTCGCAAAATTTCTAAAAAGTAAAATAAATTTTTACGTTTAGACATTTTTAAGCAGGGACCGTAAATAATGATTATTGCTTGTTTTTTTGAATCAAAAAATCAATCACTTAGAAGAGACATAAAAAAATTTATTGCACCATTATTATTATTTTTTGACAATCTTTGCATATCCGTCATGATTTTTAAATTTTTGATTTTTAAAGTTTTCTTTAATGGTAATGATTATTTTTGAGTAATAATAAAAAAATCAGCCATAATCATTATTTTTGAGCAAAAAAATTAAAACTCAAAAATAAACATTATTTATGATTTTTATTTTTTTCGCTCAAAATAAAACTCACTTTCAATGCGTGGGATTGACATGTCTCAGGAAGTAGGAGGAGCTTATCGAAGATTTTGGTATCAATCTCTTCTTTGGAAGATTCTCTAGCAGATTAATACATCAATCATATTTGTGGGTGAGGTTTAAGGGGTAATTTTTAATTTCAAAATAGGGCTTTTTTTTTGCCGTATTTTGTGAAAGTAACAATGTGTGGAATGGACATATCTCAGGAAGGAGGAGGAGCTTATCCAAGATTATGTTATCAATCTCTTCTTTGGAAGATTCTCTAGCAGATTGTGGGTGGGGTTTAAGGGGTTAATTATTAATTTCAAAATAGGGCTTTTTTGCCGTAAAGTCAAAATCTGGAAGCTCGATTTTCACCGTAGACGTATGGTCTAGTGGACTCTTTTGCTCAGTACAATCCAAAGAATCAGAAACGCGAAGCGTCCATTAAGATTTTTTTCCTTCCATACTAATCGCCCCACCCTAATATGTATATATATTTACACCTACATGAAAGTGAGTTTTATTTTGAGCGAAAAAAAAAAAATCATAAATAATGAATATTTTTGAGTTTTATTTTTTTTGCTCAAAAATAATGATTATTGCGGATTTTTTTTTATTATTACTCAAAAATAATCATTACCATTGCAGAAGAAATCCTTAAAACTCATAACATAATCATTATTGTGTAATTTTTATTATAAAATTCATAATGATTACGGTCCCTGTTTTTAAGTGCCTTTTTTAGTGGAAGGTGCATTTTACTAAGATACTCAGTTCACGCAATATGCTAGCCGAATTCAATTATAATTGAGAATGTCAGACGCAAAAAACATACATTTTCAAAAAATTCACGCCAATTCCATTAAAGTTTGTGACGTCCGTATCCCGTTATTCGAGCGCTGAATATATACCTTAACATTTTTTAAATATCGTTCTCAAAATTGAATTCCATTACACGGCGCAAAAAACGTGTTGAAAAACTGCACACGTTTAAAATTCGCAAAATTATGGTTTCAGTTGTAAACCAATATACAACTTTTTACCAAACAGCGATATGGAATTTTTTTTTTAGTGAATACATCTTCCAGTTCTAGTGACCCTATTTTGTATTGGTTTGGATCTGCAAGTAAAAAACTATGAAATTAATTAAAAAACTCTTGTAAGTTTCATGTAATTTTTTAGCATTTTTCGACTTTTAAATGGGCATCAATTCTCCAAACTTTGCATGTCATATCTTTAAGGTATAGTTTTCCAAACCCTGTTCAACGTTTATCTCAAGTCAAAAAGCTTTGAGAAACAAGAGCCATATAAAGTCGGTTTCAGCAGGTGGCAAGAATTATTAAAGTAGCCCATACAACCGCGGATCCATTATTTAATTTTTTTTTAAATTTTTTTATTGAAAAATATCATTTCGTAGGTGGGATGGGAAATCCTCCCCCCCCCCCAATGACCCCAACCACCTTGAAACCGCGCCTGAGCCCATATATATACATACATATATCTATACATATCGTCACCTAAAATGCAAAAGAGCGTAACTAACATAGTTTCCAAAGCCAGTTTTATTGACGATTATGATTCATTTGGCTAAACTCCACACAAAATGTTGGACTTCTACGATAAAAAAGCGGGTTTTATAAATAAAGTTCTAATGTAATATGTTCTAATGTAATATGTATTTTTTTTTGGTTGCCCTGTAAAATATTAAAGTAAAGTTGAGTGATTATAAAGCACTTCCCCGAACTACATTTCTCCACAAAATTGTTTGGTTCTATGATTAAAACTATCAGTTTTATTAACGATATTGCTAAAATATTTGTGGATGTTTTTTGCTTCTACTGTAAATAAAAGCAAATATGTTAGTTACGTCATTTTCCATTTTTGGTGAACATCTATATGTATCAGATTTGACACTGCTTAAATAATTATTCAAAAACGGGACTCTTTAGACAGTCGGTGGATAGTTTTTGAATAATAACATTTTTATATAATTTATGTGTAATTTCTCTTTTTACGTAAATATTCGCAATTTCGGGCTAATAATTGTTTAGAAATATGAGTCCGAGAGATAGTTATTAAATAAAAAAATAATTTCAATATTTCGATAAACGTTGATTTTTGATTCATCTGTGTTTTAAATTTCATATTTATATAATCCTTTACGAACATATATTATATTTTGAAAATATTTTTCCACAATTAGCCGCAAACACTTGAAAATTCCATTTCTATCATGTATTAATGTTTTAGGTACACTACCAAGTTTTTTAATTTACTATCAGAAATATTTTCATTAATTATGGATTAATTATTAATTTTTAGATTTTTTTACCTTTTTCTAATTGTTTTATTTTTTTTCAATTTAAAAATATCAAAAAAATTATCACTACATATTATAAATTAGTATATTTACAAACTTTGTGCGTAAAAATTATATTTAACAAAATAATACTATCTTTAGGCATAATGTGTTTAATTGTAAACACATAATGAGTAAAAATACTGTAAGTGTGTATTATTGTATATAAAAGTGTGCGAAAAATAGTTTTACGTATTTATTTTGTGTATAAATTTACCCATTTCATAGTAGTAAATTTACAATAATTTTTTAGAGTGTAGTTCTAAAGGGTTTCAAATTTTAATATTAAAAACAAATATATTCAAATTTTTTAAAAAAAAATTCATACTGTTTTGTGTAATCTACATATATATTAATATATAAAATCCAATAATCTAGAAACAAGGCTTTCCTTTTCCGAAAAAAATGATCCTGACAGAAATATGTACAACATGGATATATTTGAAACAGGATCAACCCAAACGGATTTTTTCAACTGCAATCATCGAATACAACCTTGTTTTCAGTTTTTGTTGCCCCTTTTATGTAACCTATCGTCACTTCCTGCCTACCGTGTTAAGTCACAGGTACTCGTAGTATCAAATAATATGATACTTTTTTGTGTACACTCAAAAATATAATTTAGTAGAAAAGTTAGTAAAACGTCTTGTAAACCAATTATACTGTTTCTCAGCAAATAGTTTGCTGAAATTGTGTTTTCAACTAAAATTTTAGTTATACTTATTCACCACTTAACTGTTTTGAACTAATGTTTTACTAATATTTTGCTAATGTTTTAATAATTTATTTTACTAAAAAATTGTATTGATAAGCACACTATTAGTTCCTTTGTTTACAGCAAGAGATGGTTGTATATTTAGACAACCATTGATGAAAGTAGTTGAAAGATAATTTTATTTGTAATTATTTCTATATATTTTCAGATATTAAATTTATTCATGAGGTCAATGTGGGAGTATGAATATTTTTATATTATGAAGCATTAGTGGTCTTTTGTTGTATGGGCGAAAAATAAAAACGAGATTTTGACTGTACCCCCTCCTAAAATATTTGTTTGGGTACAAAAATTCACCATGCAAAAAATTAGAGTTCTAGCATAACGGGAAGATGTCCCGCATCGCCCTTGAAAATCGGGCCCCTTGGAAAAATGGGCATAATTTAAAAAAAAATTACAAATTTTTTTTCCTCAAAATTTAAAAAGTATAAAATAATTTTTGTGTTGGGTTTAATCATAACTACTCAGACAAAAAAATATTACTTTCCCAGAAAATCGCTAACTTACCCTAACTTGTGTCAAAAAAATTAATAAATATTTTGGGGGTACCTCAAAGTGACTTTTTTTGCATTTTTGAAAATTTTATTCAACAAAAATCAAAAACCTAGTGTTTGCTGTCAAGTATTTTATTAAACACATCTCAAGTATTAAATAAGCTAGGTATTACGGATAGTCGTTGGCAAATTTTTTTTTTAGGGCATTTTGATTCTCGGGGATTTCAAGTTTTTTTTTTATTTTTATACATTTAATAATATTTCATCAATATTTTTGTATATGCCTTTTTATATGATTGTAATAACTTTATTTTAAAATACTATATTTTCTGTTGATAGTTAACCCATGTTAACCTGGGGTCAAATATGAACCACGTAAGAAAAATGCAGCTTTGTGGCAAATTTATAAATAAATAAAGAAAGGAATAATTCAATTTATATTTATTCTAAAAAAATTTCGTTAACCGTTTCTAGTCTTCGAGTAGGTCAATTAAGTAAAAATTAGAACTTAAAACTTTTCCATAATAATAATTTTGAGGGAAAAAAATTTACATTATTAAATTAAAAATACGTTTTTCGAAAATACTCCTGAATATGTACAAAAAAATCAATTTTAATATGAATACAAGTATCTGAATTTATACTAAATAATTAATTTTAATTAATTTTAAAATGTAAATAAATTACAATTAGAAACAAACAAAAATTTATTTTGTCATCTTTGTGATTTTTGACTCTTTAAAATACAAGGGTCAATTGTGACCCCATGAAAACACAGGTTAACTATGAACACGAAAAATTATACTTTATAATAAAGTTATTACAATTATATAAAATAGCATACACACTAACATGGATGAAATATTACAAAAATCTTATTAACAAAAAAAGTCTATACAAATTTAAAAAACGTTGAAATCCGCTAGAATCAAAATGCTCTAACAAAAATTTTTGCCAACGGATATCCGTAATACTTGGCTTATTTAATACTTGCGATGTGTTTAATAAAATACCAGGTTTTTGAGTTTTGTTAAATAAAATTTTCAAAAACGCAAAAAAGTCACTTTGAGGTACCCCCAAAATATTTATTAATTTTTTTGACACAAAGTTAGGGTAAGTTAGCGATTTTCTGGGAAAGTAATATTTTTTATCTGAGTATGATTAAACCCAACACAAAATTTTTTTTATATTTTTTTAATTTTGAAGAAAAAAAACTTGAATTTTTTTTTAAATAATGACCATTTTTCCAAGGGGCCAGATTTTCAAGGGCGATGCGGGACATCTTCCCGTTATGCTAGAACTCTAATTTTTTGCATGGTGAATTTTTGTACCCAAACAAATATTTTAAGAGGGGGGCAGCCCCAAAAATCGCAAGTTGAAAAATAAGGACCACCCTAATGTAGCATATTGTAAATTATTTTTAAAAGAATCACAAAAAGATTTTCAGCAAATAAATTAACTAAAACATTAAACTAATTTTTGAGTTTTTTTCAGTCTACTAATATTCAGCAAAAATTTTATTTACTTTCATCAAGGATTTTTTAATTTTTAAGCAACGAAGTGGTTGCGAAACTTTTGCTGAATCTTCTAATTTTGTTGCTAATAATCAGTTCGGTTTTTGCCGATATTAGTAATTGTTTTTGCTGACTAAAATTTTGCTGACTCAGCAAAATTTTTTTATGACTTTAATAACTTTTTTTATGAGTGTAGCTTGTGTGTTTTAACTTTAACTTTGTCTTTGATATTGTCGCTGGCCATTTATTTAATGACATGTTAACAAGTTGCCAACCTTTAACCATATCATTCACCAATGCACAGTGGAAAATTTTGACCATTTTCGCATCAAACTCTGTAACTTTTTTAATTAATGAGACAGAATTCTGAAATTTGGCACGAATAATCTCAAAAATATGTGCCATTTAATTTATAAATTTAATTTTAAACATAAAGTTATTTGGAAAAATGAAATTTTGAGTTTTTTTTTATAGTGATGACTTTCTATTTGACACAAAATTGTTTTTATCAATGTAATCTTTCGATTACATTTTTTGGAAAACTATCATTGAATGAAAATGAAGTAATCAATACATTAAATGATGTACAATTAAATTGGAATGATTTAAAAAAACAAAAAAAACCCCTCTTATTATATGAATTGAAATTTTAAATACTTTTAACCGACTGGCGACAGTATGTCAAAGTCGTAAATTCTTATTTTATTTACAGTTTTTTTTATTTAAAAGTCATTAACCCTTTCGACCCCCGAAGTTGCCTGTGGGCAACTTCACTGTTGTGGCCATTTAGCACAAGCTGTGATTGATATATTTCTTTTGTTTAAGTAGATGCTTACAAGTTAATGTTTTTAGAAGTGAAATCAAAACAAACCACTAAAATTTTACAGTTAAATTTTTAATTATGTTCAAAAATGTACAGTTGCATCGGCGATAATTAGTGATTTATTAATAGTTAAAAATATATACATAATTTAAAAAAAAAAAAACTCAAAAATCGTATGATGAACAAAATTAAAAAACTTTTTATATTTTATGTAGAGTTTAGTTTAAACAAAAATAAAAAATTTAGATTTTGGAAAAATTTTAACCCGTTCGGGACCGGCAGCTTGTTAAAGTTTTAACTTTAGGTACAAATATCTCCGCTAGTTGTGCTGCAAAAGCCATGAGATTAATACAAAATATAACTTTACCATAGATCAATGTTGTCACAAAGTTTGATCGAAAAATTCAAAGCCATTAAAAGTTGGGGTCGAAAGGGTTAAAAACCTAAAATATTAAATTTTATATTTATTATTATAATTTTGTAAACCACTTTTTTTTTTTAAATAAAGAACAATTAACTAACCACAACTGCAAAAGTTAATGTTTAAGGACATAATCAAGATTAATAATTAATAATTTTATATTATTTTCGTAATGGAACTTTTTTTATTTTATTTATTTATTTATTTATTTATTTCATTGGAATTTCTGTGCAACAAGATAAAATCTTATAATTACAGCACAGAAATTAAGGCGCAAACAAAGTTAATCTGTTACATATATTTATTACAAAAAATTCATAAAAAACAAAAAGAAATGAAAAAAAAAAAAATAATAAAAATAAATTATAAATTATTGACATTATGAATAATAATTGGATATAAAATATTATTATATTATTAAAATCTCAAACATAAGTTTAATGGATAAAATATTAGAATCAGAATAAAAATAATAATATAAAAAACGGGAAAACAAAATTTGAATTATTTTTAATATTTACGTGAAAAATAATGTAAAGTTAAAAATTATACACAACAAAATTATATAAACAAAAGCAAGATCAAACAATTTATCATGACAAAAAGTTGTTAATTTCATTCTTAAATTTCAAAGCGTTACTATTGCGCTGAATATTGTTTGGTAGTCCGTTCCAAAGACGTATAGCATTAACAAAAAACTGCCAGTGTTTTGTACCTAATAGGAATAATCTTCTTTCCCCTATTCGATCTAGCAAAAACGAGTTGTTCATAGAGATAATTTGGTGTTTTCTCAAAAACAATCTTGTGTAAGCACAGAAGAATTCTCTGTACTAGAAGGTTGTCGAAAGACATTCCATACAGCTTTGTTGCAAAGATGATGTGCTATCAAATCTTTTTAATCCAAAAGCATATCTTATAATGTTTTTATATAACACATTCAATTTACGTTTGCTTTCTGAGTCGCAGTTTGAAAAGACTTCACAGCCATAAAGCACAGTTGGCATTAAGTAGGCCTTAACGAGAAGAATTCTTGTATTTAGAGGCGTAAAATACTGTGTAGCCCATAGAGTACGTAACATTCCGTAAGCCCTTCCGATTAAGCTGTTTATATGGGTAAACCAAGTTAAGGTGTTATTAAATATTATACCAAGATTTTTTGCCGATGAGACTTTATCTATTTTCATATTGTTTAGCCTAATATCAAAATCACGATTAATGTTAACTGACCGCTTTTGTATTACCATATATTTAGATTTAGTAGGATTAAGACACAGGCCATTAGCAGTTGCCCATTTATAAATTCTATTTAAATCTTCATTAAGTCTTTTTACTGCAACATCTAACGATAGTCTTGAGCTACTCAGATAAACCTGAACATCATCTGCATACATATGTATTTTTGTGTTCTTAACTTGAGAAGGCAAATCATTGGCGTAGAGGGAAAATAAAAGAGGGCCCAAAATGGATCCCTGGGGCACACCTCTTGAAACTTTAACTACGTTTGAAGTGCAATTATTCAAGAAAACGGACTGCGTCCGACCAGTAAGATACGATTTCAATAATTTTGTTGAGGTGTCAGAAAATTTAAATAAGTGTTTAAGTTTTTCGCATAGCATTTGATGATCAACAGTATCAAAGGCCTTTGAATGGTCAAGTAGCACTAAGAAAACTACGTTTCCATTATCAATTTCCTGTCTGACATCTTCAGTAACTTTCAGGAGTGCAGTGACACAACCATGTTTTGGACGAAAACCAGATTGATGTTCAGTTAGAAAATTGTATCGCTTCACAAAGGCGCTCATCTGAGAAGACAACAGTTTTTCCAAAACTTTTGAAAGAAACGGGAGAATTGCAATTGGCCTGAAATCTGTTTTCGATTTGGGGACAGGTATAATTTTTGCATGTCTCCATTTAAGTGGGTACGAACTTGTTGTTATGATATTATTAAAAAGATATGTAATATGCGGAATCAATAGTGGCAGTAGCATTCTAATAAACTTCGGATGAATATTATCGAAGCCAACTGCATTTGATTTGATGTTAGAACAGCACAAAAAGACATCAAGTTGGGTAACACAATTAAACTCAAACAAATTAGTTTGTTCATTGTCCACTGTGTTTATCATCTGATTAGTGTTGTTGGAAAAAGAGACGTTTAATGGCGTATTGTTGACTGAACTGGAGTTACTATTTACGGAAAGATTGGTAAAATTATAGAAATCCAGGTTAGAGTTAACCATAGGTATATTTGTAAAAGAGTTATTAATGACATTAACGTCAACAACAGGATTACTATTTACGCTACCCTTGCCAATACCAATTTCCTTTATAATTTGCCACGTTTGTTTCGTGTTCAGTGCGTTAGAAAAACGTGCTGAATAATATTCAGACTTGGTTCGTCTAATAAGACTAGTGACATCTCTTCTCAATTGACGGTATTCATTATGCAAACCGGTAGTTTTAAACTGTTTCCAACGTTTATATGCCACATCCCTTTGTTCAATCAAACTTTTAATAGCTGAATTAAACCAAGGACGAGAATTATCTAACATGTTCTTCGTTTTCATCGGCACAAACAAATCATATAAATAAAGAATATTGGAATCAATAAACGAGAGCTGATTATCAACAGATGGCATAGTGTACATCGCATTCCAGTCAATGGACATAAAATGGGTAAATAAAGAATCTATGTTTACATTATTAAAGTCACGGAATGTGTATGTTTGATCTACTCGCCTAAGAGTAAAATCATATGATGTAAAGATTAAGTCGTGTTTGGAGAAACACGGAGCTGCAATCTGATCATAGAGCAGGACAGCTGAGCTATTAGCAACGAAAAACAAATCCAAAAGAGTGCTGTTTGAAGACGTAAAGTGAGTTGGTAAGCTGTTATTGATAAGTGCTAGACCAAGAGGTGTCATGCAATCAGTCAATGACGTCTGCGTTAGTATATCCGAGTTAAAATCTCCAGATATAATTATGTCGGAAAACTGTACTAGTATTTTTTCCAATTTTTTGGTAAAGGGGGCAATATCTATATTACGGTTTGGCCTGTATACACACCCAACAAGCATTTTTTTCCCCGGTGATAATACTTCAACAAATAAGAATTCTGTTAAGTCTTTTTTTTCCTTTCTCTTCCTAGTTTTTATATTTTTTCTCTTTTTATTCTTCTTTTTATTATCCTCATCATTTTCCTCGGTACGACCTTCCTCCTCACCAAAATCAGTAACAGGCTTTTCACCTGATTTGCAATAAAATCTGCAGGATATACTGTTTTTCACAAAAATAGCAACTCCTCCTCCATGAGTTTTCCTATCCGCTCTAAAAGTTTTATATCCATTTAGTGATATTAAGCTATCGGGAGTTTTCTCATCAAGCCAGGTTTCCGAAACACATACGATATCTAAACCAGAGTTTTCAAATATAAATCGAAATTCGTCAATTTTGTTGTTCAAACTCTGTGCATTTATATGGCAAACTTGAATACCCTTCTTTTGTTTTGCAAGAATTCTAACCATGTTCATTAAAATGTCTTTGGAACCACTATATTCACTATTCAAGTTTGACATGAGAATATAAAATAGTAACAGTAACAGCCCTAATAGTAACGCAATTGTTATTACAAGTACTAAAATATAAATTTGCTTTAAAATGTAAACAATGTAATTTAAATTGAAAAACAATAATAGTAAAAAAAATAATATAAATAAAAAGCCTAGCCATTTTTAATTTAAAATATATAATAAATATCAGTGACATAAATATCAGTAAAATGCATTGCCCATTATATAACACCATTAGTAACTGGCACTTCATGACAGTCGTTTGGTGCATCAGAAAATTCATCAAGCTGTTTAAAATAGTCGATACGAGTGGGCTGATCTGAAATTTGGCGTTTAATGTATACCAAACCTCGAAAGGTATATGCAGAATGCAAACATTTCTCTTTTTTCAGTTTCACAGCTTCCAAAAATATTCTGTGATTTTTTAGTGTGAGGCTTTCATTAACATAAAAAGCTACAGTAGATTGATAGCCAATTAGATTAAGTAATAGATTTTTATGTCCAGAATGTTTTTTAAAAGACGCAATTGATTTTAGAACAAAGTTTTTGTCATAAGGCGAAAACAAATTCACAATAATAGCCGCATCAGTAGAGTCATTTTTTTTCTTATTGTTTCTGTTGCTTAATCTGTATATGGCTTTTACCGAGGGAGTTTGTATATTGATTGCACGGCATATATCATCAAATATATTGTAGACGTTTTCATCTTGTGAAAAGGGAATGTTATTAATGCGAAGATCACAAGCAACGACAAGGTTTTCTTGTCTCATGGATTGTAGTTTTAAATCTTCAATTTGTGATTTCAAGTCTATATTTTCAGCCGCAACTGTTTCAACTTGGTCGATTCGCTCATTAGCACTAGCAACTTCTCTTTTTAAAGTTTCTATTTCATTTAAGAGCTTATTTTCACGCTCTTCCCCATAACAATTTGATTTGAACGATATGCTCTTCCAATCGTCTATCGAGTAGTTGTAATATACTTACACGATTAGAGGAATCAAAGTGTGAGAGCCTGGGAGTATTTGATAATCTAGGTGTTTTGTCCAACCTCGGAGTTTCTTGTTGAAGTTCTCTTAAACGTTTGTTTTGATTTGCAAACTCAGGACTTATTGTCTCTTGACTTACATTTATTACATTGCTCTTATTATTTGCACTTTCCATTGTTGTATTAAAGAGTTTATATATTTTTTTTTATATTTTGTTTGTTCTATTTTATTTCAATAATGATTTGTGTATATGTTTTTTATTTGGCAGTTTTTTTTTTTTTCTGCTGTTTTAGTTTTTAGTTTTCTTTATGTTTTAAATTTGTTTTATAAAAATTAAAATTTAAATAAAAACACAACTCACAAGAGCATCTAATATTAAGAAAAGCTTTTAATTTTATATTTTAGTAAGTTTGATATTTGATTTGAATTTTAAATGTATGTTTTAAATAAATAAACAAGAGACAAAATTGACACGTCCACTCAACACGAAAGCGTTCTTTTTACAATAATAATCATCTTCTTGAAATTAGGTGAGGTATATTATGAAATTCTAGTCATTAAAACACCGATTACACTGTACAACACAAAAAAAAAATTACAAGGTCCGACCTATAAATTTTGACAGAAGAGACAAAAAAAAGAATATGTTAACTCTCTAACTCGTCAAGGTAAGGGTGTTTTTTGTCGTTCTTTTAAAAAAGAGCAAAAAAACGCCTTTAAAACAGGGATTTAAGAAATTATTGCAAAGAAATTATTGTAAATGACAACCCAATTAAATAAGTTTTGATATAATTTTATATGATCTTACAAAATCATATAGAATTATATCTTAAATATTTAATGATATCTTTGTTAATATTACATACCATATAGTGTACGATATATTCGATTACAAATCTCACACCTAGTTCAAAAGTGACTCAACTCAAAATTTTGAATTTTTCAGAAATCGAAAAAAAAATGTTTGCAACTTTATAACAATTGAAACATAAAGAATGACATAACTGTTTTTTAGCAACAGTTAACAACAACAAATAACAGTGATATTTTTTATATATAAACAAGTGTATTGTGCATAGTTTAAGCATTTAACCCGAAAAATTAAAATTTGGAGTTGAGTCACTTTTGAACTAGGTGTGCGATATGTCATATGTGATTTCACATATTTGTATGCAATCTTATCTAACTAAATATAATTCTATCACCATACGTATAATTTAACACATTTGGATGAGTATAAAAGTCGGATACAATTGTATCAAACTATATATAATTTATAATTTAGAAAAATGAACAAAAATCTAAAAATAGAATATTTTGTTTGTTAATGTTGGTCACTTCTGAGTATAATATGCAATAACAGAAAAGCTAATATGAAAGAAAACTTCAATTTAGCTGCATTACATTCGAGGCCATACTTGGGTGTGATCGCTAAACCGTCATGATTTCGTATTGTTACGTTTGTAGTGTAAGAAGATCGCAGGTTTGATTCTTGCTGCCGCAAGTTGTTGAAAAAATTTATCATATATGATACAAATAATAATACAATTTAGATTGAAAATCACTGATAAAAATAAAAAAAAATAAAAAAAGACAGAAACTAGTCTAGTATGATTTAAAAATTAATAGTGTTTATAATTTTTAGAGAAAAAAGTTTATTCTTCTTCTTAACCTCAACATTTCTAAATATATATAACTTCATCAAATTAGATATAATTGTATAAAGTTATATCTTATTGTATCAGATTAGATCTAATGTTATACATTAGATATTCTAATTTTTCGGCCATAATTATATACAATACGAAAATTAACAAAATATATATTTTTACTTGGGAATATGAATTACAATATTATTACAGGAAGAATAATTGGCTAGTGCTATTGGCGCAAAAGGGGATAACTATTTGTTTAAGATCTGTAAAAATGACGGGGGTTTAAATAGAGTTCAAAATTAAAAAAAAGAAAATTTCTATTTTTTGTGGCCGAGCTGTGATTCGATCACAGAACCTCAGGTACAAATATAATTGTATATGGGGTTATATATAACAATATTCAATTATATCGCATGCGCTCATATTTTAATGCCTTGGGAATCATAACTTAAACTTTTTTTAATCTTGCATCATACATGGAAATGTATCGTTTATAATTTTTATCGAATTGAAAACTTTTTTTGTAACATGCGGTTACCCAGCAGATAAACCTAGTTAGAGCAAAAAAACTGATTTTCTGGGTTAGCTCTTAAAAAATATTCTGAAAATTATGATTCCAAGGACGATTTTTATTTACTTACATTGTTTGACATTCCTAAAAGTGGCTTTGTGTTCAAACTTTTCAAAATCGGCCAAGCAGTTTAAAAGTTGTGAGTTAAAATATGAGAACACCTAGAAATTTTCCGTACCAAGTGGTACATTGTATTATTTGGCTTTAATACATTTTTTGCATGTAAAATTTGTTTAGGCTAATTTTTATATATAAGTTTAACAATACGCGCAGACAAAAAATATGATTGCACATGACTGTGAATCACATCTGGCTGATCATATTATGATTATGGAAAACGATTTAATCGTCATTTAGAATTATAATATAATTGCTAAGATCATATTATAATTGTTAGACATTGTAATCATAACATGATGCTCTTAAACTACCATAACATGATGCTCTTCTCTCTGAGTGTAAATCACGCTTTAATAATATGTATGTATAAGTTGTGTAGCTCATGTTTAAAATCCTAGCCAAATTTTGATATGCTGCTTAAAAACATTAACTGCTTCAAATGAAGAAATTTCAAATGCGCTAACAGAAATTTTAAAATTATTAAGAGAATTAGAATTTTTATAAAATTTCCTTTTCAAAAAGCTATAACTCTTCTATATTGTAAAGTGAAATATATTAAATATATTCCTTTGAATATGTTGGATTTTTATTTCCATAAATCATTATAGTTGAAAGAAGTGAATTCGGTAGAAATTTCCGTACATTTCTGTTAACAAACTTTCCAAAATGTTTGTCAATTATTATATTTTGGCATCTTAGTTTTATAATAATACTAATTTTTTTTAACGAAATTCAAACATTTGTAAAAAATAAATTATGAGGTGGTCTTACACTACGATTTTACACAGTGCAATGGCGAGCGATGGTGTCGGAGGTCTTTTGAGTTTACGTTATTGTATTTTATACAACAATATTCTTTGCACAAAAAAAAAAAAAAAAAACATTAATTCCCAATACTTAATGTGATTTGTTTCACTGTTGTTTCTTTTTATTGTCAAAATTAGATGTTTTCTTGTATGCCGAAATTCGCCAGATTTGTAATAAAGTTTGACCTTGATTTTGAATCTTTAGTTCTGTCCGTAGCTAATACTTTAAGGTAGTATTTTGGTAATTTTTTTTTGATATAATATTTAAGTATTATACGTTTTTTGTATATCTTCTTGTAACAAAAACAATTACCTTTTGTATTTAAGTACACGCAGAAAAAAACCGGCCGCATATTATCGAAGTGCTTAGTAATTATACAACTACAAAAGTTTCTTGTTAGTTTTCTAAAGTTCTAGTAAAATTTTTACAAGTTTTTGTAAAATATATACAAGCGTAGTAATAAAGTGCTAAAAAAATGCATATAATTTACAAGAAATTTGTATAACTGACTTGAAACTTATGTAGTTGTATAATTACTAAGCACTTCGAGATTATCCCCCCAGTTTTTTTCTGCGTGTACGTATTGTTGTTATAGTTGTTAACGGCAGGTTGACGGCAACAGACATATATGCCCGCCCCACTTAAGTGGTTATACATATTATGTCAAAAATGTTTAACATTGAACACTTATTTATCCAAGCGTTTTCTTACTCTAATTTAACACAATATTTGAAATCTTCAGGGCTTTAACTAATTTTTAGTGTTATATTAAAAATAAATATATACAAATTATTTCTTCCCATATCGATTTTTGAAAATGACCCATATCTTGAAAACTAACAATCCAGCACCGAACTCACAGAAATTTAATGAGCTTAAGATATTTTCTTAGAGGATCAACAAAACAAGAGACATGTATTTTTGTTTAACTGTCCAATATTAAGTTTAAGGGTAAAAGAGTGGGGTTTCAAAATGCATTTGTTTTTTGTTAGAAAACTATATTTTTTGTATACAAGGTTAAATAACTCCAGAAAACAGAAATTTTTAAACCCATATTTCCTATATAGTGAACCCAGAGTTGCCACATTTTTTAATTATATGAAATATAGGGAAAAAGGCTCTTCGGGAAAAGTCGCATAAAAACGGAACGGTTTTGAATTACGGAAAAAGCTCAGATACCAAATTAAATAGGCATGACTGTGCAATTTGGAACGCTTGAAGAATACAAAAATACCTAAAAGTCATTATTTGAGCACAAACAAAAGTGTCTTCAAAAAAAGCTTTATTTTGATACAAAACTTGTGTTCTGCCAGTAGTTTATTTACAAGTCCTAGGTTAGCCAGTGGTATACCAGCGTTTGATTTTTTTGTACAACTGTCAGTTCTGACTGGGTAATATTAATTTTGTCAAATTTTGTTGCTTTTAATATTTTTTCTTGAATTTCAATTATTTGAACACAACATTTTAGGTTCGTTGTATGTTCAGGAGGTTTCCGGTTTACAAATCTATTTGTACACTAAAAAAAAAGTTAGCAAAAAAGTTAATTGAGTCAACAAAACTTTTGCTGGGAGAAAAATTTGCTAATATTAGCAAAAATTTTGAATTCAGCAAAATGTTTTGCTGACACTTAGTTCAATTTAAACTAAATCAAAAGAATTTTTTGCTACAGCTTAGTAAATTGAAAAAAAACTTAAAAAACTTAGTATAAAATTTGTAGTTTATTTGTATTTTGCAGTAATTTAAATCTAATTTTTTTTGGTAATTGTTTAGAATATATGGGGGATTTTACCTCAAGTGACCGAGGTTTTAAAAATTGTGTCAAGGGATCGGGCTGAAATTTGCACCAATTTAATTCAACTATTTATCTATTTATTAAAGTATTATAATATATTTATTTATTATTATAAATAAATTGAAAAATTACATATTTTTGCCGTTTCTACAGAAAAACCATAATTTTATTTCTGAGGTGTACATAATTTGGGTATTATAGTGTAGAGAGTATGAAGCTTTAGGTAGACATGTTACAAAGTTGGACAGGTAATTGCGTCTAGTTTTTCAGAATAAGTTTTTATTTTAGATTTAAGAAACACTTCCATTTAGAAATCGCATATATAAAAAATTTTAAAAATCGTTGTTTAGAGTTACTAAATGGTTATTTTGCTAGATCGACCCACTAAATTATTGTAGTTGCTCGTTTTTCTTTCAGAATTTAAAACATATTTGTAAGACGGATGATAAATTATAAAAACGGGTGCTTCAAAAATATAGGGTAAATTTGGAGAAAACTAACATGTTAACAGCAACTACTTAGCAGCGGTATTGCTCGGTATTGCAGTGGTATTGTATAGACCAGTCTACTCGGAGCGCAAAGAACTTTATACATTAAAAAACACATTTTTAAACACAACAAAAAGTACCTTTTTCAAAAAAGTACCTCTTTCAAAAATAAAGTACCCGTTTAAAAAAAAGTATCTTGTTTTAAAAAATACATTTATTACAAAAAAAACACATTTTTAAAAAAATGCTCTATCTAAAAAGTGTTCTTTTAAAAAAATAAAATTTTTTTTAAAAAAAAGTGCCTTTTTTTCAAAAATAACGTTACTTTTACCAAAAATACTACATTTTTCACGAATTTTTTTTTTTTCAAAACTAAGTACCTTCTTCAACGAAGTTCCTTTTTGAAAAAAGCACTTTTTTCAACAAAAATAGTATATTAAAAAAAAAAACAAAAAACACCTTTGAAAAAATAACCTTTTTAAAAAAGTATCTTTTTCAAAATAAAAAAGCAAATATTTCAAAAAAATTACCCTTACAAAAAAAAAAACAATTTTTCAAAATAAATTACATGTTTTCAAAAATAAATTAACTGATTTGAAAAAAGTACCTTCAAGAAAAGTATGTTTTCAAAAAAGTATCTCTTATTAAAATAAGTATCATTATCTTAAAATAAGTACCTTTTTCACAAAAATGTTTTTTTTAAGTACGTTTGAAACAATTTTTTTTTAAAAAATTTACCTTTTTTGGAAAAAAGTGCTCCTTATATAAAAGTACTTATTTTGAAAAAAGGTACTATTTTGGAAAAGGAACTTAATTTGAAAAAGAGTACGTTTTAAAAAAAGATATTTTTTTAAAAAAATCCCTTTTTTTTAAAGAAAAATACATTTGTTTGTGAAAAGGGGTAGTTTTTTCGAAAAGGTTTTTGAGAAAGGACTCGGAGAGTCCTTGACCGATCCAACTGAAATTTTGTGTCAGAGCTACTTATCAATTGGACTCATTGGTGCAAATTTCATTCCTATCCATTGACATAATTTTTTAAACCTCGGTCACTTGAGGTGAAATCCCCCTTATATAAAATGGAAGGGACTTGCACATTGTTATCATAATGCAAATAAATAAAAAATCTTTAAATGAACAATATTAATGAAATAACAAAACATAATTATTACCAATTACTTACATGAATCTACATATGTTTGACGTAATTCTACATTTTTCAAATGATAATTCTAAAATACAAAAAAAAAAAAAATGCTACTCATCTTTAGAAAGCAAAAGTGAATATGCACTTAGTTTGCATTTCTTACTACCTGTTGCGTACAGCGGCATATTTTATAAGTACCACAGCATATTTTATATGTTTTATCTTTCTGCTTGAATCTGTTGACTTCACAAGGATTCCTAAATTTTCAAATTTATAAAATTATTTTTTCTTATGACCGATCATTCATTTAATACATTTTTTTAATTAAAAAAAGTTCTGATATGGCTATATATTTACATATATACAACATATCATATCTCATCATATCTTAGTTGATCAGAAAAATTGCATACATAAATTTATCTCATGTGATACCATGGAATCTCATGTGATATAATTTGATCCGAAAAGCGGGTCTATCTAACGTTATCAAGTTATATATAATTTGATACAATTTGATATAACTGCATAAAATCCTTTAAAATTGCTTGGAAATATGCACTAACATTTTGTTTCACATTTCAAATAATAATGAAAACTTAAATATAAAAGTAATCGACTTTTTTTTCTTGATTCTATAAGATCTTTGAAATGGAAAATTTTATTTTTCAATTAAAGCCTGATTCAATAACTTTCCAACGAGCTATCACTCGCGATCGCGATCGCTTTAGTAGTTTTTTTTTTAAAACAACTTTCAATGAGGTCCCTTATGAAGATTTCTTCAATTTTGTCACATGACAGTGGTGCACACCACCACTAAACCAGTCACTATAAAAAAAAAATATATATATTTAGGTACATTATTTTTTGCTGGGCAATCGATTGAGACTATTTATTTTAAAATCGGAGAGGGGTCGTCCAAAAGGTGATCGCTTTCATATGGAATTGCTCAATAATAAAATAAACTAGAAGAGCATGTAGGGACTGAATCCCTACAGTTTCTAACATATACCCAGGTAGAAAATTTCAACCGTACAAAATATTATTGTATGCTATTTTTTAAACCCACCGTGCTAAAATTATCAAAGTTACAACTAATAAGTATTGTACCCGAAAAGCAATATTTTGTTTGCAATGCATGTGTTGTGCCAGTACCCGCACAATGTTGTTTTTACCAACATGACAACCAATTAGAAGCATTACACTGTGCTACACAGAAAAATAACTTTGAAGTGATAACTTTGTTAGTCTCGGTGAGTACATTACGAAACCGGTTTTAGAAGTTCCAAGTCGCAAAAAATACACTTTTACCGTTATCTCGAAAATTTGGGGGTATATTGGAACTTCTAAAACCACTTATTATACTTCACACATTTAAATATGATGTAAATGACTAAGACGGAACTGTATGGCAGCTTTTTAAATGTTTTTTTTTTTTGAAAATTTATTTTTAGATTCATTTTTTTTTGTATACTAGCCAGATATTTTTGATTTTTCGTAAAGTGTTTAGTAATGATATGACATTATATTGAGCGATATCCCCATATAAAACTAACGAGATTTGTAATGACAATTGTAAGTACTTTCCATTACCAAATGTGAACATATATAACAACTTTTATGGTAATGCTTTTCTACACTGAGTTATGAATAAAATCATTGCCGTTTACAAAAATGCGACTTGCAAAATTCTTTAAAACTTGTTTTTATATTAAAAAATTTGTTTTTTCCGGTATTTGGGTATAACAAATAATTTTCGTGCAATAATGTTTCCTCTCGGATGCAAACTGGCCATTCAGAATGGACTTTTACCCCAAAAAATGGACTAATATAAGTTCTAATCCTTTTTTTGAATATAAATCTTTAAATTGTGGTTTTAGAGAAAAGGGGCTATAAACTGCGTTATATAACTGTAATTACAAATGATTTTTGCTATTTTTTTTTATATAACAAACATTTTTTAAAACGTATAACTATTTTTTTTTTCAGAGAGTGATAACTGATATCTTATTGTGTACAATTTAAGAGCCCAGGTAGAAATTTGGGATGGTACAAAAAACGAAGAGTTTTCAAAACGTTTGTTTTTGATGGTACTAAAATAAAAGCGTTTCCAAAGCGATAATTGCAAATAATACGAAAAAAAAGCATTTAAAAAACATTATTTTGGATTGCTATTCGAACGTTCGGACAAAGTATTTTAGGAATACTTTTTATACAAAACTTACAAATATTTGTGAAATAAAAACAATGTAAAAACATTGGTTCAAAGCGTTTTTCCAACGTTTGTAAAAAGTACTTTAGAAGTTCTTATCGTACAAAATTTACAACGGTTTATAAAATAAAACCAATGTAAAACCATTGCGTTAAAGCGTTTTTTCTAACATTTGCCAATAGTACTTTAGAAATACTTTTTTTTTTACAAAATATTTTACTGATTAAAAAACAACACTGTCATAAGGGGTCTATCTATATGCGAACTCAGTTTCTTATGCAATTTTTTTATATGCTTTTCTCTTCATGAACCGAGTTCAATAAATCACTCAATATGGCCAGCCCATAATTTAGCGACTCTATAAAGTGTATAGTCCTTGTATATCTTTTATAAAGCACTATATTTTGAGGACAGATAAAGCAATATTTTAGAGGACTTTTTCAAAACTTAATAAAACGCTAGTTAAACTATTTAAAATTACAATGTTTTGTTACTTTATTTATATTATTTTAATCATATTTTACATGTTTCATTATTTGTGGTATTTATCAACAATTCATAAAGATCTTTATAATTTGTCTTTCGAGCGTTTTGACAATGTTCAAAATTACAACCCTCAAAGCGGTTATCATTCGGGTCGTTTTCATAACGCTTAATAACTGTAAGCCAAAATGTTCTGCAAATACTTATTTAACGATTGAAAAAGCATTTAAAAAATTTTGTTTTGCAATGTTTTGAGAACGTTATAAAATACCATCCTCAGACCGTAAATTTGGGTTATCATTTTGCACATTCTCTAAACGCTTTAAATTTGTAATTTGGTATGTTCTGGAAAACGCTTGTACCATCATGAAAAATGCTTTTAAAACGTTTTAAAGATTGTATTTTTCTACCTGGGAGATTACTTAATTGTTTTAAGAGAAAAATTGTGTAATAATATTTTGTTGGTGTTAAATAACTATAATTACATATAACGGTAAACAAAAAACAATTGCAAATAAAGAAAATTTAATGAAATATTTTTGTTTATTATCAAATTTTAAACAATTTTCAATAAAATTTAAATAACAAATATGCAGGTGCTTGTGCAAATTTAAATGTAACTGACACTAATAGAAAACATATGATTTTCTATTGTTGATTTACTTGAATAAACGTCACTACATTGCTAGGTCTGTCAAAAAAACAGAGTAGTATTTGGAAGATGACAAAGCCAATTGTGACAATATTTTGTTGTTGTTTTTGTTTTTTTCTTTGATATTTTAAATTTTGAATCTCGCTCCTAGACGAGGACAAGAAATTCTCATTGAGTTTGTGATTTAACATAACAAATATCTCTAGAAATTCCAATAACAAAGTCCCCTGAAGATTTCCTTGGGCAGGAATGAAATCCGGATAGGGACACACCCACATCAGATTGTTTTTCACAATTTGTTAAATAAGTTTTGGGACTTTAGCACATTTAATTACTATAAAAGAAAATGCTCAATTGTTCATATCTAAGTGATTTCGAAAAAGAGAAAATTTCAGGCTATTTAAAAAGTGGCTTAAGATTTCGGGAAATTGCTAAAAAAAAATAAACCTTTCACATGTGCTTGTAAAAAACTTTGCAAATAATCCGAGTGCTTATGGTAAAAATAAAATAGGCGTCCTGAAAAAAAGCTTTCTGATCGGGACTGGCGTAAAATAATCAACTGTACCAGCAACACAATAAAGAGTCTCAATCAGATAATCGATGAATGTAAAATAAGTTGTGTCCAAATCAACCATAAGTAGGCCCATAAATGATTCCCAGAGAATTACTCCCCAAAAGTTGATGTATGTGCCAACGTTATTACCCCGCCATAAAACTGATCGACTTAAATTCGCTAAAGGGAATTTAAAAAATACTGGAGAATGGTAAATCGATAATCGCTGTTGTTGGTAGGACTGTTTAAACATAAATTTCTTTTAAAGGTGATTTTTTCTGATGAGAAAAAGTTCAATCTTGATGGTCTAGATGGTTTTAAGAGCTATTGGAGACACCTAAGTACGGAGGAACCACGATATTTGTTCCGAACTAAACATTTACCACAATTTCTAATTTGATTCCTACCGATCGGATCAGTAGTTTAGAAGTTCTATATATATTCATTTAACTTTTCTCAATGACCCCACTGTGTTACGGTGAATGAAGATGTACTGAAGTTTGCCATAAAATAAACCATATATATTCCATATATTATGGGATTATTAAAACCACTTGTAATACCATACAATTTGGAGAAACATAAACAGAAATATATTTATGAATTATATATATTTATTGAATTTAATTAGGAACCGCTTGAATGAAAGCTATGACAAAAATTTTGTCTTTCATCGCTTACAACACGTCATTGATAGTTAAAAAATGCTTTTAAGAAAAGGGTTTGCCATTTAATTTTGTATAAAATGGTTATAAGCCACTAATTTAAGAGTTATACCCCTTAACAATTTGAGTTAATGTTGCATCATTTTTAGGGTAAAAAGTCGATTCTGACAGGCCTGTTTTCATCCGAGAGGAAACAATTTTAAACTAAATTTTTTATTATTCCCAATGTACCGAAAAATGATCGGGGAATGGTGAAAATAAAACTTTTGCACATATGGGTGGACTAGTGTGGATTGAAGTTCAAAATGTTTTAAAATAATGATGGCGGAAATTAATTGAGTTTAATTTTGACAGTTTTGCCATATACATGCAGCAAAACCAAAAAAAGTCCACTTTACACACAGAGAAAAAAAGTGCCAACAGAATTTAAAAGTGTATTATAATGGTAACAACGTATAAATTAAGTTAGTACAACACTATTTACATGAACTTTCTGAATATTTTGGGTGTTTGCAACTAAAATTAGTTGATTTAACCGAATTTTGCTGGGAAAACCGATGTTCTGTTGTACCAACCCACTGAAATTCGTAATATCCGAATTTGAGTCGTAGTAACCGAATTTCAGTTGGCAATTAGCTATTTTTTTTTTCTGTGTGTAGGGAACAGGCCACAATTGGAAACATTTCTAATTTCGCAATATCACAAACAATTTTATATCATGAATATTATTAAGGTATTTTTTCCATGAATTCTCCGTTGTAAGTCGTTAATTTTTGGTGCAAAATTAAGGACTATTCAGATTATATTGAGCTTTAAGAAAATATTTTTTTCAGGTTTTTCGACTTGTTCGAAGATGGTGGACAACAGAAATTAAGTAAAAAGACCAAATTTTAAAAATAAAAAAAAAAATTAAAAAAAAATAAAATATATTTTTAAAAAGAAGGTTCAAGTACCTTTAAAATAAGGTATAAAAATATTCCGCATTCTACAACTTTCGTATGAAAACACCACTAGCCAAATATTGTTTGGAAATGAATTTTCTGAACCGTTTAATGTTGACCTTGGAGTAAAGCAAGGTTGCATACTGAGAACAATACTATTTTCTTTGTATCTAAACGACTGATGGTCTGAATGGTGGAATAGTTGTTGAAGACATTCCGGTAAAAATACTACTTTATGCTGACGACATTGTCATTTTGTCTGATTCTCCAGGTAATCTCCAAAAAATGATTGATTCGCTTTTTTCATATTTTTTTTTTTTTTTAAAGAGAATCAACACTCAGGAAATTCTTACTATTAATTAATGTGTTGCTTTCTTTGGAAAGGGGATAGTGGAGAGATGAAAGGTGGTGAAAGATGAAGGGCTTCAAACATGGCAACACTGCAATTGCGCGAATAGATAAGTCTTAGCACAGTTGTTGCTCGCCAACTGATGTAGAGTTGGCGAATTTATTGAAGCTAACAACATCGAAAATGGCCATATCTTCAACATGGTCTAAATACATAAATCACCCTAAGATAGCTAATAAAAACAAGCTAAAATTTTTAATGCTGCATCTGGATCTATAATGTTTTATGGAGCACAAATTTGGGGTTATAAAAAACATGATGAGGTCGAAAAACTATTTAGATTTTTTATAAAAAAGATGTTATATTTGCCTTACAACACTCCAAACTACATGCTATTTTTAGAAACCGGGCTAAATTCATTATATGTTGATACTTTGAAGCTACACTTTGATTATATTAATAAAGTTCTTCGCATGCCTAGCCATAGATTACCACGTATGCTAGCATAAAAAGTCATAGCAAAGCACACTTACTGGGCTGAGGAGTGGCACATGTTATGCGAAAAAAATTCAATTTGTCCCGGATAATAACGCTGATCACTCGCAGTCAATTTTACACCTTTTAAAAACTTATGAACGAAATCAACTAATAAGTGATGCGAAAAACTCTCAACGCCATGATTTATATTCGCAGTAAAATTACTGTATGAGTCCTATTTCAACTTCTGAATTATCTTCACGTGATAACAGTTTATTAATAAAATCAAGAGGTTGACTTCTAAATATAAATGCTCGACCCTTCAGACGTAGTTCAGATGACCATTGAACACTTTGCAACTTAAATGCATCTGAAAACACCTTGCATATAATCGGTGTCTGTCCTATTTATAAGGAATTCAGGATTAAATATTTCAACAAAAATTACCTTAGTTTTTAAATATACTTAACGGTCAGGATTACAATTACAAAAGCCTAGTCAACTATCTCGAAATTATTTTGAAATATAGAAGTCTAATATTAAATGAATTTGAATAGTTTACCTTTTTCTTTTTTATAACCAATCACATCAAATGTGTGTTAATAAATGTTACCAAATGTAAATCTCTAAGATTTATTTTATAATAATAAACTAATTGTTAAACAGCTTTATACTTGCCAATCTGGCTCACAACTTTAAAGATAATTAATTATATATAAATTTCGAATATTGTAAATATTATATATTTTGAATATTTATTAAATAAATAAATAAAAAAAAAATAAGGTATTAAACTTTAAAATCCATTCACTAATTTTAGAAAAACATCGGTTTAAAAGTTGTCATGTCGGAAGATTTTTCACGATTTTGACGATTTTCAAATGCACATAACTTTTTGAAAATAAAATGTTGAATTTTTTTCTGGAAACACGTGTAAAATAGAATAGAAGAATACGTACTAAAATTTCGAAAGGCATCGGAGACAATTTTTAGCAAAAATCTACGGTCTGCCATGGAATGACTCATGTACGCTATGCAATTTAAAAGAAAAAGAAGACATAGAACACTTTATTGGTCGTTGTTGTACGTTAAAAGAGTTTAGAATTTTGTATCTTAGTAAATCTGTACTTAATGAAGAAGAAATAATAATTATTTTAGATGGTAAAACATTATGTTGGACTCTCTTATCAAATTATATAAAAACATGTTTGAAATACAGGGATTTTTTAATAGTAGAACTTAATCAATAAACATAACAAATTTATCGTATGCGTAAAATTATTAAAAATAGTCATTCGACTGAAGACATTTTGTCAAAGTCGTATATTTTAAATTTTTATTCCTTATTTATCTATAGTTTAAAATATGATATTTACATATATTGCGAAATTGAAAATAATAAAGAATAATATAATACAAAAAAAAAAAAATAGTAGGAAAACTATACTCCCATTATAAGTTGGGTAAATTTACTCTGAGTGTGTAAATGAAAAAAAATTACACACATTATGGGTAAAATGGTACGCACACTATGAGTAAATTTACATTGAAAGTGTGCACAAAATTTTCAAAAAATATGTGTGAATTTGCAATTGTTTTGCCTAAAAAATCATGCTTAACGCACTAAACTCCTAAAAATACATTTCTTACTGCATAAAAGTACCCTTTTTTGCGTACATATACACCGCAAAGTTTAAATTAAAACAGCCCAAAATAAAAGCTGCAAAAACTGCAAAGCAACGCTTTATTAGTGTATTATATTTGTTTTTGATTTTTAGCTATAAATATCATAATTAATTTTCAATTAAAAAAGGAACATATTTTGTCTGAAAATATTCTAATCACCTAAGTACTTTATCCTAATACTTTCTTTAAAGAGAAGTCTTACACTCCAAACATTTTTTTAAATATGTATATAGAAACAGACTTATTCATACAGTAAAAGATATTCCTTATTTAAAAAGCTCCAGTTTTAAACAGTCAGACATTACAGACTTTACCATATAGAAGATCCATAAATCCTGAAGAAATTTTTCTTGATTAAAAGCACCAGACTGTGAGTAGTTTTTAGAAGACAAAGGCATTTTTCCATTTCTGCTATAGATACAGTCATTCCATTTCTGCTATTTGATACTGAGTCCAGTTATAAGAAAGTTAAAACATTTCCAAAACAGTTATATGAGCCGATTTAAAAAAAATTACCTGCTAATACAAGCACCGTCAGTTGTTGTCGTAGTAACTGCACATGTCGTTGTAATTGCACCAACTATAAAGTTGAATGACCTCCACTACGTAGAACCGATTGTGGAATTTTTGAAGTTTGTACTTGGAAAATATATATTTGAATAAATTGGTTACACTCTAAGTAATTTCTGTTGAAATTTATCCAACATATAGTAGGAAACTGTACTCCTACTATAAGTTGGGTAAATTTACTCTATGTGTGTAAATTAAAAAAAATACACACATTACGTGTAAGTTGGTCAACAAAAAGAATGTAAATTTACTATGCAAGTGCGTAAAAATGTAATTAAATTTGGAAATAAATGAATAATTTTACTGAATTTTTGCGTAAAAAAACATGCTTTACGTGTAAATATACGGATAAAATGCGTTAAAAATAATTTTTTATATGCGTAAAACCCCCCTTTTAGTCGAACGATTCGTATGTGGAACAAACTTCCCGCAGAAGTCTTTCCTGTTACTTACAATTTAGAAAAATTTAAATCAAATATCCACAAACACTACTCCCTCTTTCCTCCTTCCCATACCTTATTTTCCTGATCAATACAATGCACTGCATGAGTAGGGGGCATCCCTGAGTATTGGTTAAATTATAAAAAAAAAAAGAAAGAAAAACAGCCCAAAAAATGTTTCAAATAAAACAAAAAAAATATTTTTAGAAAGAGTTTTATTATTATGTCGTATAATAATAAATTTAATAATAACTTTTTTTATATAAGTGGTTGTAAATATACAGAGCTTCGAAGATTGAATTCTATTTTGATTGAATTCGTTAAAAATCAAATCAGAATTTTTTAAATCGAAAGAATTTTTTCGTAATCAATCGCAGCGAATTTATTCTTTAAAATTCACTAGTGGGGAATTCAATCAATTTAGCCCATTCGATTTATCAATCATTGAATTCAATCATTGGGAATTCAATCGTTGGGAATTCAATCATTGCTAATTACAACGCAATCGATTTTTAATAATCTGGAATTCAATCGATTTTTTACTCAATCGATTTACAATTTGGGAATTGTCGAAATCGAAAAACATCGCCAGAATTGAATAAAAATCGCTAAAATTTAAAAAAATATCGATAAAATGCAAAAAAAAAATCCCCAAAATTGAAAAACAATCTCCAAAATTGAAAAAATCGCCAAAAATTTAAAAAAAAACTACAAAATTTAAAAAAAATCACTAAAATTTGCCAAAATTTAAAAACATCGCAAATTATAAAAAGATCGCCAAAAATTAGAAAAATTGCTAAAAGTGAAAACATCGCCAAATGAAAAAATCTTCAAAATTGAAAAACGCCAAATTTAAAAAATCGCTCAAATTAAAAAAAAAAAATTCTGCGTGTACATTTATTTATCTCTGTTAGTTTTTGGAACATGTGTGATGTTTCAAGCAAATACCCTTTTTTCTCTGCGATGCTTAGTTTTCGAGACAAACGCGATTTACGAATCCATCCAATCAAATCGAAATTTACGATCGTTACAGGGGTAATGTGCTTGAGTTTTGAAAATGCTGCAATTTTTCTCCAGCCCATTATTTTTCGAAAGATGTACTTTTTAAAAATCGCCTAAATAAAGTACGTACATAACTCAAAAAATAAAAGAACTGGTGTTCAAAACTAAACCCATTACCCCAACACCGATCCTAAATTTCGACCTGATTGGCTAGGTTCTTAGATCGGGGTTTCCTCGAAAACAAAGCATTGCAAAGCAAAAAGAGCATTTGTTTGGAACCTCGTCTGTGTTTCGAAAACTGATAAAGATAGTTGTACACGGACAACTATTTTCAATTTCTCGTCAAAATTTTTCGTTTTTTCAATTTTAGCTTTTTTCCAATTTAAGAGTTTTTCATTTTTGGCGACTTTTTTTTTTAATTTTAGCTTTAACTTTTAATTTAAAATTTTTTTTCTTTTTAGCTATTTTTCCAATTTCTTTTTGCGATTTTTTTAAATTTTAGCGATTTTTTTTTATTTTTGGCGTTTTTTTTTTTCAATTTTAACGATTTTTTTCCGTTTAGTGGTTTTTTTTAATGTTAGCGATTTATTTTTTAATTTTAGTGATTTTTAAATTTTTGGCGATTTTTTTAAATTTAGCGATTTTATTTAATTTTGAGAATTTTTGTCAATGTTTGGAGATTTGTTTCATTCTTATAGTTGTTTTTAAATTTTAGTAATTTTTTTTTAATTTTTGGCGATTTTTTTAAACATTTTTTTCAGTTTTTGGCGTTTTTTTTTTTTAATTGTTATCGATTTTTTCAATTTTAACGATTTATTTTTTAATTTTGGCAAATTTTTTTCAATTTAAGTGATTTTTTAAATCGATTCAGTAAAAACCAACTGAATTCCCAACTATTGAATTCAGTGATTGAATAAATCGAATGAAGAATTTAATTCTTTAAAGCTCTGTACATAAAGTAATCCTCCTATCAGAAAATGCTATACATTTTGCGATTGGCCCCTAATATCAGTTCTGTTTTGACATTTGTGTAGTAAACACATGCGAAATACACGTTAATAAACAATGTTACGCTACACTGCTCCAGAACGCGGAATATTGGTGACTATTTATTTGAAAAATAATCGGTCGGTGACTTTGGCACAACGTGAATTTCGTCGCAGATTTACTGGCCGTCCAACGCCTACTGGTGAAACACTGCGACGTTTAGCCGCTCGCCTCGAAGAGACTGGCACAACACGAGATGCTGCCAGGCGTGGCAGACCCCGGAGTAGCCGTTCTGCAGAGAATATTGCTGCTGTAGCCGAGGATGTCATGAAAGCGCCGTCGACATCGACCAGACGACGTGCCACGCAAATGGGTATCAGTCGACGGTCTTTATAGCGAATTTTGGTACAAGATTTGAAGATGTTTCCGTACAAAGTCCAGAAGGTGCATCAGCTGTTAGCTGCTGACCGCCAATCGCGTGTAACATACGCTCAAGACATCCTTAATCACCACCAAGAGGAAGATGATTTTTCATCAAAAATAATCATGAGTGATGAGGCCCATTTCCATCTTAGCGGGTACGTAAATAAGCAAAATTTACGCTTCTGGGGCACTGAAAATCCGCGTGTAACCCACGAAGAGCCATTACACCCGCTCAAAGTCACTGTATGGTGTGCTGTTTTCGCTGGAGGAGTCATCGGACCTTTTTTTCTTCGAAGACGTCGCGGGCCAAACGGTTACTGTGAATGGTGAGCGCTACAGAGCAATGATCAACGAGTTCTTTTTGCCGCAACTTGATGAATTGGGATTGGAAAACATGTGGTTCCAACAGGACGGTGCAACGGCACACACTGCACGTGCCACAACCGATATGCTGAAGGATGCATTTCCCGGGCGCCTAATCTCCCGTTTTGGCGATTTGCACTGGCCAGCAAGATCGCCTGATTTGACCGCTCCAGACTTCTTTTTGTGGGGCTTTTTGAAGTCGCGGGTTTATGTCAACAAGCCTCAGACTCTTGCAGCTCTGACAATATCCGTCAAGAATGTGAGGACCTATCGCCGGAAGTTTTGGCCAAAGTGATGGAAAATGCCATAAAAAGGGCTCAAATGACAATCAACTGTGGCGGCGGCCATTTACATGACATAATATTCTCGACTTGATGTAAAAAAAATTAAAATACCAAATAAAAATAATCCACAAGAAGAATCAAAGTTTTTCATTTTTTTTTTAAATTACAGCCAAAAAACATCGGAAGGTTATTTTTGCGCCACCTTGTACTATATTTTGAAAACATTTTTCCGCAATTAAGCTGCAAATACTTGGAAATACCTTTTCTATTTATGGATGTATAAATGCTTTTGGTACATTAGGAAGTTTTTTAATTTACACAATTACTATATTTATACATTTTAATTTGTTTATTAATTCACAAAAATTCTCAATAAATTCAAATTTTTAGAATTTTCTTTAGCTTCTTTGATTTTGTTTTTTTTTCAATTTAAAAATGTCAAAATATTTATTACTATATAAGTTAGTATATTCACAAACTTAGTGCGTAAAAATTTTATTTAACAAAATACATAATACTACTTTTAGGCATAAACTGTTTCCATAAAAGTTAGCAATTTCTCAGCCTTGCAAATGGCTCTAAAATTGTTGCATACTATTAAAACCAATACGAATTCTAAATTTGAATTGTATACTTTTTAAGAGATACAATCCACCAGCAACACATGTCTTTAACTAACATTCCTTTAAGAAAATCTATCATTCACAATAAGTTTGTGTGTATGCAAATACATACAAACCGGCATAAATATTAAACAAAAACGTAAACAACATTAAACTTGACCTTATCCCACTGAATGCCCCAATCATAACACATTTTTTTTGGCGCCAAATTTCTACGATTATGCGCAGAATTAATAATGAATGTTGCAGCAACTTCAACACCTACAAACAATGTGGAATGAAATGTTGCTAACAAATAATTGCTTGTATTAAATGAATAATACTAACGAAACACAAATTAGAACAAAGTTACTTGCCTTATGTACCACAAGTGGTGGCATCTATGCAGGTTGTTTCATGTCAATAGATCAAGTTAGTACGCGTTGAAACGACTTAAAGAACGGACGTTAAGTTGCTGAATAATTTGAATTATAGTGCGAGTGTAGTAAAGTGATTTTTTTTTTCGATAAATAAATTTAAAAAATAATAATCGGATTATTATAAAAAAAAAAAATCAGAGATTTACATTAAATTAATCCGAATTTTTTTTTTTTGGTAAATTGTGTCTAAAAGTTAAACGCATTAATGTAAACCGAAAAAAATTATAGCATATTTTAAATTGATTTTACTTAAAATATATTTTTAAATAAAAAAATTAATGTTAAATTCAACAAATATTTATTTTTTTTTGAAAATTTCATAGTGTTTTTTGTATTTCCCTTTAAAGTTTTAAATGAATATTATTTTTTTTTTTTACTATTAAATTTATAAAGTTTTTTTAAAAAGTGCTACAGCTTAAAGTGCTCTTTGGTCTTTTTGATGTGCAACAACTGTTTATAATAAATTTTTATTTGCATTGACATCATTTGGGAGTTAGTGGCCATAATGTTGGTGTGTCATCACAGCATTCATTAACAAGTGGTAAGTTGTAAAAAAAAATGCAAAAAGATAAAAAAAAAAAAATATATTATGTAGAACAAGTGATAAAATGTTCACTTTTTATAACAATGCAAAAAAAGAGTTTTAATTAAAAAAAAAAAAAAATGAAAAATGACATATGGATGTATTTTAATGAAAAATGGAAATTTATTGTTTATTTTTAAACTAACATAAAATTAAGGGATTTTTTTTTTTTAATTAAATTATAAATAATTTAAAATATTGAAGAATTAAGCCCAACATTTTCACAAAAAACTTTTAAACAACACATTTTAATATTCTCTAACATTTCTTAAAGAAAAAAATTGTAATTCAAAAAATATTTAGTTGATTCAATTAATACTTTAATTGTAATCATAATATTTCAGGTCATATTTTTTAACACAAGTTTCCCATATTATTTTTCCATAAATAGAAAAAGACCGAATTTACTTAAAGTGTACATTAAATATTAGACCCAAAAAGAGTTTTGGTGCACTTAAAAAATAAGGTCCTTAAAGTTAGCAAAAAAAAGTTAGTTGAGCCAGCAACATTTTTGTTGGGAGGACGCACTATGCTTTGTCCCATAGACAAAAATCAAAAAAAAATTTTTGTCTCAAATTGTTTTTAAATACAGATTTTTTGAAAGATAATAAGGTATCTCAAATAAATGTTAACAAAAAAAATTTTTCTGATTGCTTTTGCCACCACGAGATTGCTTTTGCCACCACGAGAGGGCAGATAATTTTTTGCAAAAATTACTTAACAGAAAAATGAGTTTTAGTTGTTTCACAAAAATAATTCTGAAAAAATTAATTTTTTTAAAAAGTCGCTCGAAATTTGGTTTTCAAGTACTTTGATATATTTGCAGTTAAATTAAAATTTATAATTTAGTATTTATTTACAAAATAACTTTTTTTATTGCTCTGAAAAACACATTTTTTTTGTTGAAAATCCAAAAATTACTTAAGTTTGATGGAGTATAAAAAAAAAATATATAAAATTAGATATTTTTTTTTTCTGTTTTTGTAAGTTTATACTCTTAGCTAACAGGGTATTCAAAAATTAGTGCCTATTTTTTACCACAACTTAAAAAAAAAATGCGTTTTTTGAAATGCCTAATTTTATGATTTTTTACTCAAATATCAGGCATTTAAGAGTGTTTAATATCATTGCGCAACACGATTTTATATTTTGAATGTTAAAAAATAAAAAAATTTAATTATATCATTAGTAGACCAAAACCACTGAAGTATTTTCAAAATTTAGCTCGAGTTCTTTTTTTATGGCCCACTGAAGTTTTTAATTTTTTTTTTAAAGGCGTTTTGAGTAAGTCAAAAAAAATGTATTAAATCTAATACAAGGTTAATAGATGATTTTAATAAAATTTGATGACGGTTCTTTTCATAGAACTAATTAACCCTCTATCTGCCATTTTTAGGGGTCATTTCAGCCCCTCGTCATAGAACACCACTAACACGTTTAACATTTAAGATAAACTCGGAGACCCAAAATTTGTTGCACAGTGTATGCAACTGTAGCTTTAAGTTATGTAAAATATCTCATTAATAATTAGTTAGATCCAATTAAACTATAAATTAGATTCTGTTTCATATTCAAACTACTATTTTAAAGTGTAAGTTGCGATTGACTTCGATTTTGAAGTTTTTTTTGTTTCATATTTTTGTTTTGCTTTATCATATTATTTGCCGTTATTTGAAATATGAAATTGGGAAATATATTCTTGGAGAAAATGTTGAAATCGAAGATGAGATAACAGAAGACGAGATGAGGTCTTCGTTAAGCGAAAATTGGTTTTGGGAAGAATCAAGTAGCGGTTATGCTTTGTTATAAGTTTGTCTTTATATGTTTTTTTTAACGTTTTTTATTTTAGCAGTGATAAAATATAATTATTAAGTTAAACTATTATAATTTTTGTTTAAAAATCCAAAATTTTAATTTTTTTATCAAAATATATCGCACTTAATCAACAGGAGGGTATTAACTCAAAATGTTTAGTAGCAGCAAAACAATTTTAAATTTAATATTAAAAGCAGCCATTTCATTATCAAAAAGTAGGCAAAATAGCACGATATTTTTACAGCTCGTCGATTTTTTTCGAAAAGTGGAAAAATAAAAATTTTGATGGAAGTGCGATATGATTTTTTCATAATTTTTTAATGACGTTTACATTGCTAGTTTTCCTCTTTAATTTTTTCATTTATGTTATCTTTCAAATATCCTTATAGTTTTATTTTTGCAAGAGCATTTTAACCGGCTTATCCTATTTTTCAGTAAATGATGTTTTTGTATTTTCCACATTGATAATCCGATTCTACCCAAATTTGGCACAAATATATATCTTGTAAATATCAATTTACATACCAAAATTTATTACGATCAGACAATTTTTTTAGGTGTGGTAGCGTTTTTAAGAAAAAGGATATATAGCAGGACCTTGAGTCCTTAGTCCGATTTAAATAAAAATTTACACACACGTTGCTAGTTGCATGTGTATCAGCATGACCACTCTTTGTAATTTTGTGGGCATTATTGAAGCTAAAATTATATTTTTCAATTTCAGGACACATGGGAGGTAGGCGTGTCCTAGGGCCGATTTTTCCAAAAATTCTTATTTTTCTTAACTAAGCTATTTTATGCTAGTGTACCAAATTTCAAAAATATCTGGCTACTCCTTCTATTAGTGGGACGCTTGCAGGAAAATTGCTAATATTAGCAAAAGTGTCTTGCTGAAAATCAGTGAGCAAATTTTTAGCAAAAGATTAGTAAATTCCGCAAAAGGGTTTGCAGACACTTAGTTCAATGCAAATGAAAATCTAACTGTTGAAATCAACAAAATTTTCTGCTGGAGCTTAGTAGATTGAAAAAAACTAAAAAACTTAATATAAAATTCTTACTTCAGTTAATTTTTTTTTTTCAATTCAGTGGTATTCTTTATTTATCATTTAAGTATAACTAATTTAACAAAGTTTTAAGAGTTTAGGACTATTTTCCTTTTCTACTTAATAATTTAATAACAATATTGTATAATTTATTTGCATTTAAGTTTAACATTATTTGAAGGAGGAAAAATTTACAAAAACCTTTCTGATTTTTTTTTTTTTTGATTTTTATAAAAGAAGACTTAAGGTTAGAGAATAAAATTACGTTGAGCTCAGCTCATTGATATGGTTAAACTCAGAGTCACGACATCTGTTATTGAAATTCGTAGTAAGCCTGTGGATGCGAGTGTTGACGAGTTCTACGTTAGCAAGGAAGTGTAGCCGTTGAGTAGAATAATGCCAAGGCAAGTTATGAATCATTTTTAACAGTTTATTTAGGGCTATCTGTAATTTTTTAATATGACACTGTGCAGCAGTAGACCACAATGGAGCAGCATAAAACATTATTGCGTGAAAAACTGATTTAAATATGAGAGTTTTATTTGTTATGCTGAGTTTAGAGTTTCTGTTTATTAAAGGATACAGTAGTCTAATTATTTTATTAATTTTATCTATAACGTAGGGAACATGATCTTTAAATTTGAATTTGGGATCCAAAATCACGCCTAAGTATTTTACTTTGTTGGACCAGGCAATTAAGTTGTTGTTACACAAAATAGGTTGTTGAGGCAGGTAACATGGTTTACGACGCCTGGAAAAATAGATTGCTTGGGTCTTCTGCGTATTGACTACGATATAACATTTTGTAAAGTAATCATAGACTTCTGCTAATGCATTTTGGAGGTTGGTACGAATATCAGCCGCTAAAATACCTGAACTGAGAATCGCCGTATCGCCAGCAAATATGGATATTGCACACCCATTTAATATGGGGAAATCTGCGGTAAAGATATTATATAGTATTGGAGAAATACATGAACCCTGTGGGCATCCTGCATGAATTTCTGACTGAGTAGAATGTTCATGTCCAATGTGAACTTCAAAAATACGATTTGAAAGAAAACTATGAATCAATTTAATCAACTGTATTGGAAAATTACGTTCGACTCAGTCTGGCACCGTTGTGCCAGACTGAGTCGAACGCAGCTTTTATATCCATCAGTACCATACCAGTAGATATCCCATTATTAAAATTTGAGGTTACTAAGTTCCTTACTCGAACGAGTGGCTGTACTGTGTTGTGTTCTTTACGAAAACCAAATTGTTCAGATGGCAGAATATTGCGAGAGTCTATAAAAATTGTGAGTTGTTCTTTAATTATTTTCTCTAGTATTTTACTTAAGGACGATAAAAGACTAATCGGCCTGTAGGATCGAGGGCAATCGGCAGGTTTGTTAGATTTTCTTACTGGTATAACTTTGGAGTGTTTCCATATTTTGGGGAAATAGCTTAGGCGAAGACATAAGTTAAAAATATCAGTAATATATTTTAGACCATTATTAGGTAATGCCTTTAGATATTTATTATTTATTCCGTCTAACCCAGGAGATTTTTTATTTTTTAATTGTTTTATGATAATTTTGACTTTATCCATAGACACGGAAATATTATTATGAGGGGAAGATTCATTAAGTGCCAGATTGTCAACTGCAATATTAACTAGCGAAGTAGTTGTTGAATCACTGAGGTTTGATGATATTGAGTAATTTTCGCTAAAAATTTGTCCCAGAATCTCACATTTATCTCGCTGAGTGTGGTAAGTGATGTTGTTATGTTTTAAGACCGGAATGTTATTGGAATTTTTCTTTGAAATTTTTGAAATATTCCAGAATGGAGAAGATCCCCTTTTTAGTAAAGAAAGTTTATTGTTCCATAAATTATTTTTCCATTTCTTTATTTCTTCCGATATACGATGGTTATATTGTTTTGTACTTACAAGATCAGATGTGTCCCGAAAACGTTTCCAATTTCTTCTGAATACATTTCTTATTTGGATCATATGCTTTATGTGTTGTGGTAGAGTTGAAGATTTGGGTTTTATTATTCTGCGGGCACACTATGGTTTATTGCAGCTTGAACAGTATCGTTGAATGATGATATCAACGTATCAATTTTTTCGAAATTGATATTAGTATCATCATTTGAATTTCTCAAGTTTCTTTTAATATATGCTGAATATCTAGTCCAATTCGCCCTATTAAAGTCAAAATATGTACTTTGCACAGTTTTGAATTCGTGTGTTATAGTTAATTTTATAGGACGATGATCAGAGCATAGATCATTCAATGCTGTGACAGATGAGAGCCTATCGGCGATATTCGTTATAAAGAGATCAATATAAATCACAACTGCCACATTATTAATATAATGCAATTAATTAAAAAATTTCAAATTATTAACATAATGTATGACGGAATTCCTCATTTGAGCCTTTCCATGTGAATCCGAAATATTTTTGGCATCACGATTTTTGTCTGCTTTGAAATTTGGCAGACATATTTCAAAAATATTTGACACTTTTTTTTTGAAAAAAAATTTCTTTTTTTCTTTTTAGTTTAAACGAGCTAAAGATCATTTGGGTGACTTCTTCAGGGAACAAATATTAGCAATTTGAAAAGCTAGTTTTAATAATTTAAAAACTTTATACATATAATAATTTTTTTTAAAAAAAAGTCTGGAAATGCAAAACAAAAAAATTAATAAATAAATGATCTTAAGCTCGTTTAAACTAAAAAGAATAAAATAAAAGAAGATCGAAGAAAACTTAACATTTTTTTTTTTTTTTTTTAAGTTTTTTTTTAAATTAAAAAAATAACATGAAAAATGTTCCGCCATGTCTATGTTTAAATTGATGTATATTAAAAAAAGGTTCGCCGATGTTAATGGTTGATGGCTTATTTTAATTGTCTTGTACTCTACTTTTTATAAATGTATTTAAATATCTATGTTGCCATTTTTTTAATGTTTTTTATTTAAGGTTTTAACTTTTGTTTGTATTTTCCCCACTTTCGACCTCACCTGAAAAAAAAATAATATATCAGTGTCCACACATACTTTTACTAAATCAATACTGAAATTTTCAGAGTGGGAAGGCGATTTGTGCTATATTTTTTTTTAATTGTTCACAAAAAATATCACAAAAATTTGTAATTTGCATGTAAAATATTTTAAAAAACTTTGAAATATAAAAAACTTCTGTATAGTTTTAAATTAGTTTCAACAAAAAAGAGTCAATTTTTGTGGTATTTTTGCAAAAAAAAAAAATTAAAAAAATAGAACCCCTCGCAGTCCCACTCTGAAGTTTTTAGTAGTTTCCTTAAAAGAATATACTGATATATTATTTTTATTTTGAGGTGGGGTTGAAAGTTGTAAAAAAAAAACAAATGAAAGTTAAAAAATTGAATAAAAAACATTAAAAAACGGCAACATTGGTGTTTAAACATTTTTAAATTTTTACATTTAGAAAATGCCATTCAAATAAACCATTAACCATTAAAATCGGCCTAGTTTTAAACACAAATAACTTTTTTAAATTTTTTCCAAAAAAAGTGTCACATTTTTTTTAATAAGAACACGCCTGCCTAATTTCAAACAAAAAAAAATAGTGATGTCAAAAATCGTTCGGTTTGATATGGAATGGCTTATTTTTTACATGAAAATTCTGAAATGAAAAAAAGAAATTTGTATCTCTTATTTTCTCTCTACTTCGTCTATATTACGTCTTTATATTTGTTCTCCGTGCTATGAATGTGTTTATCAGCGCAATTTTGGTAGCAACAAAAACTAGTTTAACATTAGTTCAAAATTAGGTTTTTAGTAAAACCGTTTAACTAAAAATCAGCAAAAAATTTGCTGTAAGTTAGTTAAATATTTTAGATATACGTTTAACAATATTTTCAACTTACTTTTTTTTCGTCCAAACAAAAAACTATACATATTTCACAGTTTTCATACTTAAGGATTTTATTGAAGGATAACAATTCATTCCATATATGAATGCCTCGCTCGGATTATGGTATATAATCAATTTCAGAACTTTCAGGGAAAAACGTTGGAAACTTTTATAAAATAAAATTTGTTATTGTGAAAGGCGTGGTAGAGAATAATGAGTGTATTTTCTAAAAATCATAACTACATTGTAAATTTTCGATTTTCTGAATTAGACTGCGGAGTTTCTGGTATTGAACCTTCGTCAGTGACCCTGTTTTTTTTTGAATAATGTAATATTTGTTATGTTTTTATTTGTTCGATTGAGTCTATATGAAATTTTCTGTGCAATCACTGACCGTGGTATAGACAAACTGATTTCTAATGCCACATGCTCTCGCACTACACGTTAGACAGAGCGCTTTAGCCCACTGATCTATCTTCAGGTCGAGTTTTGTTGTGATTAAAACTAGTTTTATTCAATACACGGTGTTTTTGTTCTTGCATACATAATCTCAAAAGTACAACTCCAACCACACAACAGTTCTATTTTAAGAAACTTACCTCACTCTAATGTCCACTGTTTTCCCATATGTTGTAAGTGATGCCACATCTATGATATATTCTTTGTATATTCGATAGATGGCGCTTACGTAGTAAGGGAAGAATTGCCAGAGAGCAAAATTTGATTTTTGTTTGAGTTTGAATTTGAATTTTAACGTCTTTTTCAGACAATTGTAATTAATACTATAATTAATATGCAATTTTATTTAGTTTAAATTGTGAAAGGCGTAGAATGAGTGTATTTTCTAAAAGTCATAACTAAAAGTCATAACTACTACTAGTTTTATTCAATACACGGTGTTTTTGTTCTTGTATACATAATCTCAGAAGTACAGCTCCAACAACACAACAGTTCTATTTTTAGAAACTTACCTCACTCTAATGTCCACTGTTTTCCCATATGTTGTAAGTGATGACACATCTATGATATATTCTTTGTATATTCGAACACATTAAAGTCTAATTGAAGTCTAACTTATTCGTGAAATTTACTGCTAAAAAGGTGACCATTATTTTTAATTTTGGCAGCTCTATAACGTATGCAAATTGTATGGCAATCGGAGCAAAGCAATCAGCGGTGCTTCCCTGTTGGTTTTAAAGAAATAATTGTTCTTACCGTTGTTTTTTTAATAAAAAACATATTCATTTTATTTTACTGTATTTACTGTATTTAGAGTGTTCAGTTGTTTTTTTTTTTTCAAAAACCGAAACGGTTTCGAATATTTTGTATTTTTGAATATTCTAGAAACTTTTATTTGGGTCGGTTAACCGTTTTTTTACAAGATATTTTTCTTGAAAAACTAGCAAAATCTAAAAAAATGCGTTATTTTCATACGATCCCGACGAAAATGTTTACATATAGGCATATACAGCTTGATATAATTATATATAATTACATAAGTGGACATATTTAACTATACATATTTACATCTAATATTTGTTTTTACGAAAATTATAAATACAGCGCTGTATATCATCATATATCGTTACATATAATGGTATAAACTTTTTTATCTCATCATATATACCTGACATAGCTAAATAGCTAATGTGAGATCATATATACTTCCATATATAAATATATATAAGTGCATATGAAACAATAAAACCAAACAAATTTGATCACTTTATATATAATGATATATGACATCACATATTATTCTATATAAATATATGTGTTAAAATAAAAATTCTACCACTTTTATATATAATTGTATATAAACATATATTGTAAATATTAACAATTTATAATATCACATTTATATATAATTATCAGAAAAGACAAAAAAAGCTAAATTTAACATATTAAAAAAAAATATATATATTGTAAAAAAATTAGAAAATATACACTTAAAGCTAAAATTCAAAATTAGTGAAATAAATAATATTTAGTGAGTATAAAAAGAACTTTAACTCAAAAAATTTGTTTTGTATATGGCATCACATATTAGTCAAATTAAAATTCATTGATTTTGATTTAAATTTTCATTATTATTTGGAATGTGAAGCAAAATAGAAGTGCAGATTTCCAAAGGTTTTTATGAAGTTATATGAAATTTTATCAAATTATATTTTTAGTTTTTTTTTTTTATTTTATTAATTAATAATCATATAATTTCAAATTATATACTAACCGAGCACTAGCCGAGCACTAGCTACTATGGCTTTCGGCGTGTTGTAGATAGTACAGACCAGTGCTTTTGGTGGGAATCGAACCCACGACCCCCGAACTGATAAACCAGCAAGCTACCAACTAGCACACCGGGGCGCACAAATATCAAATTATATATAATTTAGATAAGTCCATTTTCGGATCAAATTATATCAGATAATATCCCATTTGATCTCATGAGATAAGGTTATGTATGCCATTTTTCGGATCATCTATGATATGATGTGATAATAAATTATCTTTATATAACTACATATGATTATATATACCTATATCGTAACTTTACTCCATTACACAAAATTTCCCAAACTTCGTCAATTTTACACAAATAAAGACCTGTTATTCTAACAAAAAATATTCTAAAAAATTAAATAAAAAATCTACAGTATCATCATGTAGTAAGAATGAGTTTTAAATAAGAGGCTGCCATTTGCAGAAGAAAGGATAATACATAATCCCCGTTATTTAGGTTGTCCTTGAAAAAATCGCCAGTTAGTCGAATTGAGTAAAACTTCGTTCAAGACACAATTTCTAAACAATTTTATTTATTTTAAATAAGTTATTTTTGTTTTTTTATCACAAATGGCAATCAAAATATAAAAAATTTGTTTTCAGAATTTAATTTCTTTATATTTAGAGCAATTCCATATGAAAACGATCAAAATTGGCAAATTTTTGGACGACCCCTCTCCGATTTTAAAATAAATAGTCTCAATCGATTGCCCAGCAAAAAATAATGTACCTACATATTTTTTTTTTTTGTTATAGTGACTGGTTTAGTGGTGGTGTGCACCACTGTCATGTGACAAAATTGAAGAATTCTTCATAAGGGACCTCATTGAAAGTTGTTTAAAAAAAAACTACTAAAGCGATCGCAACGAGTGATAGCTCGTTGGAAAAGTATTGAATCAGGCTTTAATTGAAAAATAAAATTTTCCTAATTTTTCTCAGAAATTTACCTTTTATCCCATGAAAATTAAATTTTCCGATTTTCCACAGAAGCTCCTAAATTTTCCGGAAGCTCATAATTTTTGCTTTAAGAATCAGCAATAAAAAAATGGGCCCCGACTCCTTGTTTGGACAGGAGAAGAGCATTTAAGAGACCACCTTGTTCTCATTGTTTTTATATTTTTTATAATTGAATTATTTTTAATTATTTAACAAGAAAAATTAGGAAAAAGCCTGATTCAATACCTTTCCAACGAGCTATCACTCGTTGCGATCGCTTTAGTAGTTTTTTTTTTAACAACTTTCAATGAGGTCCCTTATGAAGAATTCTTCAATTTTGTCACATGACAGTGGTGCACACCACCACTAAACCAGTCACTATAAAAAAAAAAAATATGTAGGTACATTATTTTTTGCTGGGCAATCGATTGAGACTATTTATTTTAAAATCGGAGAGGGGCCGTCCAAAAGGTGATCGCTTTCATATGGAATTGCTCTTTAATTTTTTATTTAGTCGACAATTTTATTTACTAATTCGACAACTTTAGTCACTCCAAACATTGGCATTTAAAAATTTCGGAAAAGTGATTGGCGTGATTTAGCGGAGGTACGAAATTATAGTTTAAAAATAGTTTAATATAAATTAAAAAATATTTCAAAATTTATTATAAAAACCTTTAAATTACGTATACATAATTTATGAACATGGAAAATAATAATCTGTATATGGAGTACATTCGATATTTTAACGCTAAAAGGCACACAATACACACAAAAAGGCACACAATACCATTATACACAAAAATAAAACCAGGGTTTTAATAAACCGTATTCGAACCGCCTTTTCAAAAATCTGATTTTTTGAACAAACCGATTTTCTAAATTAGTCGGGTTTTCGGACGCTCTAATTATATTCTTTTCATTGTCAATGTTATTTCGCTCAAATTATTGTATAACGACAAAACTCGCCTTGTTAAAAATCTCGCTCTTTGAAATTTGCTGCAACTTGAAAAGAAGCTACAAATTTGTAATGCAAATTCATTGCATTTTATAACTTTTTTAGTATTTGCACTTCGGTAAAAATTCAGTAAAAGATATAGCTAAAACTACTAAAAATTTGTTCAAAATTATGTTGCAGGATATAATGCTATAAGTAACAGCTGATTTTTTTTTTTTTTTAATTAATCAGTTAAATCTATTAAACTGTAGTTATATTTGAGCTAAATTTTAGTTAAATAAAAGTTGCAAATTAATCTGCTAAAATGAGCAATAATCTAAGTTTTTTATGCGACATAAAGAATACAATAACATTAGTTAAAATTTTTGCTAAAACTTTTAAAAATTGGTTCTAAATGACATTGTAGCAAAAACTGTTAAGATTAACAGCTTTAATTGATAAGTATATTAAAGTAAGAACAACAAAATTAAATCTGCTAAATTTACAAAAATTTGATTTAGAAAAAAAAAAAATGTTGTTGTATAAAAAATGTCTATCGAATGTCTTGCAAAACTTCACTTATCCCTCGAGAGCTGCCAAATCGCACTACCTTGAAGGCCAATTGATAGGTCCATTTTTCGAAATCAACTTATCGTCAAAATTTATTTTCAATAAGTCGAAGAATGCGGTCGCCATATGGCCCGTTGCGCCACCCTGTTAAAACCACATCTCGCCCGAATCAATGTCATCCATGTTTTCAAACAAAAATTCATTGATCATGTTGCGGTAACGATCTACATTATTGACCTTAACGCGAACTCCGGGTTAATTTTGCAGAAATAAGGTCCGACAATGCCACCAGCATGTAAACCGCACCAAACTGTTACCTAGCAGAAAAAACTGCTAAATTTATTAGATTTTTTTTGCTAAATTTTATTAAAATAAGAACAGCAAAAATGAATCTGTAAACGCTACAAAATTTATAGTTATATACGATGTAAATTTTTAGTGGGCATTGTGGTGTAATGGTTAGCGCGTTGGACTGTTACACAGATGGTCCCGGGTGCGATTCCCGGAGACGACAACATCAATTTAGAAAAATAATATGTATGAGCTTTGTATCACTTATATGTATCGCTGCGCCCACCTTCGGTGTTCCCATAGCACTTAACCCCACCGAAGTAAAATAAGGAATCAGGGCTATGAAACAAAAAGCGTCAATAAATTCGCCAACTCTACATCAGGTGGCGAGGAACAACTGTTCTAAGACTTATCATCTCGTGAAATTACAGTGTTGCCATGTTTGAATCCGGATAGGGACACACCTACATCAGATTGCTTTTCACAATTTGTTAAATAAGTTTTGGGACTTTAGCACATTTAATTACTATAAATGCAATTAATGTTTATCCCGATAAAAATAAATTTAAATAACAAATATGCAGGTGCTTGTGCAAATTTAAATGTAACTGACACTAATAGAAAACATATGATTTTCTATTGTTGATTTACTTGAATAAACGTCACTACATTGCTAGGTCTGTCAAAAAAACAGAGTAGTATTTGGAAGATGACAAAGCCAATTGTGACAATTTTTTGTTGTTGTTTTGGTTTTTCTTTGATATTTTAAATTTTGAATCTCGCTCCTAGACGAGGACAAGAAATTCTCATTGAGTTTGTGATTTAACATAACAAATATCTCTAGAAATTCTAATAACAAAGTCCCCTGAAGATTTCCTTAGGCAGGAATGAAATCCGGATAGGGACACGCCTACATCAGATTGCTTTTCACAATTTGTTAAATAAGTTTTGGGACTTTAGCACATTTAATTACTATAAATACAATTAATGTTTATCCCGATAAAAATAAATTTAAATAACAAATATGCAGGTGCTTGTGCAAATTTAAATGTAACTGACACTAATAGAAAACATATGATTTTCTATTGTTGATTTACTTGAATAAACGTCACTACATTGCTAGGTCTGTCAAAAAAACAGAGTAGTATTTGGAAGATGACAAAGCCAATTGTGACAATTTTTTGTTGTTGTTTTGGTTTTTCTTTGATATTTTAAATTTTGAATCTCGCTTCTAGACGAGGACAAGAAATTCTCATTGAGTTTGTGATTTAACATAACAAATATCTCTAGAAATTCTAATAACAAAGTCCCCTGAAGATTTCCTTAGGCAGGAATGAAATCCGGATAGGGACACGCCTACATCAGATTGCTTTTCACAATTTGTTAAATAAGTTTTGGGACTTTAGCACATTTAATTACTATAAATGCAATTAATGTTTATCCCGATAAAATAAATTTAAATAAAAAATTTTAGTTAATTAAAAATATCAATTTACTCTGTTAGTTCTATAGGGCTTAAAAAATACAATTTCTATGAGCTAAATTTTAGTTAATTAAAAGTAATTATTATACTTAGTTAAAATATTGTTCTACCTCCAGTCCAAAATCTAATATGATATTGCCATATTCGATTTTATATGTTGATTTTCTGATTTTATAATTAGGTTTACCAAATCAACCAGTTTTACACTAAGTCAGACTAATTCTCTTAGAGTTGATTTTGTCTGTTGTATGTACCCTAAAATTCGGTAATTTATTTAAATGATTGTAAAGACAATTATTTCAAAAAACGGACGGACATTTCTCTTAAAAACGTCGAAAAAAAAATTGTCAATAATTTCGATAAATAAAGTTGATAAATAATTGTTTAACGCTAATCGGTACAAAGAAAGAAATTATAAAATTAACTTGTTAAAGAAACAATTTATAACCGCATTTTAATCATAAAATTTATAAAAACTCCAGAAAATAAAAAAAAGAGTTGTTTAAAAATTCCTTAACAATCATCATTTCTGTTAGTGTTAATACAAAAACGAAAAAATCACTATAAAAGGGGATATTTTTGTTTACCAAAGAATAAAATATGATGTGAGCAAGATTATTCAAGTTCAAGATCATTTTATTTTTGTTACAAAAAAAAACCGTACAATGTTTATTTATTACTCAAAGAAGTTTTTGCCCGCTAATTTTATGGTCCTAATACTATATTCAGAAAGTGTTGTTGTTTATTTAATAAACAATAAAAACACAGTGTATTATGACTAGAGATTCTAACCTATACACTAGGTTGTCCCAAAAAAATAAAAATTTGGATTTTCTTGGAAGATCTTTCCTAATTTGGATACTCATAAGGTAAAGTATTTTTGAGAATTTTATCAGATTTTTCGGAAGTGGTTTAGAGGTCGCGCAAACCGATTTTGTACCAAAAATCGAGCTTTTTGGGCTTTTATTGAATTATTCTTGAAAATTGCTAAAAAATCGGTAATTTTTCGGCTTCTGAGTAAATATTCTTAAAGAAAATTTTCCGATCTTTAATTTTATGTGCATAAGTAATAAGTTTCGTCAGGGATTTTGCACATTTTGATACATTATATAACAGTTTTTCGTAAATTTTCAACAAATATGAAAAAGACTGCTTTATAACTTTTAAAATTTGTATGAAGACTAAAAAAAACTAATGATTATGAATTTTTAAATAAATTAGCAGAAAAAACAATATAATTCTCTCTTACCGTTCTTGAGTTATACCCTTTTAAAGCTTTGCACCCATTGTATGAAATTTTTAGTACTATAAGATTTGGGCATTAGGGTGATAACTTTTTGCATTTTTTGCAAATATCAAATCTCCCCAGACAAAATCGTGTAGGGCATGGACAAATATTAAGAACTGCGTTTTTAGTTTTTCGCTATCGTTAAAAAAGGGTACGCACCAAACGCGTTAAAATTTCGAATCAAACAAAGTTAAAAAAAAAACTTTTTTTGATGCCTCAACGTCTGACCATCACATCTATATAATTAAGGCATGCTGATTTCAATAGTAAAGTCCATTTTCGAGTCAATGGAATAGTTTTCTTCCAAGTTTGCTTACTTACATATGTATAAACCATATTTAAAAAAAATTGTTATTAAAAAAAATTTAAAAAATATATATTAAAGGCATTTTAGAAATCGCTGTCGGTGCGTACGGTGTTTTTACCAAATTGAACTGAAATAGTTTTTTTTTATCATTAATACAATATTTGCCATTAGAAAACCCCTGGGGAGAATTTTGTCCAAAAAAAGTTATCACCCTATTGGGCATCCGATTTGTTGTAAACTTTAGATTATGAGATTTGAAAATTTATTTATTGTATGTCAAAGCTTAGTTTTAGGTGTTGTCAAGTTGTGGACAGCAAAAAAGTAGCCAAAAAGCCGTTATCACTAGGTGGCACTGATATGGCTCGAACTAAAATTCATGATTTATTGGATTTGGGGGAACTACAACCCTATTTTTGGCAGATAGTCTATAGGTTTAGAGATAACAAGCCACAATACAATTAAAATTTTTGTAAACCGATAAGTGGAAGACGCTTGCTTGAGATTGAGATAAATTTTATGGATTGAGATAAAAGCTTTTATGCTAGAGCCCTCTTCCGGTAATTAGCAATCTCTATATATATAAAATCTCTGGAAAAGCTTAAGCTACTTCAAAAAACCACAATACGGTTGGTTTGCATCCGCTGTTAAATCAGCTGATAAGCTTTTGTGATCAGCTGGCAGATGGTGGCAGAGGGTGATAGACCTGAGCCCCATCCAACAATAAAATCTCCTGGAGCCATTAACCGAGCTCGCTGGATGATGAAAATTATATACTCTTGAAACCAGCTACAACCTTTCATTCAAAATTCAAAAATTGATGCCTTGCTGGAGTTTAAATCATTTATTTTAAGAGTATATATTAAAAATTGGTACCTATGCCAGTGTCTCCGATACGCTCCTCTCAATGACCTTAGACTTTTGAAACAATTGTATGATTACAAACGCTTTAATAAAAAAGTTGCACGCGAGACTCTGAAAACTGAACTCCGAAAAGTGGTAAGTAATTATTATTTTATTTGTAAAAACATTTTCTAAATCCAATTATTTAAAGTTTAAACCAATGCAAACCTAGTTCACACCTTATAGTATTATACATTTCATACAATGTGTACAAAGCTTTAAAATGTTATAACTCGAGAACAGGGAGAGAAAATTCATTTTTTTTCTTTTCTGCTAATTAATTTAAAACTTAATAATCTATTAAACTGCATCATTAGTTTTTTTAGTCTTTATAAAAATTTTAAAAGTTGTAAAGCATTCTTTTCCATATTTGTTGAAAATTTACGAAAAACCGTTATTAAATTGTCAAAATGTGCAAAATCATTGCCGAAACTTATTATTTATGCACATAAAATTAAAGATCGGAAAATTTTCTTTAAGAATATTGACTCAGTAGCTGAAGAAATGTCGATTTTTTACCAATTTTCAAGCAAAATTCAAAAAAAGCCCAAAAAGCTCGATTTTTGGTAAAAAATCGATTTGCGCGACCTCTAAACCACCTCCGAAAAATCTGAAAAAATTCTCAAAAATTCTTAGAATTATGAGTATTCAAATTAAGAATGATCCCCAAAATTCTTTTTGAATGGGACACCCTACTATTCACGAACAATGTTTATTAGTTAAAAATGTTTTATGTTTGATTTGATTTAGTTCAGTTCTTCCAATTTTGTTTTTTCCTTCTCATCGGGCAAATAAAACAATACGGGTAAAGCGTTGATTTTTTTTCCTTCAAAATTTGGGTAGAATATTCTAGCCATTCTACATTGGTTCTCTGATGATTTTCGGTGACGCGAAATGAAACATGTAAGGACATGTCAGTAGATAAAGTCTGCTATAAGTTAGCGGGCAAAAACTTTTCTGAGTAATAAATAAACATTGCACAGTTTTTTGTTTAACAAAAAACAAATGATCTTGAACTTGAATAATCTTGCTCACATCATAATTTATGATAAAAGATCGAAAAATAAACTTTTGGTTTTAATTTTTTAAAATTTAAAAGTAAAACATTCAAAGAATAAAATTTTAATATAATTTTGAAGGCAAAATATTCCAAAAACAAAAAATACCAACAACAAAAAATTTCTTATAGTGGCGAAAATCCCAAATTTAAATCAAAGTGCTTGTACATATAATCCGTTACATTTTCTCTATATAGTAATTTTGTTTTTGTAATAACAACAAATAACTCTCTTAAAAAGGTTAATCGTTTTAATTTGCCTTTCTATTAAATTTCATTTGGTCGTCATGTAGAAACAAATTTGAATTTAAAACACTTGTCGTGAAACACTAACTTTACTTTGTTTCTCTGCTTACGTTTGCTTCTAAACGTTTCGTCAGCAATTTGATCTTTTTAAAAGGGCTTAGCAACATTTGTTACAGATCAACTACCCTTTACGTTTTCACGTCATAAATAGAGCAGAGAAATTTAAATATCTTTCTCGTGTTTGCTATACATTTAGGCTATGTACAGACGGTAGTCAGATCTTACAATATTGTAAGATCTGGCAATGTGCTGGCAATGTACTGACAATTAAACATGTTTAGCAAAAGGTAAATTGTCAGTTCAGACGATTGTAAGAAAACCTTTCAATTTCATTGCCAGACAATTGTCAAACAATAAATTTATATCTGCCAACGAAAATTGTCAGTTTACACGGTTGTCAGATTCTTTTATGGCAAAAATTTCCAGATCTGTTGTTAGATAATGGATTGGAACATTGGTCCAAAATGGAACGATATGTAATGAAACTGGGATTGATTGAAATCGGAACACTGTACACATTAGTGTTGTCGGTGTAGAGCTCTTTGTTAAGGTTTGCAATAATGTTGCCCTGAGTATAATATATATTTTTTACAGTCTGATTAGTTTTTTTTTTCTTTTTTTATATACATCGAGATTATTTTAATGTTATTTCTATTTTATAATGAGCTTTCAATCGCTATATTTACAAAAATTAAGCAAATAGCTTGATACTAGTATTTCAATCTGGCTAAAGATCTCATCAGAACCAGAAGTGTATTTTGTTTACTAATATTTTATAGACAGATTAAGTTGTCAATTTTAATGAACTAAAATTTTGCTCAAATATTATTACGATTTTGTAAATTTATCTTAGCTTACTAATAAAATCTGGTAATTTTAGAAATATTTCCGCATTTTAAAATAATATTTAGTAGTTTTCGAAAAAAGTTTCTACGGAGTTTTTTTTTTTGAGAGTAACGTTGTTCTATTTTATTTTTTAAAGATTTAAGCTTTGTGTAAAATTTATTTTTAAATAATTTAATAAAATTTTCTATTAAGTTTCTTTGACTTTTTTATGAACTGGTATTTTTTTCATATAAAATTTCTTTTCACACCATATTAAGCCAAATGTTCACTAAATCAAGTGGTTGTTAAGTGGAAAATCTATAGTATTCATTTTCATTTAAAGCCATACAATATTTAGATAAACAAATAACACTGTGCAACAAACTTGGAGTAGGCCAATTTTTCGATTTTAATGTATTTTAAGGAAATAAATTACCCCGACAAAAATGTGATCATATATGAATATATGTGGCTATTTATAGGATTGTAATCATACATGTGTTGAAAACTTTTTTTGTTTGTATTAAATAATCTTAAAAATTTTTAATTTTTACTACAGACGTCATAGTGTATTATGCACTCTACCGAGTACCTTATATTCGGTATAAACCGAATACTGGATATTTGCCGAATAGTTCTTTCATACATTTTCATATAAGTTTCATACAAAAGTACACTGTACTTTAGATATAGACAAAATTAAATAAAATAATAAAACGCAGTTGTCAATATTGAACGTAAAAACCATACGACAATCTGGTAACGTTTGTGAAATAAAGACGGATGAGATTAGAAAAATAAACAAAAATCTTTAAATAGAATATTTGTGCTTGTTAGTGTAGTTCACTTCTGAGTATAATATACAATAACATTCGAGGCCATACTTGTGTGTGATCGCTAATCGGTCATGACTTGGTGCAGTTACGTTTGTAATGTGCAGGATCGATTCTTACAGCCGCAGGTTGTTGAAAAATATATCATATAGAGACAATCTGACAATTATAAGACACAAATAATAATACAATTTAAATGAAAAATCACTGATGACGCCTGTCCATAAAAAGGCAGAAACTAGTCTAGTCTGATTTATAAATTAATAGTGTTTATAATTTTTAGAGAAAAACGTTTATTCTTCTTCTTAACCTCAACATTTCTAAATTAAATTTGTCATATGCATATTGATTAAAAATTGATTGCGACTGTCTATGTGACGTTAAAATAACACTGTACTATAACTTTTTTAGGTTAAAAAATCAAACCAATATAAACAACCGTGTTTGGCAGTTATATTAGTTTTTTATTTTTATATACATCGAGATTATTTTTATGTTACTTTCAATTTATAACGAGCTTTCAAACTCCGTATATTTACAAAAATAAAGCAAATCAAACATATTAGCTAGGTTGATACTAGTATTTCGATCTGGCTAAAGATCTCATCAGAACCCGAAGTTTAAGAAAAGCTAGAGCCTCCATAATAAGCAGAACTTTAACAAAAAACCTATTAATAATCAATTTTGCTCCATTCTTGTCTTCTTAGTAATCAAGCACGTGGTTAGGTCTTTTCAAACAAGCATCATGACGTTCCTAAATTTTAAAGACCAAAAATGTTCTATTTATATAACATATTTTTAGTGTGTACTCTGGCTCAAGTAATATATTTTCAAAGAAAACTATTATGTGAAAAACTTGATTTTCGCTATTTTTTAGGGAAAAATTCAGGTTTTAAGCAATTTTATCTTCGGTATTCATCCGTATAGTAAAATCAAGCGCATTATATCGAATACTGAATAGTAACCAACCATTCGTGACATCTCTAAATTATACCCATATTAAAAAAAAAAAACGGTAAAAAATAGCCAAACTTCAAAAGGCTTTAACAATTAAATTCAAGCGCAGTTTTTCAAAGCCCTTTAAAGATTTTGGTCTACTGATAGTCTAGTGATATTTCGCGTTGGTTTCGGTAAGGATACAATATCTATTTGCACTGTGTAAAAAGCAGGGCAAGTTTTTTTTTTGGCACGAAAAAAGTTGAAAGTAACAGGCAAAATAGCACGAAAAACATTAAAAATGGCACAAGAAATGTCAAAAATGGCAAAATAGCAAACCAAAATATGTAAAAAATAAAAAGTTAAATATTAAAGTTTTATTCAGTTTTATTTTATTAAATTTTGATTGCGTAGTACATTCATGTGCTCTTTCAAGTTACCAAAAAGAAACGATATACTATTGTCACAGTTTACTGGAAATTCGAGTTCCACATCTGTAGAAATAACTGCAGCATATTTGAGTGCATGTAATTTCGAAGGGATTAGTTTTGAATATATGAATGAACCCTTTTTATTCTTATTAAAAAATATATTTTTTTTAGTCAAAGCTTGTAGGCCACAATTTCTATTGAAAACTTTTTTAAATTTCAATAATTTCTCTTTAATCATTTTCTTAACGAAATCTATAACATCTAAACTTTCATTTATAGAGAGTGCTTTTGTTTCCAATTTGGTGATACTCAAAACAAAGACATTCGAAATAACTAAATCAGATTGTATTCCAGGTTTTTGAAATATCAATTATGCATTGCGTACACACAGATAAAAAGTTTGCCATTTGATTTGCCACTACTGAAATCGGCTCGGGCAACTGAATATTGGTTGTCTCAATAAAATTTGGTGAGCACAACTAAATTTTACTTGCAACACACACACTATTTAGAAATCACATTTGAATATGGTTGCACTAACCGCATTTATGGGTTGTAGCCAACCAAATACATTTTTCAATAGGCTTGGCACTATATTTTTCTGTGTGTATAAACTCGGCATCATCGTCACTGAGTATACGTCACATATTTCATTGAAATTATCACAACAATATTTTGAGCTTTAATCCAAGGTTTACTTAAATTCCAATACATTGATTGTACCAACATTTTGGCAAGATGGAGCCTAAAAAGATATCAAAATTATAAACTAGATAACACGACACTTATATCGAGTTTTTAGGATGTAGATTATCTTTAATCTAAGTTTAACGCAGTTTTTAACTGGAATAATGCAATTGGAATTTTGTTTAGTTTCCTTTATTTCAGTAGAAATCGAAATTCTGAACTATAAAAAAAGTAGTTCCGGTTGTTAATAAAAGTGGAGTTGGTAGACAAAATTCGTTGTCGGTTTAGCTAAACGAAGTTTTACTGACATCCCAAAAACAATGCCTTAAGAAATAATGCTTTAAAATTTTGCAATAAATGAATTGACATCTTCAAAATTTAAACGCATATAGTCTGCTACACTACAAACTGACAATTTTCAGGTAAAGTGGTTACAAATGGAATTTTTATAGAAAAAATCTAAAAAAGATTGCAAGAAAGTAGAAAATGGCATTTTATGGCAAGGTAGATCAAAAATGGCATTTTTGGGAAAATAATTGAAAAAAATGGCAAATGCTGTAGTTTGTGCCAATGCCAAAAAAACTTGCCCTAGTAATAAACAATTGCTGTTTGTTGTAGTAATTTTATTTGCTATTTTAATTGTGCCTTGAAGTGTTTTACATTATTTAATGATTTTAATTTGATTTTGATCCCTCAAAACCAAAATCATGCTTTTAATATTATTGTTTTAATACTCAAAACCTCAAGTGTCAAGTTTTTGATATTGTTTTTGGTAAATTAAATTTCATAGCGAAACTTTTGGTTTTGAAGAATAAAACTTTCAATTAATTAAGAATGATTTCTTCAAATATAAATTTTAATTAATGAATAAAAGAAATGTTAAATATTTTTTAAGACAAAGACGTTTGGTATTAATACATAACTTTTGAATAATACACCGTTTGGCGTTGGTAATTGGGACCTTTAAAAAATATGACGCAGACGCAAAGCGAAGCACGCTTTCTAATACATTTGTATTGATATTTATTTGATTAGTTCCATGACCCATTATTTTAGTTAAAACGATTTATTTTTCAATAAAAATTCAATTTTATTTATTATTTTTGGAAAAAAAAATTTATTTATTTTTAATTAAAAATTATATCAAAAAAATATTAATATTCATGGGAAAAACATTACAACTGCAGTTTTTTTTTTTTGAACGAAAATATGACCCTTCCAAAAAGAATAGTAAAAGACACAAAAATTTTAAGAAAATTATTTAACACAAATAATGGTTGAGAACTGACGCCGAAGTGTTATTGAATTTGAATATTTTATAAACAATTCAAAAAAGTCTCCAAAAAAAATTGATTTTTGAGCCTATAGAATTTTTTTTTATTTAAATAGTGAAATGGCAACATATTTTAACTGAACAAAAAAAAAAAAACAACAAAAAAAAAAAAAAGTGCGCCCCGGTAGACAAGTAGTAGCGTGCTGACTTATCAGTGCGGGGGTTGTGGGTTCGATTCAGAAGTGCTCGGTTAGGGTAATAGTATATAATTTATAATTATATGATTATTAAATAATAAAAAAAAAATAAAATAATATTATCCAGAAAGATGCCAAACTTTTAAGGAAAATATTTAATACCAAACAAAGTAAACCAAACCCTGCCGTAGTGTAGAAGCGTAGAAAAGCATTACCATAAAGTGGTAATATAAGTACATATTTGGTAATGGCAAGTACTTGCAATTGCCATTACAAATCAAATTACTTTTATATGACGATGTTACGCAAAATAAAGACATACGATTACTAATCAACTTACGAAAAATAGAAAAATATGTTATCTACATATAAAATAAATTTTCAAAAAACAAAATTTAATAAAAAAATATTTTTTATTAAAATTTTTGTTTTTTATTTAATGCCCACACGTGATGCGTACCCGGTCCGACAGGTTGTTAGTCATCCGCTCTACCATCCGAGCTATCTTGATATGTTATACTTGATAGATAAAAAATAAATGACTTGCTGTCATTACTTTCCAGCTTATAAAAAATCAAAAATATGTACTTATATATGTCCTTATTAGAGTTGGAAAAATAATGAGTCTTAAAATAAATTTAACATTTTTAGGTCATTGCTTTATATTTAAAATAATGATAACAAAGAGTACTTATGGGTAAGGCAGTATTTCTTGTATTATAATAGTGCGAGAATTAACTAGTTATTAGTAAGTCCTTATTATTTGTGTTGAAGTAATGCAGAGAGTACGCTGGTGTCTTTACTTACCAGTGTGAAAAACTGGTGTCTTTTTACATTGGGAATTTTCGAAATAACTAAACAATTAAAGGAGCTCTTATAATTTGTACACTGAGTATACTATGTAGATAAAGACTACTGCAAATATAGTTACAACCAATTGAAATTTCACTTGAATAAAGGACGGCTTACATTTCAGTAAGTTCAACTAACATTGTTATTTGTTTTTTAATGTTTAAAAAATTAACGACAATTGCAGTAAAAATTAACCTCACATGCAGTAAAAAATAAACAAACATTTATTTGTTTTTTTTTTAAATAAAAAAAAAAAAAAACTACTGTAAAATCATAATACAGTAATTTGTTGTGGTTTGCTTTTTTTAAATGAACTACAACTGTAGTCAAAACTGAAACTTCTTCTACAAATGACTATTTTTTCACTTAAAAATAAAGATACTGTATTACAACACAAAAAACTACAAATGTTTACAGCAGAGGTTCCCTGAGTGTATGCGCAATGTATGTGCAATGTTTTTGAAATGGTTCATTTTTGAGCCAGTAGATAATTTTGATTTTTTTTCTGACTAGGAAACTATACAGATGCTAAATAAATTTGTATATTAGGTTGTTCCGACAACGAATTTTTTATCAATTCGCTTAAATAATAGCACCATACAAAAACTTTCATTGCCAAATAAGTAGTTATATAATGGAAAGGAAATTACACGGCTGGACATCAAAAAAATTAAAAAAATTCCAACCATTAATTCTATACATTTCGCTTTTTTAATATAAAAAAAGTTGCTTACAATCTAATTAATGTTTGTTTACATTTACCCAATTTATAGTAGGAAACTATACTCCTACTGTAAATTGGGTTAATTTACACTGTGCGTGTAATATTAGACATAAAGTTTATAAGTATACATCATTGGGTGTTAAACAAATTTTGCGCAACATACTAGTTTTTTGTAAATTTACACTATATGTGCTTAAAAATACACATATAAGATAGTAAAACTACATTTAAAGTGCCTATTTTTGATTTATTTGTTTGCAGTGACATATAAAGCTGAACAAACTTTGGTATTCAACGAATCAATTTATTAACAATTTTTATATGTATTTTTTATGTATACAAAAGTATTTCTAAAAAAATTATTAAAAGGTAAAGAAATCTTAAGAAAATAAGAAATAAAATGTATTAATTGCAAAAACAAATATTCTTGTTAATGATGCTATCGCGACGATATAAATAATTTGTTTTCACGAATATTAGAGATTCCTCACATGGGTTAGAGATGCTTATGATTATTTTCAAGAAAAGAAAAAAAAAAACAGGAAACTATTAAATACAATTTCAAAAGATTAACATAATTTGATAGTTGACTTGCCTATAATTGTGGCAGTCTTCACTTTCGCAATTCCATTTAAATTTAAACTCAGGAATTTATTATAAGCACCAAAAAAAAAAACATCCAAATTGAAGTACAACCGACTTTCGCAATAAAATCCAATGTGACCGCTACACCATTTTTCATCTTTCCAGAACTTACCGATATTATTTATACATATTTAATATTTATGATTTATATTTATTTATTTATAAATTTTATTATAGTTTCGATTTTTTAATTTATTTTGAAATTTTTTTTATAATTTTCAGTTTTAATTTGACAATTCTTTAAAATGTTTCTTGACTATTTTTTTTAGAAATTTAAATATGTACATTTAATGTTTTTTACACATTTTGTTTCTACAAATGTTTATAAACATTGAAATCAGTGTGTCGACACCGAATATACCAAATATGTGTGTAATTCTGCCAACTAATATGTGTATATTCGTGTTTCACACATTTTGTGTCTAGTTTTATGCATTTTGTTTAATATTACGTAACAATTTACTCAGTTAATAGCAGTAATTTTACATTCATTTTTAGAGTGTATGCAATAAATCAAGACCAGCATTAATATTTATGGTACATATTTGTTTTCCAAAGCTTAAAATTAAACTCGTTGTTACACGTTTTTTTTCCTATTTTTTCGGTTTTCCTGAATTCTATCGCAAAATAATTAATCAAGCGAATCAAATGATTACTCGGTGGAAAGACGCATGTAATTTTTAAAATTGACATGAAGTTTACTTTATGTGAAAGATAATTTTCTGGCATTATAATTTAAATATGACTTATGGCATATGACCGCCACTGCTGGCTCGGACGTAGTCTAATCTGGAGGTCCAATTTTCGATGACTTCTTCCAACATTTGTGGCTGTATAGTGCGCGATACGTATTTCAAACAGAACCATGATTTTCAAAATAAATTTGCACAATTTGGAAGCGTTGTTCAGGCGTCGTTTATTCATGTTGACATGCCAAACCAAACTTAATATAAATCACTTGGCAGCTGATAAATTGGCAGCCAGTTAAAAAAGTGTTGCCAACTTAAAGTTCTATACCTGTATAAAGAACACCCTTTATTACTAAGAAAAATCACGCGTTTTGCGTCAGTTTTGTGAATCAAAGAACACAAGGGTTATGTTTACATATCAACAGAAAGGAGTCAGATTGATTGTATTTTAAAAAAAAAAGTAACGTTATAAAAAAAAAATAAATCAGCACGCCTAATATATGTAGAATTTATTGGTGGTCAATACCTACCCAGCCAAAATATTGGAGAAAAAGAGTAATAAAAACACTACAACTATTGAATCGAAAGTTGTTCAAATTTGGGGTTTTAATCGGTGAATTTAATATTGGCTTGTCATATGAAGGGAGTTGGTCCTTTTAACAAAAATAAACATAAGTTTAAACTAATAAAAACAATGTTCTTTTGCACTCGTTTTTATTTATTTCTTAAAAAAAAAAAAAAAAAAATCTTGTGGCTGACGTGTATTTGGAACACACGAACTTGGTCATGTCAAGCTTTCGCTCTACCCTTGAGCTATTGGTTGATGTACATGATAGTTAGTTGACTTTTAGCTGACTTATTCTTCTTTGATGATATACTATAAACAAAAAAAAAAAAATCATTACATACACTCAGAAGAAATTTTCCATAAAAATTCAACAGTTATTTTAAAAAGTTAATCCGTAAAGTTGTTTCAATTGAATATATTGTTAAATTACCAAAGCAATATATTTTTTAACTTTTCTGTCTGTTATTCCATAAATAAAATAAACAAAACAAAAACAGACGTTCAGTATTAGTTAAAATATTCAGTTAACATTTTATATTTAAAGCAAAAATTTTTAATATTTTACTGAGTATCGAAATAAACGAAAAAAATATTGCTTTCACCGATTTAGTCAATTACATTTTTAACAGTTGAAAATAAACTAAAAAATACAATTGTTTTAAACGAAAAGTAAGTAGTCATTTTTTTCTGAATTTAATGTGTATAATTCAGTAGTCTTTACCGAAAAAATATTGTGAGTGTATATAAATCTGTTTTTAACTAAAGTTTAATTAATTTAGTAAGAATTTATCAATATCAATTTTTCAAAGCTTTGATATATTCTTTTTTTTTCAATCAACTTTATAAGGGCTTTCTCTAAATGTTTTTAAAATTTAATTAAATATAAATATAATATTTAATGAGAAATTAATTAAATATTTAATGAAAAATTAAAAATTAATTCAAACAAGAAAAAAAAAAAAAAAAAAAACAAGTACCCTCAAGTGAGTTAAGGCAATTATATTTTTCTATTACAGACACCTGAAGATTTGCGTGATACCAATGATACAATTGTATTGTCTATCATGAAAATGATCAAACTTTTTGAAAAGCAACAAATAAAATCTAATATGACAATATCACTGACTGACTTGAGGTTGAACAATATTCTAACTAAATATATGAAAATGTAGAAAGTCCGTAAAAACTATTTTTGCACTTTTAATACAAAATTTAAAATATTTTTGAAAAGTAAATAATTGTATAAAAAAAAAACAATAACAATAACAATAGAATTAAATAGAGAAAGCATTCTAGTTGGAAAATAAATTGTTCATATGTGTTGGTTAACTCTGTCTCTTCTGATTAAAATAATACATTGTGAATGCTGTGATCGACAAAAACTTCACGCTCATCGCTATGCCGACAGTGGCTCAACTCGCTAAGAGGTGATGCTACTAGTCATAGCCTGTTGCAAGGCTGTGGGTTTCAAAACTCACTACGACACAAAGTAAAAAGTTTTTCATATAGAGCAATTTAACAATATAAAAATACTTTGTTTAATTGACACATAATTTAAGGACTGACGGGTCCTTGGAGGGGACGAAACTGCGGCAGTCTGGCATATACAATGGATATGCCAGACTGCCACAGTTTCGACCTTTAATTTTTTCAATAAAAAGTATCTTCTTTTTGTATAAATCTAAATAAAAAAAATTCTTCAGTAATTATAATAAAATAAATTACGATTGCCATTATATGGCCTTTACAAACACTTTATCCCAAAAAGAAAATGTCATTGGTGGTTCCGGGACTCGAACCCGCAACCCTATGATTGCTAGGCCAGCGCGCTTCCATGCAACCCTCATACGAAATATTAACATCTTGTCAGCCGTTAAAAATAACTCCTAATTGTCATATTTTTACAACAGACCACTTCTTGTTGATGTAATCAAACAAGTGATTCATTTAGAAGTTGTTACATTTATTTTTGATTGGCGATGTCGTGTTTGTAAGAAGTCACGCTTACTCGCTTGCATTCAATAAATGAAAAATAAGTAGTTCCTATATTCTAAATAATAAGTGGTTACAAACTTGGTTACGAAATCTTGATTTATATGTAGTTTTTTATAAGAAGTTGGCTTCATTCAGAAAAATAAGTTGATACTAAAATGACTACAAAAAGTTAAAAATAGTAGGAATCCTCATTCACACTGAATGTTAAAATATGGAGATTTGGGAATTTAAAGATTTTTACGAATCGTGTAGCCTCACAGGTCAAATATGCAATATCTTTTATATTGAAATCCTATATGACCATTAGAGGTGTTAAAAAAAAAATGAGTGTAAATTCTAAAGTCAAAAAATGGGAAAATATGCTTCCTTTGTAAACAAATATATTTAATATGAAGTTTGGTGCCAATTAGATCAAGAAAAGCCAAGGCGGAAATCGTTTGAAAATTTGAACTGTGTTTTGTATGGGAAAAAATTAATTTTTTTAGTTTCTGCAAAAAAAATTTGAATGTCGCAATCATGAATTTGTTTTGCGGAGGGGTCCCGGATTTTAGTTTTCAAAATTGTGAACCGAACTTTTTTTTGTTTTATTAAAATTTTTCTTTTGTCGATAGACAAACATAATATGGCAGTTTTCAAAGTCTAAAACAAATTTTAGTTGAGTGCTGAAAAGTCAACTTAAGTCAAGTTAAAAAAGAAACAAGATTGCAGAGTTTTTATGCAAGAACAAGATACTTTTCGCGACCAAATCTAGATATTAATTATATTTTGTGTGGAAAATTTAAATTTGCGCTATCATCATTTTTCAAACACTTTTTGCGTAAAGAAAGTGGTACAAAATTTTGTTGATTTTTTTATATAATATTTAAAATTTGTTTATTTTAAACAAACACAATGCGAAATATTCAGTTACAGTAAACGTCGTAAAAGACGCACATGGTTATCAAGAACCCTCCGTTATTGCGAACTAACAGTTTTGGTTAATGCAAATGTAAAAAACATCTGTTAATACGAACACGATTAAGACAAATCAAAACAAAAATTCATTTAATATTCCTTTTTTTTACAAACTCCCAAAATTTTGTTAATTTTTCTGAAATTTCTTTGAATTTGATTAAATTTTAAATCGAGCACCCAAACATTTTTTCTCAAATGTATCGAGAACTATTTATTTATGAAATTGAATAAAAGAATTTCACAATTTTTTTAAAAGTTTATCAAAATGTTTAATATTTTGTGGACAACAAACAAAAAAAAAATTTAACGAAATTTTAACCCGATTAATACGAAACTAAAAGTAGTTCCACTTTTGTTGGTCCCTAGGATTTCACCTTTCGTAAGGGAGATTTAAACCTTAAGTGCTTCGGATAACAGTGAAACATTTTATGATTATTGTTCGAAGTGCTGAAAACTGTTTGCTCATTTCATTTCCTTTGGGAAATAAAAACAAAAAGCGATCTAAAAAATTGGTAAATTTTGGCCTTTCATTTCTGCTTTTTAAGATCCTATGCATCCTACTAAGCTGTAAGAAATCTGTAAAAGTTTGTACTGCTTCAATAAGCCAACTTCCGAGTGTTTTTTATTATTTTATATAAATTTTACTTTTAATAAGTTAAAAATATATATATTTTAATTTTCGTTGGAGCAAAATTTTTTTAAAACAAATTTAACAAATTTTAATCAAAATTTGAAAACTTATTGCTCATTTCATTACTTTTTGGAAATCACAACAAATAGTGATGGAAACAATGAATGGAATTTGACATTTCGTTTGTGCTCTTTACGAACCTATTCATCTTACGAAGTAGTAAGGATGCAGTAAACGTGTTTTACTGCTTCTTAATTTCTGCTGGGGGTTTTTACTGTGGAAGAAAAGTTTTATTAGTTTACTGAAAATTTTCATTATATTTCGTCCGCTAAAATTCTCTCTGTGTACATTGCGTTTTTTCCGCCAAGAGCCTTGGGAAGGACTTTTGTTTTCACCATAATTATTTTTTTTTTCAGAAAAATTCTGTAAACTTTTGTTGAATTTCTGAGGTAAAAATTACCAAAAACTAATATTGTTGCAGGAAAGAGCTGCCCTTTAAAAATAATATTAAATTAGAAAAACTCCATGGCATCAGATTTTAATCCAATTTAAAAAAAATTTTAGAACCAGAACCATTTTTGGTCGAAAAAATTATTCAAAATTTTATGATTTTGGTTTAGAAAAAAGCATGAGAATGAATTGGGTTTTCTACTGCTTTTGAGTAGTTTGATACACTTATAGAAATAAGCCTGTAAAAACGGTACAAATAGCTACTAAAAATTTGTTAAAAATGATGATGCAGAAAGAAGTACTCAAGTTATCTGATTTTTTTTTGGTAAATAAATATGAAATAAAAAGAGAAAAAATATAACCGCTAAATTTACAAAATTTTATTTATCCAAGTAAAAAAGTTTATATACATTCAGACACAATTTTGTACACTTAAATGTTTTAATATAAATATTTATATAGTCATATAAACATTTGTGTTAAAACATAAATATTTGTATCTAATTGTATAAAGCTTTTTGTTTTTTAAATTTTCTGTATATATTATTTTAAATGATTTTTAATTAACTTCTGTAATATTTTCACATGTTTGTACTGAAAAATTTTCCTAAAAAATTATGAAATTCAGCAAATAGTTTTGCTGACACTTAGTTCAAAGCAAATCAAAATTTTTGGTGCAGCTTAGTAGATGGGAAAAACAAAAAAATTACAAACAAAACAATACAAACAAACACAAAAAACTTACAAGGGATGGATCCCGACTCGGACCGGCAGATCTTAATGAATTCGGACATGTTGCAGAGAATAAAAATTTAAGGGACCCGTGTTTTTTAGCTGTACAATCTCATGTTTAGACATTACTAAGTGGGAGTCAAAAAGTATCCCATTTTTCAGTTTATTTCGTTGCATTAAAAGTAACTATAAACAAGTTCGGTATGAAATGAAAGGTTTTTTTAAGGCACAAATTGGTGTACAAATTTTGCCCAAGGATTTTCAAGTATTTTTGTTATTTAAAAAAATGTGTTTTAAGTTAAATTCAATCTGGCGTTTTATTAACTAATTTTAGTTGTATTACAAATTGAGAGAAACAATGTAACTAATTTAATTTCACAAACTTTTGACACCCGATTTGCTAAAATTGGAAAAAAAGAAAATAAATATAATATTTTAAAAGCTAAACATTATTTGATAGAGAAAAAAACTTGAATTTTATTTATGCACTTTAATATTAACTACACTCAGGGAAAAAGATTTCATTATATTGATGAAAATGTTTCATATATGTTTAGTCATCAATCATTCATCATATATATGAAGTTTTCATAAATACGAGGAAGAGTTACACTTAGTCAGGGGAGTGCTTTCAGTAAACTTTCAGCGAGCTGATTTTAAGCAACAAAACTTGTAGGTACAGCAAAAGTTTTGCTATTACTTAGTTCATTAAAAATTTAAAAAATCCTTGCTAAAAGTAAATAAAATTTTTGTTAAATATTATTAGACTGAAAATAACTCAAAAAATTTGTAAAAAGTTATATTTTAGTTAATTTATTTCCTGAAAATCTGAAACATTTTTTTGTGATTATTTTAAAAATAATTTACAATAGATAGCAAAACATGAACATGTTGATACTTCCCACATTGACGATATGAATTAATATAATATCTGAAAATATACAGAAATAATTATATACCATCAACAAAATTATTTTTCAACTACTTACATCATTGGTTGTCTAAATATACAACCCCCTTTTTTTGCAATAAGAAAATGAAACATAAAAAATTACCTAAGATGTTAGTAAAACGTCCTCTTAATCAGCACTAACCTGCTTTGAACTAATGTTTTACTAATATTTCACTAATGTTTTACTAATTTATTTTGCTAAAGAAAATTGTGCTGACTAGCACATGTGTGGACGACAACCAGACTGAAAGATATACGTAGAATGAATTATATGTAGCGGCATGTCAATAATATTATGTAGTAGTGACTAGGAAAATGATACTTAGAAGTAAAGCTCTTGTAAGACATATAAAAAAATCAACCACGAAAGATTTTGAATCTGTTTTTCATACATAAAACAAAACTGAGCATTGAAACAACTTAAATTTTGCCTTGTCACCGTCTTGTGAAAGTAATTGTCTATTAGTTTAATAAAAGACAAAATAACATATTTAAATTTAATAAAGATTAAATGTGTATTTGTAAACTAAATCTAGATTAATGATTATTAGTGTGGTCAAATTGCAAACAGATATACAGATAGGTAGACAAACTAAACCGAAAGACAGAGACACAAATCTTAGGTAGATTTTTATATTTAATTTTTCTTATTGCAAAAAAAGAGTTGTATATGTTATATGTTGTTATATGTTATATATTGTTATCGTTTCTATAATTATCTGCGTTTCCTTTAAAAGATAGCATAATTTAGGCAACCATTGATGTAAGTATTTGAAAGATAATTTTTTTGTTTATTTTCAGATATTACACTAATTCATGTTGTCAATGTGGGAGTGTGAACATTTTTATATTTTGTAACTTATTGTATATTATTTTTAAAAGAAACACAAAAAATGTTTAGGATTTTTAGCAAATAAATTAACTAAACTATAATTTTTCTAGATTTTTTTTGAGTTTTTTCAGTTTACTAATATCCAGCAAAAATTTTATAAATTTTTAGCAAGAGTTTTTTAATTTCTAATCCACTAGGTGTTAGCAAAACTTTTGCTGAATCTACTAATTTCGTTGCTAAAATCCAGCTCGCTGATTTTAACCAAAAGATTTTGCTGACATTAGCAATTTTTTTGCAAGCACCCTGTTGACTAAGATTTTGATGACTCAGCAACATTTTTTTCTGACTTTTTTTTTTGAGTGTACCTTTGGTAGATTTACAACACACGCTTTTTGTTTTTATTCTCCTATTTATTTTTACGCTTGTTTTTTTTTTTAAAAACAAGATGCAAAGGGGAAGAAACTAGGACCGTACTCTGTCTTCTTTAATGTTATTAAATTTAAATATTTTATTATATCTTTAATTTAATTAATATACCATTACTTTGACAAGACGGTGACAACACAAAAATAAAGTTTTTTTTAATCCACATATGTCTTCACATTGCTAGCGCCCTTTTGTATATACAAAAATATTTCATGGTAGATTTTTTATATGTCTTACATTACTTGTACTTTTTAGTATCATTTTCCTCGTCTCTACTACATCTTGACATGCCGCGACATATACTTGATTCTGCCTATATCTTTCAATCTGGTTGTCATCCGTACTAATAATGTGCTTATCAGCACAATTTTTTTCAGCAAAATAAATTAATAAAACAATAGTAAAAAATAAATTCAAAACAGCTAAGTAGTGAATAAGTATAAATTAGTTGAAAACACAATTTCAGCAAAAAATTTCCTGAGAAATAGCATACTTCTTTTACAAGACGTTTTACTAACTGCTTTACTAACATATTTTTTTGAGTGTACATACAAATTGAAGATAAATGTTTTATAGATATTCATCATTTCATGAAAAAATTTCATAAAGTGAAAATAATTTTATTCATGGTATATTAATTTTATTTATTATTGGTTAGCAGGGCAGCGACTTTCATGGACTAAAAAAAATCGAAAATGCGCGGTTTAAATGTGTAGTAACAAAATCCAAATTATGCGTTTAAAATATGCACTATCACCAATAAATATGCACTGAAACTGCAAATATATGCACTAAGAATGAAAAACTTATGCACTTAAAATTTACGGAATTTTTAAAATTGAATGTATTAGGGGGTCCGAGAGGAGTTCCGTCAAAATGATAGTATAAAACAAATTTAAAAAAATTTCACAATATTTTTAGCAATTAATTTTGAATTATCATTTTTAAAATGTTATAAAAAATTTAATTGAATTATTAAAAATTTGTTTTAGAAAGGTTGAGGTTAAAAAGAAGAATATACGTTTTTCTCTAAAAATTATAAACACTATTAATTTTTAAATCAGACTAGACTAGTTTCTGCCTTTTTAGTTACAGGCGTCATCAGTGATTTTCCATTTAAATTGTATTATTATTTGTGTCTTATAATTGTCAGATTGTTCCTATATGATAAATGTTTCAACAACCTGCGGATGGAAGAATCAAACCTGCGCTCATCTTAAATTACAAACGTTACAATACCAAGTTATGACCGTTTTAGCGATCACACCCAAGTATGGGCTCGAATGTAATGCAGCTAAATTTCAGTTTTCTTTCCTATTGGCTTTACTGTTATTGTATACTATATTGTATACTATACTATACTCAGTGACCAACACTAACAACACAAACACAAATATTCTATTTTTAGATTTTTGTTTATTTTTCTAATATCCTTCGTCTTTATTTCACAATATTACCAGATTGACGTATGGTTTTTACGTTCAGTGTTGACAACTTTTGCTTTTTAAGTTGAGACAACTTATATTTGTTAATTATAAATTTTTCTAAGTCGAGGGTGGCCAAATTTTAGTCAAATGCAGTTTTAAAAATAAATTGCACAAAAATGCATTTTACAGAGGTAGAGTGGTGCACCATTCCAATGCATTTTAAATTATAATGATGCGATATATGATAAATCAACTACGAATGTAGTAATTAATAATTTTTATTTTTTAACAAACGAAAATCGCGAATAAAACAGTGATTTTTTAGAATTTCAAGAATGTAAAAACGGAAATTTTTACGTTACTACTCCTTTCTACTTTACTGCTGCTGGCAAAATATAACTTAAATTGGAAGGCCTAAGGTCAAATTTTGGCCGCTCTTGCGTGAAATGGCCGATATACATATACAAAAATATCAGGACTACCACAACGTTAACATATTTGCAATTTAATAAAAAATCTCGAAACAAACATATATATATATATATATATATATATATAATGTCCTATGGTTCCTTAAGAGGAACAAAGGGCCACAAACATAATATTTTATTAATTAAATAACAAAACCTAATAATTTCGAATTACTTATATGTATGACGTAATTTTACATGTGAGCCATTCCATGTCAAACCGAACGATTTATAACATCACGATTTTTTTTTGCTTTGAAATTTTGCAGACGTATTCTTATTTTCAAAATATTTGACACATATTTTTGGAAAAAATTTTGTTTTTTTTAAGAATTTATTTTTGTTTAAGAATTCAAAAAAAAACATGAAAAATGTTCCGACATGTCTATGTTTAAATTGATGTATATTAAAAACTGCTAGGCTGATGGTTGATGGCTTATTTTAATTGCAGTCTGCCTTTTCCGAATGCATTTAAGTATCTATGTTGCCATATTTTCAATGTTTTTTATTGCAGTTTTAACATTTGTTTGCATTTTTCACCATTTTCGACCCCATTTAAAAATAATATATCAACATCTACACTTACTTCTACTAAATCAATACTGAAATTTTCAGAGTGGGAAGGCGATAGCTTCTATTTTTTTTTTTAATTTTTTACAAAAATTATCTAAAAATTTGTAATTTGCATGTTCAGTTTTTTAAAATACGGTGACGCGAAATAAAATATGTAAGGATCTGTCAATATATAAAGTCTGCATTAAATTAGCGGATGATCGATTTTTTTAATTAATAAATAAACATTTTTTTGTTTAACAAAAAAACAAATGATCTTGAACTGAAATAATCTTGCTCGCATCATAAGTTATGATAAAATATTGAAAAATAAATTTTTTGGTTTTAATTTTTACAATTTAAAAGTAAAACATTTTATAAAATACTTTAAAATATTAAAAACTTTTATATATTTTTAAATTATTTCAACAAGAAAGGAAAAAAATACATATGAAAGGCTTATTGTAAAAACATGATAATCCACATTTTTTTGATTGCTGGTTTCAGCTGTTTTCTAGTCATATTTTGATGAATCTTTTATAAAAGACTTGCTTATACATTTATAACAGGTATTTAGAGTACAAAAGTAATGCAAAAGTTCTACTTTCTACATTAAATCAAAACTTTAAAGGCAAAATCCAGCAAAAAATAAAATGTAGCTTATCAAGTTTTTACAATAAGCCCTTCATATGTTTGTGGTATTTTTAAAATTTATTTTTTTTTAAATAGACCCCACTTCAATTTTTACTTAGTAGAAGTTTTTTTCTTTAGATGGATTCGAAAGTGGTTAAAATACAAACGAAAGATAAAAACTAAAATATAAACATGAAAAAAATTGCAACAGTGGTGTTTTAATGCATTATAAAAAATTAGAGTTCAAGACCATTAAAATCGGCCTATTACACACAAATAATTTCTTTGAAAAATATTTCAAAGCATTTCAAAGCAAACAAAAATCGTTATATTAAAAATCGTTCGGTTTGACATGGAATGCCGTCTTATTTCCATATAATAATTCTAAAACAGGAAAGTTATTTCTCTTCTTTACTCTCTACTTCGTCAAGACAAGCTGTGATATCTATATGTAGTCTTGTTATTTGTTCTCCGTGCTATGAATGTGCGAAATTTTTATAGCAACAAAAAATTTTTATAGCAACAAAAACTAGTAAAACATTAGTTCAAAATTAGTTTTCAAGTAAAACCGTTTAACTAAAATATTTGCTGAAAACTCTATTTTAGCAAAAAATTTGCTGTAAGTTTGCTAAATATGCAACTACGCAGTGAACAATTTCGTGCTGGATAAAACAAACGCGCTGAAGTAAATTCTTACTATTATCTAATACTTAGTAGCAGCAAAAGAAACGAACAATGTTCGTATAAAAATAAGCAAACAATTTTGTGGAGCTTGCTGGTTTCCCTTACAAGGATACAGATTGTAAGCAGTTTACGCTAATCCCTAACAAGGATGCAGTCAGTAATGCAGAAAGTTTCATATCGTGGACGATAAGCCCTGTACCAGTTTTCCTGAGTGATTTCCGATTGTGTTTGGTGTTTTCGAGTATGATAAGAAAATAATTAGTCATTTCACTATTTCTGAAGAGCTAAGCTAGCACGTGGTGCGGTAAAAAAAGAAAATTATTATATTAATATGTCTAAAATTAATAACTGTAGAATTTTATGTAAAATAAATTATATTCATATAATAACTTTATTTATCATAAAATTACTTTTAATCGTAATAATGTAGACATGAAATATGATTTCACAGATTTTTATAAGCGCTAAAAGCCGCTCTTATTTTGCCCAAAAGTAATGTTTCCAAGTGGGAATTCGCCATATAAAAATCATGGCATATGTAAGCAGGTTTGTAAGGGATTCTTCTTGGCTTACTTAAGCTTAAGCAGCATTTTTTACTGTTTAAGTTTTGGTTTTGAGTGTACAAACATTCATTTCCATGAACTTTTTGTTTATGTTAGCATATAACATGTACATAAAGTGCTGCTGACCTCGATTAATTTACAAAAATAATTTTTTTTATATTCTTCTAAACGAAATCTACACCAATTTCATATTAACTACACTCAAATAAAAAGTTAGTAAAGTCACAAAAAATGTTGCTAATGTCAGCAAAATCTTTTGCTGAAAATCAGCTAGCTGATTTTTAGCAACAATATTAATAGATTTAGCAAAAGTTTTGCTAACACTTAGTGGATTAGAAATTAAAAAAACCCTTGCTAAAAATTAATAGCATTTTTGCAGAATATTAGTAGACTGAAAAAAACTCAAAAAATTTGTAGAAAAATTATACTTTAGTTAATTTATTTGCTGAACATCATAAAACATATTTTTGTGATTATTTTTAAAATAATTTTCAATACGTTACAAAATATAAAAATGTTTAAACCTCCCAAATTGACGATTTGAATTAATGTAATATTAACAAACAATAGAAATAATTATATATAACATAAAAAAAATTATCTTTCAACTACCCAGCAAAAAATTTCCAAAAAGGTAAGCGGGTTTGTAATCAAGCATTTTGGGCAGAACGCATTCCTTACTAGATTACCTACTCGATTCTTTTAACAGGGCGTGAGACTAAAATAATTGATTCTTTAGAATTGATTATTTTTTTTACCGAAGAACCATTTACTTTATATTTTTAAGAACTACATACATTTTTAATAAAGAAATACTTCCATTGTAAAACTACGAAGTACTTACACAAAAAAAATCAATAAATAGTTCCCTAGAAAAAATAAGAAGTACTTACATTAAAAAAAAAGTAGTAGTTCCATAAGTAAATTCAACTTTTACTCACACGTGATTCTCCTAAGTCACACAAATATAACGATCAAAACTCATACGGAAATAAAATCCTAAGAAGTGAAACATCGAAGTGTTGTTATAACATGGGTTTGTCATAATTTTGGAGCTATAAACCACGAAAATATAAATTTTTCAAAAAAAAGAACGATTCAAAATTAAAAAACAAAAATATGACTCACGCACAATCACCCTCGAAAATTTTTTTACACTTACTCACGGTAACGTCAGTAATTTCAACTTCCACTCACAATTTTCTGCTCACGTTCGCTTCCCCAATTTATACCTAACCACAGTTTAACAAAATTGAGGCAACATGCAATTTCTGTTTTTAGTATTATTTTTCTGCAAATAAAAATTTGTTTAAAAAAATATATGAGATAAATTCTTTGAAATTGTATAACTTCTTTTTTCAAAATTAGGAACTAACGTCCTTTTATTAAGAAAATGTTTATGATTACTTCTTGAGTTCAAAAACTCATACATATAAGTTAATAACATTGTTATTTTCTTTTAAGTAAATAATTACTTTGTTATTGATTTCATGCTTTCTGGTTTAAATTTAAAGAATTGATTGCAATTCTACTTGCTTTTTTGACTCTATCGTTGGAATGAGTTTGGTATTGCAGTTACTAAATTTGGCAATGAAATATGTAAGCAAGTGTGGGCATCACCTTCTTTTTGGAATGTGTAATTTTTTCCTGGGTACTTACATCAATGGTTGTCTAAATGATGTTATCTTTTAAATGAAAGCAAATGCCGCAGAGACTTATACCCTTTTTTGCAATAGGAAAAAGGAAACATAAAAATCTACCCTAGATGTATATCTTTGTCTTTCGCTTTAGTCTGGCTGCTGTATATTTATTTGCAATTTGACCACACTAGATTATTATATACACATTTAGTTTACAAATACACATTTAATCTTTGTTAAATTTAAATATTCTATTTTGTCTTTTATTTAATTAATAGACAATTACTTTCACAAGCCGGTGACGACGCAAAATTAAAGTTGTTTTAATCCACAATTTGTTTTATGTATGAAAAACAGATACAAAAAACTTCCATGGTTGATTTTTTATATGTCTTACTAGAGTTGTACTTTTTAGTATAATTTTCCTCGTCACTACTACATCGCGACATCTAATTCATTCTGCGTATATCTTTCAATCTGGTTGTCGTTCACACTATTGATGTGTTAATCAGTACAATTTTTTTAGCAACATAAATTAGTAAAACATTAGTAAAATATTAGTAAAACATTAATTCAAAACAGTTAAGTGCTGAATAAGTATAACTAAAAGTTTAGTTTAAAACATAATTTTAGCAAAAAATTTTCTGAAAAATAGTATACCTGATTTACAAGTTTTTTTACTAACTTTTCTACTAACTTATTTTTTTTGAGTGTAGTGAAGTGTTTTCTAAATCTTAAACAGAACAAACAATAATATTTATAGAATTTCAATAGATATTTCTTGATGTGTTTTATTAAATGGATTTTTTGAACATATCTAAATATAAATTTTCTGGCAATTAATTGAAATTTTAACTATAAAAATTTAATACAAAAAGTAAATAAAACTTTCCAATAGTAAAATAAAGTAATAAGGCTTCTATTTACTAATATTTAGTAAATTTTTCTGGCTGATTTCAGCTGTTTTATTTAGCAAAAATTTTACTAATGTGTATTAATTTTTACTAATTTTTTCTAATAAATTAATTGCACTAATATTAATTAAAAAATTTGGTTGATTTTAGCAAATCAATTTCCATTAAGAGTTTACTAAAATTTTACGAAATTTTAGTAGCTACTACTAATTTTTTTACTGCTTTAACTTAAGTAAAGAATTACAGTCATGTTTTGCTAAAATAAGCACAACAATATGCTGGCCTAATATTAGCTAAATTTTCTGTAACAATTACAGTTTTTTTCAGTAAATTTTACAAACTTTTTTATTTGAGTGTATATAAAAATTTCCCCAAACGAAACAGTTGTTAGGTTTAATGCTACTATGAGTATTTAAAAACGTAATTATCACCTTGAAAATGTGTATGTAAAACAGTCACAAAACATTATTTACATTTATATCAAATATGTGTAAAGAAAACAGTAAAGACATTTTTTTTACAACTAAACAAAACAATTTAAGTTTCGTATAAAAAATACCACAAATTGAAATACACCTTGCATAGATAAACGTTTCTTTTGATTGAAAACCCGCGTGTACATACGCAATTTATATTTAAATTTAACAAAAAACAAACGTTTTTAAAATAATAGAACTTTTCTCATCATGTTACAAAAAACCAAAAGCAAAAAAAAAAAAAAACTTTAGCAAATTCTTTAATGCATAAAAAACTTGGCGCCATACACACACAAATGTGAATGTCCGTACAAAAAAAAGTACACAATAAATGTTGTTTATTTTATAACTAAACATTTTACAAACAGGAAACGGAAGAGATACTACGTATGTGCGTACAACGAGTTAACGGAATTACTACTTATCTGTTTGTGTATGTATAGGTGGACATAATGGTATAAACAATTTGTATGTATATTAGTATGTTCATAATGTGTATAATAAAATATTAGTACAATTACACTCACTCTCCTACAAACATAACCCACACACACATATTTACCCACTGCCTGACAAATACTTCAAAGAGTCAACATTGTTAGATGGTTGTTTAACAGGGTTGGCAACCGTTTCATTCTGTTATGAGTACTGGATAATGCTATTTTGTGAATATTTCGGTAGGGTATTTTTAAAATTAACGATATTTTAATTTATATCGTTATGTTATTTTAGGGTTATCGTTATTTTAAGCTCTTTCGTTAGGTTATTTTAGGGTTTATGTTATTTAACTTTATTTTCCTAAGTTAGTCTAAGGTTAACGTTATTTTAAATAACTTTTTTGGGTTTTTTATATACGATAACAGATAAAATGGATTTTTAGAAAGAATAGGTTATTTTGGAGCACATATCGTAAAAGTAAGCAATTGCAGTTTTCGAAAGTATTTTTATTTTTGAAGTAGCCAGTTTAAGAACTTTTTTATTTTTATTTTATATTTTACTAATTAATAATCATATAATTACAAATTATATACTATTGCCCTAACCGAGCAGTATCTACTATGGCTTTCGGCGCGTTGTAGCGAAAACAAACCAGTGCCTCTGGTGGGAATCGAACCCACTACCACCGCACTGATAAGCCAGCACGCGACCAACTAGCCTCCCGCACAGTTTAAAAATTGTAGGTCAACAAAGTTCACTAGTTTTAAATTTTTTAATTTTTTGGAAAATTCAGAACGTGAATAAAATCACGAGTTTTTTAAATTTTTGGCGATATAAAAACGAGACTGTCTACATTGATACATAGAGTCATCCTGTTCACAATATGAAGAAAGTCGGATGACATAAGGTCAAAAATGTAATTTTTTTTATGTTCTTTCTTGGAATGAGCGATATGTATTTGTGTATGTATTAATGATTAACAAAATTGACCCTTACGAACTATTTTTTTTTTTTTGATAATTTTTAAGTAATGATCAGGGACCGGAAGTTCATGAACTTTTTTTTCCTTAAGTATGAAAGCATGATAATATCTAAATATCTTTGCTAATCGAAGAATTTTTGTTAAAATGTCAACGAATTGTTAAAGCATATTTTAGCATATTTTACTATAAATGCATATTTGGCTTTAAATTCTTATTCTTATTGCATATTTTTGATTATTTGGCTTAAAATGCATATTCTTATTTTGCTTTTAATGCATATTTTTCTTGCACTCAGCTTTTCCGAAGCTGAACTGGTGATTTAAGTTTCGAAGCTCAAAGTTCATTATTTTTCATGCTATTAAGCAATATTTATTTAATTTAAAAAATAATTTGAATTGCTTAATATACATATATAATATTATTATTAAAAAATTTTAATTATTTTTATTGCAAAATACGCATCTAAAAAACACTATAAACTGTCTTACTTTAATCTTAATTTACATATAAAATGTGAGAGAACTCTCAAGCTCACGATTGTGAGCTTTGTCAGCCAAATTTTAGTCAGGAAGGATGCTTGCAAAACAATTTCTAAGGTCAGCATAATCTTTTGCTGAAAATTTGCTATCTGATTTTTAGCAACAAATTTAGTATATTCACCAAAAGTTTTGCTAACACTTTGTTGATTCGAAATTAAAAAATCTTTCCTTAAATATTAAAAAAATAATTTACAATACGTTATAAAATATAAAAATGTTCATAATCCCACATTGACGACACGAATTAATTTAATATCTGAAAATATATAGAAATAATAATATATAACACAAACAAATTATCTTTCAACTACTTTCATCAACGGTTGTCTAAATGGTGGAATCTTTGTAGAAGGGAAACAAAAAGAAATAACAAAATATGAAACATACAACCCTTTTTCGCAATAAGAAAAAGAAAAAATAAAATAATTACCTAGGATGTGTGTCTTTGTCTTTTGCTTTAGTCTGTCTACCTGAACGCATATTTGTTTGCAATTTGACTACACTACATTAATAGCCACTATTAACATTTAGTTTACAAATACACATTTAATCTATATTAAAATCAAATATTTTATTTTGTCTTTAATTTAATTAATAGACAATTATTTTGACAAGCCGCTGGCAACACAAAATTTAAGTTTTTTTTTATCCGCAATTAATATGTATACGATACATATAGCTGGTGTCATTTGCTTTATTATGTATGAAAAAGAGATAAAAAATTCGTTCATGGATGATTGTTTTATATATCTGACTAGAGTTGTAATTTTTATTATCATTTTCCTCGCCTCTACTACATCCTGACGTGCCGCGACAACTACTTCATTTTGCGGATATCTTTCAATCTGGTTGTCCTCCACCCTTTAAATGTGCTTATCACCACAATTTTTTTAGCAAAATAAATCAATGAAACATTAGTAAAATATTAGTAAAACATTAGATCAAAATAGTTAATCGCTGAATAAGTTTAACTAAAATTTTAGTGGAAAACTCCATTAATTTTTTTTTTTTTACAATTAATTAATTAATTTATTTATTTATTTAATTCCTGTACAACAAGATAAATCTGATAATTAGAGTACATGAATTAAGATAAGCAATTTAAAAATTAAAAACAATGTATTACAAAGAAAGAAAAAGATATAAAATTAAAAACATTAAACTAGAATATATAATTAAGAAAAAAACAAAAAAAGAATTATAAATAAATATAAAAAAAGAAAATACAAATAGTTGAAACAATTAAACAGGAGTTAAACAAAAAATATTAGTTTCGAAAAAATTGTCCAAAAAGAATTTTTTTAAAATGTGAATATGCTTCCAGAAGCTCAACAACTTAACAGCAATAAGTTGTTGAGCTTCTGGAAGCATATTCCAAAGACGAGAAGCATTAATGTAATAATGCCATTCAGATACAAGGATTCTGTGTTTTTCTACATCTGTGTAAAAGCAAAAGATCTCTTATCTTCATTAAGTTTACAAATAACACACCATATAAGTTGTTAGAAAAGAAGAGGTTCCAGCTGATCTCCTCAGACCATAGAAGTATCTTATGATGCTGTTGTACACAACCTCTAGTTTTCTTTTACTTCTTGGGTCACAATTTGCAAACAGTTCACAGCCATATAGTAAACCAAGAATTAAATATGTCTTTGCTAGAAGTATTCTAATCCTAAGAGGAGTAAAGGACTGAGTTCCCCATAAAGGCCTTAACTTCACATATGTCTGAAAAATTATTGTGTTTATATGATTTGTCCAGGTTAGTGTACTCTTAAAAAAGAGTCCAAGGTTTTTGGATGACGGAACAAAATCTATTTTTTACCATCTATAACTATGTTACTGTCAAATACTGGATTTGTCCTCTCTTTATGAATCATTTGGCATTTAGATTTGCACGGATTGATTCAAAGCCCATTTCCTAAGGCCCAACGTTGTAGTTGGCTAAGATCTGCATTGATTAGTGCTATATTTTCATTTATAGAGTTTTTGGGACTACTCAGGTAGAGTTGCACATCATCTGCGTACATATGTATCTTGCAGTGAGATATATGTTCGGGCAGAACATTTATGTATATAGAAAAAAGAAGTGGTCCTAAGATGGATTCTTGCGGTACACCCTTTACTAGATTTAACGGATCAGATGGCTTATTGTTAACATACATGGATTGCGTACGGCACATAAGGTATGATGACAGTAGTTGAGTGGAAGAAGAAGAAAAGTTAAAATGACGCCTAAGCTTCATACATAGAGTAGCCCCATCGACCGCATCGAAAGCCTTAGAATGGTCAAGAAGCAGCAAAAAGTTTATCTTACCATCATCAAAGAGTTTATCTTACCACCTTATGTTTTCGCAAACGTCAGTCAGAGCAGTCACACAGCTGTGATTTAGGCGGAAGCCCGATAGTTTTCCAGACATTAAGTCATGATCCGAGATATAATTACTCATTTGAGTGTGTAATATTTTTTCAAATACCTTCAAAATGTAACATAAGCAAAAAATTTTCTGAAAAATAGTATACTTGATTCACAAGACGCTTTACTAAATTTTTTACTAACTTATTTTTTTGAGTGTACGAGTATATGCTCAAACAAAAAAATATGTTGTGGTTTATTCTTATAAATAATAAATAAAATTAATTTAACATGAATAAAATTATTCTCACAAAGCTTATGAAACTTTTTTTATGAAACGATGAATATCTATGAAACATTTGTCTTCAATTTTTATGAAACTCTTCGTCGTATTTATGAAAACTTCTTAAAGATGATGACTAATTGATGGCAAACGATTTCTAAAAACATTTTCATCAACATGATGAAACTTTTTCCCTGAGTAAAGTTAATATTAAAGTGCATAAATAAAATTTAAGTTTTTCTCTATCAAATACTTTTTATAATTTCAAAAGTAAGTAAAATTAAATTAGCAATTTATTTTTAAAAACAATATTGGCAAACAAAATAGTGTTTTTCTAGTACAATATTAGTTGTACTTTTGATCATTTTTAGCACAGTGGGGTTTACAAAAATAGCAGTGGTTTGCCAGTACTACTTTTTTTCTACCTGACTAGTTTCTTAAAATGATATTTTATGGTTATTGTTGGCCAACCATGTTGTTAAGTTAATAGAATAAAAGAACACACACAATAATAGACCAACAGCTACATAGTAAAGATTGCAACAATATTGAAGAGATATAAAGGAAAAAGAAAGAAACATTTTTCAAAATAAAATTGGCATGAAATTGAAGTTTGTGTGTTGAATTTAAAATGATTACTTTTATAGAAAATATGACGGTTAACCAAAAAGAACCCGCAAGGCTATAATAAAATAAAATTAAACTAGCAAAATAATAAATTAATGAATTAACAACAGAGTTGTAGTGTACCCTTTTTAGAAAAAAAATACCCCACATTATTTAATAATGAAAATTGAGTAATAAATTAAGGTCCTCGGTATTAGTTTAAACCTTTTAATCCAGTTCAATTGTTATGTTAACAATCCGACCGATAGATTCATAAAATCTATTTCCCCCACTATACCAATACTTTACAGAAATGTGTCAGTTTTTTGCTTTCAGTTTAAATTTTAGTGTACTTTCTTTAAAATAATGTTACTGCATCAGAGATTACACTCTAATTAATTTTTGTTTAAATTTACCCAACTTAAAAAAACTACAAATAACCCATGGTTTACCGCTGAAATTAACTGTTTAATTGAACAACGTAATATGGCTTACACTAGATGGAAGAGATTCAAGACTCCTGAGCTACAAACCCAATTTCGAACACTTAGAAATAAAGTCACTGGAAGTATAAGAACTGCCAAATCCTCCTACAATATTCTCAAATTGTTTGGATAGCAAGGCAACATGGACTGAAATCAGAAATATTGGTATAACGGAGAAATCAAGAAATGCTAGGGCTGATATAAATGTTAATGATCTAAATAAAAAATTTACAGATTTACCAATGCCTACAGCAAATGTTGCACAGTATAGGAACCAAACAAGTATATGAATTCAAAACCAATTTTGAATCTGAATCTGATATACATATATAAAAGCTTTCTTAGTATCAAGTCCAATGCAAATGGCTTTGATGGTGTTCACCCAAGATTTATTAAAATTATATTTCCTACTATATTACCATACATTACGTACCTATTTAATTCAACTATGACTAAATCAACGTATCAAACTTAGTGGAAGCTCGCCCAAATAATTCCTATACCAAAAACAGAAAACGAGTTTCGCCCAACAGCTATACTACCCTTTCTGTCTAAAATACTTGAACGTTTAATGCACAACCAACTTAGTAAATTTATTCAGGATAATAACCTTTTAACCTCTAGGCAATCAGGGTTTCGACCACAACACATTTGTGTATCTGCTTTGATAGATGTAACAGAATATATTAGATCTCAGATTGATGATGATAAAATTTCTTTTTTAATACTATTGTATCATTCCAAGGCGTTTGATACCGTCAACACGGAAATTCTAACGTTAAAGCTAAACAATCAAGCTACTAACTTGATGAGTTCATATTTAACAGGCAGATCACAATCGGTTTTTTATGATGACAAAGTGTCAAGTATGGTCGAACTAACAAGAGGAGTACCACAAGGCTCTATCTTAGGTCCATTGTTATACTCTGCTTACGCCAATGATCTTTCAAATCAATTGCAATACTGCTACGTTCAAATGTATGCAGATAATGTTCAACTCCACTTAAGCTGTAATACTTCTGAAATCAATAATTGTGTGAAAAAAATTAACGCTGATCTTGCAAATATTAGCACTTGGGCTAAATGTAACGGATTATGCTTTAATCCAAGCAAGTCAAAATGTATTTTGATTACCAAAAAATCACAAAATATGCCATTTATTTCTAATTTAACACTGGGTGAGTCAAAAATCGATGTTGTTAATAAGGTTAAAAATCTTGGAGTGACATTTAGTAAGTATTTACAATTTCTTTTCACTACCGGGAAGATATATGGGATCTTAAGAAATTTATGGTGCACGCAATGGTTTATACCTCTTAAAGTCAGAATGCTTTTGGCTAAAACTTATTTAATTCCGACTGTTCTTTATGGTTGTGAGCTGTTTTCAAGTTGCGATGCTTCCAGTTTTCGTAAATTAAACGTTGCATATAACAATATTGCACGATATACATATGTATGGAATTCGACGTTCTGACAGAATCTCTCTACTCTAAACAAATCTTTATAGTTTCTTTTGATAATCTTTTAAAATGTAAAGCATTAATATATCTTCATTAGATAATCTACTCACGTCAACCAAAATACCTTTACGAACGACTCACTTTCTTCAGGTCCGAAAGATGATACCGTATAATACAGATAAAGCATGAAACTACATTCTCTGATCAACATTTTTCATTAATGTCATACTCCTACTATAAGTTGGGTAAATTTACTCTATAAATTATAAAATTATAAATTTGTTCTTTCTTTTTGATCTGGCAAAAGAACAAAAACCAAATAAATTTTCTTTTTTTAAGTCGTATTGGCTGGAAATGTTTGGAACAACTGCTGCACTTGATGTTGCTTTTGTCATGCAATTTCTTTCCAAACACTATATTTAAATGGCATTTCCTGATGACAACTGGGCCAGCGGTATAGACAATATTATAATGATTTTCTCCACGAAATTCTTATTTCAAGAGTAGTAGTTCCAATAGGTTATTTTTTTAGTAAATGCCGACATAAGAAATTTATGTGTTGGTGCCGCTTTTGGTGTCGTTTTTAGATGCTTGAATGGACACGTCTTTCATATGAACACCAATATTATTTATCATTTATGACAATTTTAGCAACGCTTATGGAATAGTGCAAGCATTATATCTCCGTCGTCGGATTGAATTTTGATCTTCATATTACCGTTATAATTAATCGGAATAAAATTATATTTTAATCATTTTTTATTTCTAATATTTTTTCAAAATTATAAATGTCATTAATTTTCTACTATTGCAAGTTAATAAATTTACAAACTATAAGAGTAACAAAACATTTATTAACAAAATCTGCGCACTTATAGACAAATAATGCCTGTTTTAACATTATGTGTGTATTATTGTTGTTTAAAATGTGTACAGCATAATTTTACGCATTTGTTGTTCATTTTTACTCACTATATATTACACAAAAATTTACCCAATTTAAAATAGAAAATTCACAATCATCTTTTAGAGATTACACTACGGCTTTTTTTTAAAGTACTTTGGCATTTTTGAGGCATGGGCCCCAAACTAATCTATTTAAGATTTGGATTTAATTACACTACTCGACGGCCAAAACTAACTGGCTTTAAAACACATCTTTATTTATTTAATAATATTTAATCTTAATTTTAATAATTTCATCATTCACCTCATTTTGTTTGTATATTTTGCTTAATTTTTCGAAATTTTATCGCAAAATCATGGCATTTGTTTAACACAAAATTATCTTTAATTTGGTTATGATCATGTCGGCATTTGTATTAGGATATCGCACTGGTATTGCAAGGAAGTTACAAATTGTCCATTTTTAGTTTTATCCTTATACATTTTTTGCGTGTTAACAAATTCTCTCATTGTGCATAAACTAGGCATTGCAATGAAGAAAGTTTTGTGTTAAAATTTCATACCCTTTGAAATTGTGCTGAACCAATTAGAAGAGAAATTTTAACTAATTTTACACGTACTCCAAAAAGCAAAGTAAAAAAAAAAATACTTTCATGCACACAGAGAAATAAAGTGCCAACCAAATTGAAAATTTTATTTTAATAGCAACAACATATAAATTCAGTTAGCACCACAATATTTTTATTAGACTGCTGAATATTTTGGGTGTTGCAACTAAAATTTAGCAGAATCAACCGAACTTTGTTGTGAAAACTAATGTTCAGTTGTACCAACCGACTGAAATTCGTAATAACCGAATTGGAGTCGTGGTAACCAAATTTCAGTTGGCAAATAGCGAAATTTTTCTCTGTGTGTGTTATTCATAGGTACTTATTTTTATCATTATTTTCAATATAAAGTAATGATCTTAAAATTTTTTGAAAATCTATTTGTTGAAAATCTATTTGTAGACACATCAACTGTTCAAACTGTGTGCTTTTCACATGCATTTCTACATCGAGCAATTTTAAATGTTTAAATTGTTAGAACCCAATTTAATTCCATTAAATTTAACATTGATATTTTTAAAGCCAAAGTAGAAGAAAAGTTATAATAATAAAAAATGATTGTATGGTAAACAAATAATAAAAATAAAGTCATTTCAGTTAATTATAGAAACCCAAACATATCAATTCACTTCCTTCATGCTATTTTTCCAAATACTTGACATTCTTATAACTCTATAAAATTTGATGAATTTTTTTGTAACCCATTTTTTGTAACAAATTACAGGGAAACATGTTTTACGTCTGCAAAGACAACAATTGGTGGTGGTGTTTAACCTTAAGTAAATCTTAACCAAGGAGCTTATTGTTGTGTGTTTGTGTAATAATATATATTTATAAAAGAATAACGTTACTGACTGACTGGTCCACTGAACATTGCCCAGCCTATACACACAAAGAAATAAAGTGCCAACCGACTTGAAAAGTGTATAGTAGTGGTAACAACTTATAAGTTCAGTTAGTACAACGATATTTATATTCGATTTCTGAAAATTTTGGGTGTTGCAACTAAAATTCTGTTGAATTAACCGAACTTTGTTGTGAAAACTAATATAAAGTTGGGGCAACTGTCTTAAATTCGTAATAACCGATATCTAGTCGTACTAACCGAGTTTCAGTTGGCAAATAGCTAAATTTTTTTCTGTGTGTACCGCTGCAGCTAGGAACTTTTAATTTAACATGTACCTCCACCCACTAGCGTATATGTCCGCTAAGACGATATATTTGGAAATTCCTACGGAAATGGACAATAAGGGGAAATTCTCTTCCTTAGAGGCCTGACCAAACCCCTTGAGATATAAGGCTAAAATTTTCAATATGTGTTCTTTCGAATACGACCCAACTCAATGGGAATTTTGCTCAGAAACGTGGTAAAATATGGACAAATAGGGGGAAAAAGTCTTCGCCCTGGCGGCCTGGCCAAACCGCTAAAGCTAGGAACTTGAAATTTGGTATGTGGGTTCCTAACCACGAGTAAATATCTGTCTTGATCGCATTTTTGGAAGTTCCCCTTGACGGCCTGACCAAACCACTAAAACGAGGTACTTGGAATTTGGTATTTGGTACACGAGTATATATCTGTACCCAGCAAAAAATTTTCCAAAAGGTAAGCGGGTTTGTAATCAAGCATTTTGGGCAGAACGCATTCCTTACTAGATTACCTACTCGATTCTTTTAACAGGGCGTGAGACTAAAATAATTGATTCTTTAGAATTGATTATTTTTTTTACCGAAGAACCATTTACTTTATATTTTTCAGAACTACATACATTTTTTAATAAAGAAATAGTTCCCTAGAAAAAATAAGTAGTACTTACATTTAAAAAAAAGTAGTTCCATAAGTAAATTCAACTTTTACTCACACGTGATTCTCCTAGGCCACTCAAATATAACGATCAAAACTCATACGGAAATAAAATCCTAAAAAGTGTAACATCGAATTGTTATGATAACATGGGTTTGTTATAATTTTGGAGCTATAATCCACGAAAATATAAATTTTTCAAAAAAAAAGCACAATTCAAAATTGAAAAACAAAAATATGACTCACGCACAATCACCCTCGAAATTTTTTTTACACTCACTCACGATAACGTCAGTAATTTCAACTTCCACTCACAATTTTCTGCTCACGCGCGCTTCCCTAATTTATACCTAACCACAGTTTAACAAAATTTAGGCAACATGCAATTTCTGTTATTAGTATTATTTTTCTGCAAATAAAAATTTGTTTGAAAAAATATATGAGATAAATTCTTTAAAATTGCATAACTTCTTTTTTTAAAATTATGAACTACTTCCAATAACGTCCTTTTATTAAGAAAAAGTATATGATTACTTCTTGAGTACAAAAAGTTATACATATAAGTTAATAACATTGTTATTTTCTTTAAGTAAATAATTACTTTGTCATTGAGTTCATGCCTTCTGGTTTAAATTTAAAGAATTGATTACAATACTACTTGCTTTTTTGACTCTATCGTTGGAATGAGTTTGGTATTGCAGTTACTAAATTTGGCAATGAGATATGTAAGCAAGTGTGGGCATCACCTTCTTTTTGGAATGTGTAATTTTTTCCTGGGTATTGACGGGATTTTTGGAAATTTACATGCGGAATGGCAAAAAAAGGAAAATATATACCCCAACCCGGCCTTATCACATCACTAAAGCGAGGAACTCGAAATTTGGTATGTTGGTACCTTATCATGAGTAGATATGTGTATTGATGGCATTTTTGGAAATTCATTTGGGGAGCGGGAAAAAGGGTAAAAATCTCCCCCATAGCGGAATTTCCAAATCGCTGATGCTAGGAACCTATAATTTGGTACGTGAGTTCCTAAACAGGAGTAGACATCTGTACAGAGCAGAATTTTCTACAGGTAGGGGCTAAAAGGGGAAAGTTTTCCTTTTGCCGGCATGGCCACATCACTAAAGCAAGGAACTTGAAGTTTGGTACTTTATCACTAGATGACATCTGTACTGACGGGACTTACAGCAGTTGTCAAGGAGAAGGGCAAAAAGGGGAAACATATCACCCTTGGCGGTCTGGCCAAACCCTCTGGAAGGAAATTTGAAAATTAAAATATATATTTCTTCGAATATGAACTGGCTCATTTATATGATATTTTTTGGATTTCTGACCACGAACGTGGATAAATAGCTGTTAACGTCTGGAAAACTCTCCCCTTAGCGACCAGCCCAAACCACTAAAGCGAGAAGTAGGGCTAAAAGGTCGAAAATGTCTCCTCCTTGGCGGCCTTGCCCAACCGTCGAATCTAGGAGCTTAAAATATGGTATATGGACTACTCATCAGCAGTAGACATCTGTATAGAGCGTATTAACGGGAATTTTTGGAAAGTCCCACGAGAGGGGTAAAGAGAGAAAAGTCTAACTTTTTTCTTGTATGTACCTAACTCTGTATAGAGAGTATTTTTGGAAATTTTTACGCTCCCTGCAGTTCTGGCCAATCCCCTTTCACCAGAAATTTGTAATTTTGAATTTAGGTCCTGTATCGTTATAAAAATAGGGGTTAAAGTATGTAAATATATCCCTTAGTTAACCTCTGAAATTAGGATATCGTAATATGGTATGTGGGTTATATTGGAACTTTCGAAAAAGACCTCGTCGTAAAATGCGGGTTTATGGAGAAAATATCTGCTCCTTAAAGCCGCTAAAGTAATGACCTTAAAATTTGGTATGCCAATGCTAACCATTGAATCTAGGAACTTATAATTTGGTGCAGGCTTCCGCTGAAACTGTGTATTAAAAAATGTATATAACGTCCTGCACAAACACAAAGTCTGAAATTTAATATATATTTTTTGTTGTTGTATGTGTTAATTTTGTAAACATATCTTTTGGGCTTTTGTTATGAAATCTTGCTATAAATGGGCTTTAAAAGAAAGAAATTCCACCTTTAATGACCTCTGGAATTGCATTAAGGTAGAAATCTGAAACTTGAAATCATAAAAATATCCATTTATAAAGTATAAATTAATTTATTGATATGCCCCGGTAGGCTAGTTGGTATCGTGTTGGCTTATCTGTGCGGGGGTCGTGGGTTCGATTTCCACCAGAGGCACTATTCTGTTTTTGCTACAACGCGCTGAAGGCCATAGTAGATAGTGCTTGGTTAGGGTATTAGTATATAATTTGTAATTATATGATTATTAATTAATAAAAAAAAAAAAAAAAATTTATTGATATAAATTCCTTAAAAAATAATAAATTTTCAATCGTAATATATTCCGATATATAAATATACCGGTAACGAAGTATCGGGCTTTTAAGCTCTTATTAATATATTTGTCTGTGTCTAAATATGGCTAGAATTAAATTTAAAGGCCAATTAGAATGATTAACATGTTTGGCACACGTAAGCCAATAAAATTCTAAATGTTAATTGGCAGCTAAATATGAAAATAACCACAAAAAAAAAACACACACACAAAAACAATGAAATGTCAAACCTGTGTGTATCCTTAGTAAACGAGATATATAGTCTTTACAAAACGTATACATACATATTTACACATACCCACGCACACAACAAAAAATAATTCAGCTAATATGTGGGTACACTAAATTAATTGGTTAGTAATTTATTCAAAATATATTTATGGCTGATATTTAAAGGATATTCCTTTAGATTATTGGTTACACAAAAATTAATTTAAAATTAAACATTGTTAGTATAAACGTTAAACCAACATTTTGTAGATTTACTAAATTTTACTTGAAAATATATAATTTAAAACACTCTTAAGCTTTATTTTAAGCTTAATATTATACGGTATTTCATTTTAAATTAACGTGTTATTTTGTTCAGTGTGGTAACTAAAAAATTAGTTAAATATAAGCAAAAATTTAAGGGAATATTCACTAATGTGGACCTACACCTGATTTTGTAAACTGAAGAACGAGATAGAGACATATTTCTAAAAAGCAAATTTTGATAAATAAGAGTATTTTATATTCAAAAACTTTAAAACCACACACAAAAATTCGATGACTCAAATATTAAAACTTTTTTTGGAATTGTTTTAATTGTTTAAAAAAATATGCAAATTTTCATTACACTTTTGTGTTTTTTAAGATTTTTCTAGAAGTCTTGTTCAGTAAAACTCTTGTTGGACGAACTCAGTTTAGATGATCTGTTGACAGATCCACAAATATATTTTGATATCAATTTAAATTTTCTATTTTTATATATTCCACACATATATTTTAATATCAATTTTAATTTTCCATTTTTAATACGAAATACTAATTCCCAAATTTTTTGCAAAGGATCAATTTTTTTCAAAAAATATTTTTGTTTTTCTGTTTTTAAAAAGACTCTTAAAGAATTTTGAAATTTATTTTTTTCAACTTTTAAGGCAAGGTGACTACTACTTAAATCAATTTTTCAAACCTTTAAGGGAGAGGGGAAAAAAGCATACGAAAAAAGCATTTAAAGCAGGTGACAATTATACACCTTTAAGATTATTAAAAAAGTTTGATATAATTTTTATTAAAAATGAAATTATTAGAGTTCAAGGAGGAAAAAAACAAAAAGCGTGTATTATATATCTACCAAAAGTAGAGGGTGCACAAAGCAAACAAGTTTTCAATTAATTTTTTGATCAATTATGATAATATTTAACTTCGAGCTCATATATTAGTTCTCATTTATTGAGAAAACTAGTTTATATGAATGTTTGATGTTTTGCATGGGATTGTCACTTCATTCAAAACGTATTCTGATGATGGGAACCTAGAAAATTCCCGAAATAGATCTATCAACACATTCCTAAAAGTGGCAATTAATAAATTTGAAAACAAAAACTCTATAGATTATTTGTTAGGAAAATATCCTAATAAAGAAATATAGAGTATGGCCTCTAACTTGAATAAGTTTCATTTTCATTAGTGTTAAAAAAGTTTATAAAATTTTTCTGTATTTGATGGAATGAAGAAATTGTAAAGCATTTTTTTTTTTTATTATAAACGAATTCATTTTTCTACTCCATCGGAGTTTATATTTATCGTCTTATACTCTATTTTGTTTTTTTTTTTGTTTTTAAATAGAAATCCAATTTTTGTTTGCTTCGTTACTTTAGCTTTTTTTTAATATATGAAAAAAAAATATTTTTTTTAGGTCCGTGAAGCAAAATTTGGTGGGAACCGCTGCTTTATGTTATACAAAAAATTACGATTTTCCTTTAGATTACACCACTCGAAAAGGTTTTTGCACAAATTTTCCAAAAAATTTATTTTTATAAAATTAATTTCGGATTGAGTGTTATTTACTTTGCCTTTGAGTTAAGAGAGATAATTTACATTTTATATACATTTTTGTTATGCCAGCTCATCCCAAGGACAACCTACCGCTGTATTAAGGATTTTGATTCATTGCTCGGCACAGTTAAATCAGTCAAATTCGAAAATAATTCAAAAATTAGCACTGACTTTTTCTCATTTAGTTGTTTGCTCTTTCTGCATGCTTTTAATAAAGAATAGAGATTTTTATTGCTTGAGTATTATGGAATTCGAATGTTAATTTGCTCTAAAACTTAATATCAACTTATGGGATATAAGCCTCGATTGCAAAACAGCCGTTCACGCGAAATGTGCCCATATGCGCTTCGGTGTTTACAGATGGCCGAATTGTGATTCCGATGATGACTTAAATATAATCCTTACCATTTCGCAAAAAAAGTTTCATGCTGATTTTGAAAAAAATTTAAGTGCCACTATCTGCAAAGACAATTTAATAAATCTTCTTAAACTTTCTAAATCAGGCATTTAAATGAATTCTATCACACTTTCAGCAATTTTTAAGGGGGTTGCAACCTGCAAGCATGTCTAAGGGGTCAATTTTAGGTGTTTTTTATATATTTTTCATTATTTTTTTATTTGCAAATTTAAATTATTTCTAGCTCTGGACTGCGAAATTATATTTTCTCTTGCCAACCTATGAATATGACAATAATACGTTGATTTTATGATGAGTTATGGACAAAAAGGATAAGGCGTGGCAACCTGAAAGCCCTTCCCCGACATAATACCTGTTTGGCATTTTAGAGCTTTTCGATTTTGTTAAGCCCAGAGTTTCGAAAGAATTTATTAAAATTTAGATTAATTCACAAAAAAATAAATTCAGAATTCCAAATGTTTATGTATCATTCCGTTAATACATTCCCTAGGAATAACTAGCTTCATTCAAAAGGTATTGAATGAATCAATTGGTATTGAATGAATTCCTAAGTATTGAGTGAATTCAATTATATGTTAATTCAACATTTTAATAATTGAATGAAGAAATTTTAGTATCATTCATTTAAAACAAAGAAGTTTTCATAAACACAAACAATTAAGACATAACACACAAGAAATAACAAAGCATCAAATATTTTTTTTTCTGTGGTCTTATTTTAAGAAATTTTCTTTTATTTTATGTAAATATTTCCATTAAATTATGACAACAGTTAATCATTTGACTAAATGAATGAAAACAAATGCTTCTTAAGCCTTTTTCAAGACTTGGTAAAGTCAAACTAAACATTATTGTTTAACGAGTTCGAATTTCAGGAAACGAGATTGGACCTGGTGGATTAGGTAACCACTTGGTCCTACTTAATTTCTGCATTCAAAGTTTTTCAGGTCTGTGCTTCAGGGCCGAGCTATGGGCCATTTTCACTATCATATATTGAAAATTTTTAAATTCCGTTACTTTCATATAACACTGTGGTCATATTTTAAGAGGAAACGAGATGCGACCTGGTGGATTAGGTAACCACTTGATCCTACTTAATTTCTGCATTCAAAGTTTTTCAGGTCTGTGCTTCAGGGCCGAGCTATGGGCCATTTTCAATATCATATATTGAAAATTTTTAAATTCCGTTACTTTCATATAACACTGTGGCCATATTTTAAGAGGAAACGAGATGCGACCTGGTGGATTAGGTAACCACTTGATCCTACTTAATTTCTGCATTCAAAGTTTTTCAGGTCTGTGCTTCAGGGCCGAGCTATGGGCCATTTTCAATGTCATATATTGAAAATTTTTAAATTCCGTTACATGAAAACACTGTGGCCATATTTTAAGAGGAAACGAGATGCGACCTGGTGGATTAGGTAACCACTTGATCCTACTTAATTTCTGCATTCAAAGTTTTTCAGGGCTGTGCACAAAAAAGTATCATAGGTATCACAAGTTTTCTGAAAAATTAGATACTGTTAATATATTATAATAATAGAAGACAAATTTGTTTTTTTTTATGGTTTTTTTACTCATCTGTACTTTTTTTGCTTTTTTGGATTCTAAAATAAAAAGCTTTTTTACTTATAAAATTTAATTTTTTCTATTAAGAATGATTTCCATGTTTTTTTTTTAAATCTCAGAGTTTAAAAACTGATGTAAACGCAACAATAATTTTAAAAGTTGAACGTATAAAGAACACCTTTAAAAATTAATCATCTGGCTAGTTTAATAATTCACTAAAAGTCTGGTAACTTCATACACAACATTCATTCAAATGAAGTACATGTTGAATTTACTCATTGTAATATACGTAAAGGATTTGTCTATAATGGTGCTGTGGAGGAAGTTCAAGAACATAGTTATATTATTGAAACGGGTATAAAAGTTAAAAATTAAAGATAAAATTGATCCTAAATTATATTATATGTTACCCTCTACTATAGTAAATTTCCAGGTAAATAAACTATTGAAAAATGGTCTTCATGGTTTGTTTTCTTTATTATGTTCATAGTTTCGTTCGTGGAGAAAGACGACATAGTTCATGATTAAAGCTATCCGTTTTATTAATGATATATGAAAGTGTTATATGAAAGTAACGGAATTTAAAAATTTTCAATATATGACATTGAAAATGGCCCATAGCTCGGCCCTGAAGCACAGACCTGAAAAACTTTGAATGCAGAAATTAAGTAGGATCAAGTGGTTACCTAATCCACCAGGTCGCATCTCGTTTCCTCTTAAAATATGGCCACAGTGTTATATGAAAGTAACGGAATTTAAAAATTTTCAATATATGACATTGAAAATGGCCCATAGCTCGGCCCTGAAGCACAGACCTGAAAAACTTTGAATGCAGAAATTAAGTAGGATCAAGTGGTTACCTAATCCACCAGGTCGCATCTCGTTTCCTCTTAAAATATGGCCACAGTGTTATATGAAAGTAACGGAATTTAAAAATTTTCAATATATGATATTGAAAATGGCCCATAGCTCGGCCCTGAAGCACAGACCTGAAAAACTTTGAATGCAGAAATTAAGTAGGATCAAGTGGTTACCTAATCCACCAGGTCGCATCTCGTTTCCTCTTAAAATATGGCCACAGTGTTATATGAAAGTAACGGAATTTAAAAATTTTCAATATATGATATTGAAAATGGCCCATAGCTCGGCCCTGAAGCACAGACCTGAAAAACTTTGAATGCAGAAATTAAGTAGGATCAAGTGGTTACCTAATCCACCAGGTCGCATCTCGTTTCCTCTTAAAATATGGCCACAGTGTTATATGAAAGTAACGGAATTTAAAAATTTTCAATATATGATTATGAAAATGGCCCATAGCTCGGCCCTGAAGCACAGACCTGAAAAACTTTGAATGCAGAAATTAAGTAGGATCAAGTGGTTACCTAATCCACCAGGTCGCATCTCGTTTCCTCTTAAAATATGGCCACAGTGTTATATGAAAGTAACGGAATTTAAAAATTTTCAATATATGACATTGAAAATGGCCCATAGCTCGGCCCTGAAGCACAGACCTGAAAAACTTTGAATGCAGAAATTAAGTAGGATCAAGTGGTTACCTAATCCACCAGGTCGCATCTCGTTTCCTCTTAAAATATGGCCACAGTGTTATATGAAAGTAACGGAATTTAAAAATTTTCAATATATGACATTGAAAATGGCCCATAGCTCGGCCCTGAAGCACAGACCTGAAAAACTTTGAATGCAGAAATTAAGTAGGATCAAGTGGTTACCTAATCCACCAGGTCGCATCTCGTTTCCTCTTAAAATATGGCCACAGTGTTATATGAAAGTAACGGAATTTAAAAATTTTCAATATATGATATTGAAAATGGCCCATAGCTCGGCCCTGAAGCACAGACCTGAAAAACTTTGAATGCAGAAATTAAGTAGGATCAAGTGGTTACCTAATCCACCAGGTCGCATCTCGTTTCCTCTTAAAATATGGCCACAGTGTTATATGAAAGTAACGGAATTTAAAAATTTTCAATATATGACATTGAAAATGGCCCATAGCTCGGCCCTGAAGCACAGACCTGAAAAACTTTGAATGCAGAAATTAAGTAGGATCAAGTGGTTACCTAATCCACCAAGTCGCATCTCGTTTCCTCTTAAAATATGGCCACAGTGTTATATGAAAGTAACGGAATTTAAAAATTTTCAATATATGATATTGAAAATGGCCCATAGCTCGGCCCTGAAGCACAGACCTGAAAAACTTTAAATGCAGAAATTAAGTAGGATCAAGTGGTTACCTAATCCACCAGGTCGCATCTCGTTTCCTCTTAAAATATGGCCACAGTGTTATATGAAAGTAACGGAATTTAAAAATTTTCAATATATGATATTGAAAATGGCCCATAGCTCGGCCCTGAAGCACAGACCTGAAAAACTTTGAATGCAGAAATTAAGTAGGATCAAGTGGTTACCTAATCCACCAGGTCGCATCTCGTTTCCTCTTAAAATATGACCACAGTGTTATATGAAAGTAACGGAATTTAAAAATTTTCAATATATGATAGTGAAAATGGCCCATAGCTCGGCCCTGAAGCACAGACCTGAAAAACTTTGAATGCAGAAATTAAGTAGGACCAAGTGGTTACCTAATCCACCAGGTCCAATCTCGTTTCCTCTTAAAATATGCTTCATAACAAATTCACAATTTTTATTTCAATTAAAAACAAATATTGTTTTTTGTAATGTTTTGTTATTTTTTTTCAACATTTAATGTAACAGCTGATGGTAAAATTGACTGAGAATGAGAGAGAATAGAAATTACTAGTGTTATCATTCCTGGGTGAATTTCAATAAAATGGAATTTAACTATGGAATTTATCTTCACACACATAAAAAGCTTGAGGTTATACATTTTTTCAGAAATACAGTACTTTTCGATTATAGTCACATCCATTTATTGATATAGGCCACATTTTACGTTTTTTCTGTCATCTAAAATCAAATTTCATACAAAATTAGTGCGATATAGTCTATTAACGATATATACTTCACTCCATCCGATCTCCTTACTATTTATACCAGCAATATCCGGCAGAAAATGGAATACAAGTCTTATATATGGCAGTGTCTATTCTCAAGCTTCTGGACCGTGTTCAGGGGACTGCGGTGAAGCTTATCAATGACAGTAATATATCCAACTCTATTGATTCATTGGATCATCGTCGGAATGTGGGTTGTGTGACACTTTTCTATCGATATTACCATGGGAGGTGCCCATCTGAGATAAGTGAACTTATTCCTCGAGCCTGGGTTTTTATTCGTAATACTCACTTATCTAGTAGAGCACATCCGTTTGTAGTTGATTGTCCTGTGTTTCGCACAACGCATTACATAGAAAATTCGTTTTTTAGTCGAACGATTAGTATGTGGAACAAACTTCCCACAGAAGTCTTCCCTGTTACTTACAATTTAGAAAAAATTAAATCAAATATTCATTTCTCCCTCTCTCTTGAAAAATATAAAAATTACTACCCTTCTATATTCATATTTTGATAAAAAAAAAATTACAAGACTTTACTTCTCTGTTTAAAAATTTTATATATTTTCAAAATCTGATTTATCAAAACATGTGTTTTCCAATTACAAAAATTTTAAAATAAGCTGACATTTATTACGAGATCACTTAAAACAAAATTGAGGCAAAAACAACTCTTTGTAGTTGTTTTAGTAGTAATACAGTATCTTTATATGTAAATGAAAAAGCAGTAATTTGTCAAAGAAATTTCAGTTTTGACTAGATTTTTAGTTAACTAATAAAACAAACTACATTAAATAACTGTACTATGAATTCCTATTCATTTGAACAGTTTTTTTTTTTTATTTTTATTAAAAAATATATCAAATAAACTTTAGAAAATTTTATTATAGTGGTTAATTTTTACTACATTTGTGTTAAATTTTATCAACAGTCAAAAACAAATGACAGTGTTAGTTGAATTTAATGAAATGTTAGTTTTCTTTGTTTCAAGTGAAATTTCATTTGCTTTTAACTCCATTTGCAGCGGTCTTTACATACGTAGTATTCTATGGATAGTCCTTTATATATGCAAAATTTTGTTTAAAAATATGCGATGTTTATTTATGCTTGTGGGTACAGTAGTACAATATAAGCCGACGAAGATAGAAGCGAACAAAAAAATTTTGCTATTTTAAACCTTATTAATATAATATGTAAAATAATTAGGTAACAAATATATTTAAATGAGTATTACTATTTTTTCAGCCCTTAAATATTTTCATACAAATCTACATGGCATCAATGAAGAACAACAATACCACATACAACCTTCACACACGGACAAGAATGACCACGAAAAATAAAAAGTGAAATATTAAAACGTTATTAAGTGCATTTATATTGTGTTTTAAAATAATGTAGTTTATTCGAGAATGAATTTAAATAATTAATTTGTTAAAAGTGCTAATAAAAAAAATTTAGTAAAATCTACTGATTTCATTGTACTAATACTATTAAAATTTAGTAATCTATTTCGCTGATTTTAGCAAATTGGTTTTAAATTGCAGTTTACAACAATTGTACTAAAATTAGTAGCGGTTAGTAATTTTTATTACTAATTTCATTGTATTAATTTTATTAAACTTTAGTCATTTTTTGCTGGTTTCAGCAAAGCGGGTTAAACATCCATTTTACAACAATTTTGCTAACATTTAGCGGCGGCTACTAAGATCCTCTACTATTTTCATTGTGTTATAGTTCAGCAGACATGTGTTGCTAAATTTAGCAAAATATACCGCAAGGCCCAAAATAGTTAAGTTTTCCGTAACAACAGCAAAATTTCTCGTAGCCAGTATGGAATATTTTTCTTAGTGTAGTAACCAAAATTCAAGTGCGATGCATTGTTGAACATCGCCAGTTTTTAAGCTAGCACCCGTTTTCGCAATTTTTGAGATTTTAAATTTTATGCAGAAACACTTAATTTTAATACAGTTGTAATATCCAGGTACTGGAAGTTCATGCAAAATCCATGATTTGGCCCTTAAGTCTTAGAACAAGATAAACGAAATAGATTTGCGAATCAAGGATTTGGATTAAAAGGGAATCGATTTGTTAGATTCTCTCTGGCATCGATTTGTATGCAGAGAATATATTATATAATACAAATTAACTTTAAATTTTATTACAATTACTTTAAAACATTTAAATAATTAAATAAACAAAATTTAAGTGCATGTTTGATATAGTTTTTATTAATAATAAAAATTATGTTTTTTCGACCTTTAATTGTGCAATGAAAATGAAAATTATTCAAGTTCGAGGCCATACTCTATATTTCTATATTAGGATATTGTCCTAACAAATAATTTATAGAGTTTTTGTTTTCAAATTTATTATTTTACCCTTTCAGGAATGTGTTGTTATATCTATTTCGGGAATTTTCTAGGTTTCCATCATCAGAACACGTTTTGCTAGATTTAACAATCCCATGCAAAACATCAAACATTCATATAAACTAGTTTACTCACTACATGAGAAGCTATTCTTATAACACAAATAGAGATACAACTGAATTTTTTTTTGAGAAACAGTAGAAAAAAAGGTGTGAGATTTTTACAGTAGGTAGATATGATCACTGTGCATCGTTTTCTTGCAAAAAGTGAACATTTAAAAATTTTGAGTTAACTCTGTTTAGAGGTACAGGTGCGATATATATGAGCTTGAAGTAAAATATTATCACCATTGATCGAAAAATAAATTGAAAACTTGTTTTTTTTTTATGTGTATGTCTACCTTTGGTAAATATTCAATACACGTTTTTGTTTCTTTTCCTTTTATTTGTACATTTGTTTTTTTTTTTAACAAAATGTACAGGGGAAGTGTAAACAAGGCCATACTTTGTCTTTTATACAAGTTTGATATATTTTTTTTAGTGTTTATTTTAAAATTTTTCACGCGTATTAAGGTCATAGCATTGAAATCAATTCATTGACTGAAAACACCCAAAGGGATACCAAAAATGTTTTTTCTCGATATCGTTTCTTTAAAAATACTGTTACTTACCATGTTTCACGCCTGGTAAAAATTCTAATCAAAATTTAAAAACAAGTGAGAAAAAAAATTATTTTTGGGAAATAGAATTGCGATATAATGTAGTGTTGTGAATACTCTATTGAGTTAAGTTGATTTAAATTCAATAAATTACCCAAATTGAAAAAATGTAGTTTTTATACACTTTAAAATCGAACTTTATATCGCAAATATCGGGAAAACAAGCATGCACTTTTAAAAACGTCTATCACCATCATATGTAGCATACTCGACTTAACAATTATTATGTTTTCCCAGTTACATGAGACATCTCTGTATGATATCATTTCGAAAATTATGGTTAGCATCACTTCCGTTATAACCATATAAAACTTTATTTAAATTCATTCCAGTAAAAAACAGTAATTTCTAACATTAATTAAAAGTAATTTAAAGCGTCTATCTACTCATGTTCATTAATTTCAAATAAAAATATAGAGCTATCTACTGTAACGGCGGGAATATTACGAATTATTAAGAAAAAATTACATTAAGCATTCAGTAGCAGTTTTTAATTAATATTGTAGAAAGTCGATTTGCAAATATTTTTAATTTGAGCAAATTAAACGGTTTTTTTACTCTCTTGAATACTTGTATATATGTAGATAGCTCGATTTTAATATAAGACAACGATGTTTAGAATTATGAATTTAGAAAACGGTTCCGCTACAATTTCTCGAAAACAGAGTGCCTATTAAATAAAAAAGAAAAAGCTCTATAAAATATTGTTTTTACTTAAAAAAACTATTCACTTTCAATTTAAGAGTATTTTTTAAGTTCTTTTCGAAATTATCGATTCAATTACTATTTTGACAAATACATTTCGTACACGAGCTGTAAAGCGTAAACATAGTACTTAAATGTACAGTGGCGGCTCCAGCTCACATCTTAGGGGGATGAACATTTTGGAAAAAAAGTTTATTGCCAAAATTGTTGTGTGTTCCCATAACACTTACCCCCACCGAAAGAAAACAACATAACTTGGCTATAAACAAAGAAACTTAAACGAGCTAGTCAAATTTCCATCAGTTAGCGATTAACAGCTGTTCTTGGATTTTTTTTTGCCCACAATTACATTGTTTGCAATGCTTGCAGCAATTCATTTTTCATCACCTTTATTTCACCTTCCTAGCCCTTTTTCAAGAAAATAACACATTAGTAGAAGAAACTTGGTTTCTCTTAAAAAAAGAAATCAAAAAATTTGCTCTCGGGGGGCAATCGAAATCACTATTCCCGAAGGGTTCTCTCTAATCTTAATGAAATTTATATATGTGCTTGAAAAAAAGATAATGGACAATTATTTTTTTTCAGCGGCCCAACCTCACGTTGAAGAATGGGGCCAAAATTAATAGATTTTAGCATGGAAAAATGTCTGAAATTCAGATTTTTCGAAAGCGGTTTTGATGTACTCGAGAACACAAAAATGTTGATGCCAACATTGCTTATGTAGTGGGTTAGGGTTACCATTTATTTCAAATGTTTAAAATATAGATGAAAAAGCTCTTCGGAAAAAGGTGAGAAAAACCACAACAATTACGAATGTCGATAAAAGCTCAGACACCCCCTCGATTCAATTTTATAGGCCTTAATATACATATTTGTTTGCTTAATCCATATATAATTCTTTAAAATATCTCCAGTTTTAATATCACTCAAAACACATATTTTTTTAATAACAAAAATACTCAAAAGTTTTCTGACTGTATCGTATACCAGTTAATGCGTCTTCAGCAGCTCTTTAGTTTGGTGCCCCACATGTTTAAGATTTCTCTAAAACAATTTGAAATAAGCGAAAAAATTGAAAATGGGGGTAGTTTTTGAGCCCACTTTTTAGCCCCTAAACAAGATACTGACTGGGCCGCTAAAACGTGGACCTTTTTATTACTTCATCACATATCCAAATGTCATTAAGATCGGAGAGAATCCATTGGTAGACTATGTTTGTTAGCGTATTGCACCGCTCGACAAAAAAAAAATTTTTTCTTGGGTTTCTGTTTCAATTCAGAAATTTTGATTCTTGACATGGAAAAACACCAAAATATTCGTTCTCCGCTTTTAAAGTTTGTTTTTAGGTTTTACACCTATATGTAAATTTTGGATCGGCAGTGTATAGCACTTAGATCAAAAACAAGCTATGATAGAAAACTATATTTTCCCCTCTATTAGTAACCTAATAGAAACCAAAATTTTACATTTATAAGTCAGAACCAAAAATCTCGATCTGTATTATCAACTACAATCTGCAAGTGTGTGATTTTTAATGTTAAGTAGGCTGTTTACCTTACAAAACTTAGCATTTGTAGATTATCTTTGTCTTAATATCAACCGATTTTCAACAAATTTGCACATTCTAATAATATGTGAACCTATTAGACATATCGCACACCCAGTTCAAAAGTGACTCAACTCAAAATTTTAATTTTTCGGTTTTATATGCTTAAACTATGCACAATATACTTGTTTATCTATAAAAAAAATATCAGTGTATTTTGTTGTTGTTAACTGTTGCTAAAAAACAGTTATGTCTTTCTTTATGTTTCAATTGGTATAAAGTTGCAAATGTTTTTTTTTTTTTTCGATTTCTGAAAAATAAAAAATTTTGAGTTGAGTCACTTTTGTACTAGGTGTGCGATATATGCTAAGTTTTGTTCGTGATATGGACCAAAGTTTCGGCAGTTGTATAATTACTAAGCGCTTCGATAATATAACCCTAGTTTTTTTTTTTTTTGCGTGTAGCAATTTTAAAAATTATTGAAATTCTCCACCCAGAAAACAGTCTCAGTTGTGGCCACCGAATTTGTTGCCAATCGAATTCTGTCGGTTACGACAACTATCGTAATGTCAAATTATATTTTTAGTCGTTAAAGCTAATATTCAGTTGCCAATAGAACATTTCAAATAAATATTTTTATGTTCCACAACATTTTATAGAAATTAAAAAACCCTTTAAAAAAAAGCCTTTTGTCGTACGCATTGCACCACAATCACTTTTAATTTTTATTGCCTTATTTACTATTTAAACATTTGAATATTTTATTTTAAATAAAACAAAATTTTTTTGTGTTTGTCTTTTCCGAGATTTGAACTCGGAAGTTCGGAGTACAAGCAAACTCTCTACTCACTACACCACTGAAGCTTATAAAAGTTGAGTGCTAAATTTGAATTTAAATATTTTGTTAGAAAAACAAACATTGTCTCAAATTTTTTTACCAATTCCAATCATTAGTTGCTTCTATAGATAATGCAATCCACACTTCGGTTGGTACTACTACACCTCTAATTTAGTGGCTTTTTTAATTGCGAATACCGTATTTGCAGTAACCACTTTTGATTATTGACAATTTAAGAAAAACAATTGATAGATTGTACCAATTCTCTTGTGTTATGGCAATATTTAACAATATTTAACACAATTACTAACCGAATTTTTTTTGAAAAGTTGATGGAAAATATCAATAATTGTATAAATGGGTTGTTTTTTAGTTCCTTTTCCCTCTTTTTAACTTCCGGTACAGTATTTTTGCTTGATTCATCGATTAATTGATTAATTCGAAATAAAATAACGTCATATCTAATAAATTTTAATGGTTTCGACTGAATTCCAAGCAATACTTCTTCTGGGTGTTCAAATCTAAAAATATCAGATCGGCCCAGATTTGACCAAATCATAAATTTGTCCCAATTTTTTAGATTTAATTAGATCTGATCATATTTGCTATGCGATCTGTTTAGAGCTGGTAAAACAGATCTAACAATATTTCGACAGCTCAGATCTTTTTTTACGTGGGAAATGGGAAACAGGAAAAAAATTAACAAACCAAATTTATCTTCCCAGGATTGTATACTTGCTAGCATTTGAAATTGAGGTAACTCTTGAAAATTATTAAAAAAAATGGTTATTTCTCTGAAATTTTAAAATAGATTTTCTTTTCGGGTTTTTAATGAGTTAAATAGACCATACCAACCAACAACATTATATTGTATTTTTTTATAACTCATATAACATTTCAAAAACGAGTTACGTTTCGAATCCTGTCGAGTAATTTGATCCTAATGGTTTTCCTCGTCTCCTGTTAAAGTCTGAAAATGGATTTAATGTCATTATTCTAACGAGTCATTCAATTAAACTTTTATAAATATCTTATCAAAATTAGTTATTTGTATTTTATTTTTACAATTATTTTATGAAATTTCGAAAAATAACAGAAACCGTGGTTTCGCAAAATTTTAAAAACCGAAACACCGGTTTTCTATTTTTTTCGTTTTAAGCTAACTCTAGTGTCAATTTAATTACAATTCGTTGCCTTGAAATAAAAATCGTGTTGTCTTTTTCTTTTTAAAGTCTAAATCTTTTTATTTTCCTTTTTAAAATGCAAATCATTTTTCCATAAATGGGTCGCAAAAACAGCAACATATTTTACATGTTAACAGAGTAAAATACTTATTTGGAAAAACCTTAATGTCTGCAAACAGATTTTACAGATTTTCATTTTGAGTGTAAACATAAAACAAATACCGGTTATATACTCCGCGGCTTCTTTCCTGTCATGTTTCTTAACAAAAAATATTTTTATACTCGTTCTTTTGTTGTTTTTCACGGCCGAGACTTACTGACACATGCTAAGGGAAGTTTTTGTTTTATTTTTTTTAGAACACCTGCTGACATTTGCGATTCTTGGGGAGCATATCAACATATGAGTTTTTATATGAATGAAAGTATGAGGAATTTCAGTTAATGTGTTCATCGTTTCAAAAGTAGTGATTTCATATATTAACAATTTAACCACAAAAGAATAGGTTTGAACAAAATTTAGCTAAAAAAATAAGTCTACTGGAATTTTACTTAACTATCTGGGTAGCTGGGAAGTTGTCCTTCAGCAGACCAAAAGTTTTTTTAAAACTTTGAATATGATAAATATCGACATATATGGATTAATACATGAGCACATATGACTCATATGTACATTAAACATATGCATTTATACATGATTCATATGTGTTCATAAATAATTTATACGCTTGTGTGTAAAAGTAAAATTCATATTTTTTTATGATAACGTTCGAATTTTAAAGGCCCAGGTGAAAATGTTCATATATGATCATATATTAGCATATATGGTTTTATGTATGAGCATATATTGTTCCATATATGGGCATATATGAACATATATGTAATGTATGGGAGCATATATGGGCAAATACATTCAAATGAAAAGTTCATATTAGGATATGAATGACACCATATATGATAATATATGATAATATATTGCATATATTGGTTCATATATTGGTTCATTTATGCCATATATCTCCATATATGGTTAATATGTTTTAATTTTTGATCAGATATGACCATATTTGAGGATGAATTTTTTTTATTTTTAACCCTTATTCTGCCGGTCTACGAGTTCTTGACAAAAATATATATAAATTAATGTTTTATTGATTTATAAAGACGATTGCAGAGAACGAGTTTTGAATTGAAATTTGAGTTGAAAATTGGTCCATCAACTGATATTATCACGCTAAATATACCATTGGTAAAGTTTGTTGGCGAGCACCTCCTTTCCGGGGGAGGGGTTCAAAGTTGGAATTTTGTTTTGCGATTTTATCCAAAAGTTGTGAATGGGTCGGAACGATTTATGCACCATCGGAAAGGTATAATATGTCCCCATTCATTAATCCATTACAAGCTGTCTTGAAATTTTGTATTTTTTCATCTTTTTTATTAAAAATTCGCAACTAAAAAACTAATAAAACCTCCAAGTTTAAATTTAACCAAGTTTATATATTATAACAGGGTCGTATTAAACCTTAAATGAAAGCTCAATATCTTGTTTATAAACTACTGGCCTCAAAACATACCTATAATACAGATAATTTTTAAAATACCCAGGTGAAAATGTTCATATATGATCATATATTGCCATATATGGTTTCATGTATGAGCATATATGGTTCCATATATGGGCATATATGAACATTTATGTAATGTATGGGAGCATATATGGGTAAATACATACAAATGAAAAATTCATATATGGATATTAATGACACCATATATAATAATATATTGCATATATTGGTTCATATATGCCATATATCTCCATATATGAATTCATATATGATTCCATATATGGTTAATATGTTTTAATTTTTGATCAGATATGATCATATATGTGGATAAATTTTTTTTATTTTTAACCCTTATTCTGCCGGTCTACGAATTCTTGACAAAAATATATAAAATAATGTTTTATTGATTTATAAAGACGATTGCAGAGAACGAGTTTTGAATTGAAATTTGAGTGGAAAATTGATGAAAATTGGTCCATCAACTGATATTATCACGGTAAATATACCATTGGTAAAATTTGTTGGCGAACGCACCCATTTTCCGGGGAGGAGTTCAAAGTTGGAATTTTGTTTTGCGATTTTATTTAAAAGTTGTGAATGGGTCGGAACGCTTTATGCACCATCGGAAAGGTATAATATGTCCCCATTCCTTAACCCATTACAGCTATCTTAAAATTTTGTATTTTTTCATCTTTTTTTATTAAAAATTCGCAACTAAAAAACTAATAAAATCTCCAAGTTTAAGTTTAACCAAATTTATAGATTCACATTGTCGTATTATACCTTATATGAAAGTTCAATATCTCGTTTATAAATTACTTGCCTCAAAACATACCTATAATACAGATAATTTTTAAAATAAATAAAAAAAGACGATAAAATTTAAAAAAAAAATACCAAAAGTTAAACTGACTCGTAATGGGTTAATGAATGGGGACATATTACTCTTTGAATATATATTTAAAACACCTTTCCGATGATGCCTAAATGATGCAGATCCATTCACAACTTTTATATAAAATCGTAAAACAAAACTTCAAATTTGAAAAAATTTGAAAAAAAAATTAAAAAAGCTTTTTTATATACGAGAATATAGGAAAAGTAATAATACATGACAATATATGAACATTCATATATGACCATATTTGAGCATATATGTCCATATACCCTCAAATTTCGGATCCGAACATATATGGATTCATATATGAACTCATATATGTGGCCATATATGACAATATATGAACTTTTTCACCTGGGTAAATAAAAAAGACAGGAAAATTAAAAAAAAATACCAAATGTTAAACTGACTCGTAATGGGTTGATGAATGGGGACATATTACTCTTTGGAAATATATTTAAAACACCTTTCCGATGATGCGTAAATGATGCAGATCATTCATAATTTTTGTATAAAATCGCAAAAAAAACTTCAAATTTGAAAAAATTTGGAAAAAAAAACTAAAAAAAGCTTTGTTATATACGAGAATATAGGAAAAGTACTAATATATGACAATATATAAACATTCATATATGACCATAGATGAACATTCATATATGTCCATATATGAGCATATATGTCCATATACCCTCAAATTTCGGATCCGAACATATATGTATTCATATATGAACTCATATATGTTGCCATATATGATAATATATGAACTTTTTCACCTGGGGGTTCATACCATTTATGAAATTTACTTACTATTTATAAAGTGTTCCTAGTTTCCCTAGTATTTATGAAAAGGTACATAAAATTCCCAGTATTATTGAAATTTATGCAAGTTTTCTTAAATATTAGGATTTTTTACATTGGCAAATTTTTTAAGTACTTTTTCATAAATATTAAGTGTTTCTACATATATTTTAGAAACCTTGTCATAATTAACGAGACACAAACTTTCCCAGTATTTTTTATGAACTGTTCATAAATGTTATGAAAAAGTTAATAATTAGTACATTTGCAAATTTTTCATAAAATATTCATAAATAGTATGAATTCTTTTTTTTTTTACATACATAACCAGGGAAAAATAGTTCTTACTCAGAAGCGGTTCTGGAAGGCATTTAATTACCGATCGCTTCCTAATTAATTCCAGAAGGCATGATTACTGTTTGCGATGTCCCACTTGGTACACACAAAAATATAAAATTCATAATTTTTTATAAAAAAGTTCTTATTTTTAAAGGTACATACTATTTATGAAATTTACTTACTATGTATGAAGTGTTCCTAGGTCCCATTATTTTTTAATACATTGCATCATAAACGGTATGAAGCAGTGTTACCATATTGCCAGTTTTAACTGTTTTCTCCAGTTTTTTAGGATGCATAACAGTTTTCCAGTTTTTCATGAAAAAAAACAGTTTTTGTTTAATTTGAGCCTTTTTTTTTAGTTTTTTCCAGTTTTTAACAGTTTACCTGCTCGATTTACTTTCTTTTACTTGAATTTATAAATTGCATACAAAAGTTGCACAAAATGTTTCAATAAAAAATAATACTACGCATTGAATGCAACTGTGTAGAAAGTTTTAATTCCCTTTTTAGCATTTGTTTGTGTTAAAATTTTGTGGAATCAAACGAAATGAAAATCAAATTTAATCAAAAAATGTATAACTGATAATTTTATGTAATTAAGTAAGATCTCAAAATGTGATGAATTATTTTGTTTTTTTTATGGTTTTGTAGCTATTTTTTGCTATATGTTAAATAACACAGTGCAACACAAAAATTCCAAACAAAAAAACACTTATCCCAGCCGAAAGTACTCGATGAGAGGAGAAAAGTAATTTCTGGATTTTGCTAGATTGGTTGCCGTTCGTTTTTTATGAGCCTCTATAGTTTCTTCGCCAAATTCGACTTTGAGCACTTTTTTGCAATTTTCTTCTATTTTTCGCATGGCCATAGCTCGAAAAATGCTGTCAATTTTTTTTTGCAGTCTTCAGCAAAGTTGTAGCTCTTGACTCGGCCAACAAAAATGCTGAATATATTAAGTCGGAAAAATTTCATCTTCATGCTCAAACCCCAAAAATGTCGAAAAAATTACCACTTTTTTCACCGATTTTTTCCGTTTTTCGACTACAGCTCCTGAACTATTGAAAATTTTACCAAACAATCAAGGGAAGAAATGTAGCCTATAAAATTTTGAACAACTTTCCAGTACATACTAACTTCATACGACCACTCCTTGATACGGATTTTACCATACAAATATGATTAATTTTCATTTTTTTTTTTTTTTTTATTTTATTGTTTTTATTGAGCAAACGTTTAAAAAAGGCACACGGAAAAAATCGGTGAAAAAAGTGGTAATTTTTTCGACATTTTTGGGGGTTTGAGCATGAAGATGAAATTTTTCCGACGTAATATATTCATCATTTTTGTTGGCCGATTCAAGAGCTACAACTTTCCTGAAGACTGCAAAAAAAAATTCAAAGAATTTTTCGAGCTATGGCCATGCGAAAAAGAGAAGAAAATTGCAAAAAAGTGCTCAAAATCGAATTTGGCGAAAAAACTATAGAGGCTCATAAAAAACGAACGGCAACCAATCTAGCAAAATCCAGAAATTACTTTTCTCCTCTCATCGAGTACTTTCGGCTGGGATAAGTGTTTTTTTGTTTGGAGTCAAAAAGTTGAATATTGCGTCACTGTGTAATTAATATAAATATAAATATGTTTTTTATATTATATTTTTTTTTTACTTTAAACAAGTACACAGAAAAAAAACATATTATTCCTTTTGTTAATTAAAATGTAGTTTTATAACAGAGCACAACTTGTGATCTGTAATAACATAAATTTGAAAATATTTTTTTTGTTAGTATAATTAAAAGTTAGTCTACAAAAAAAAAATTTTTTTTTTCTGTGTATATAAATATGTTATGTGTTTAATGTTTTTTATGTTGTTTTATGTTTAAATAAAATGCAATTGAATTCAAAATGCACATATTAATTGTTTTTTCTACAGTTTGTTTATTTAAAAAAAAAAAACGGTTTTTTTCTTAAAAAAACAGTTTTTTCTTACAGTTTTTGAAAAAAATACATGCCAACACTGGTATGAAGACTAGGGCGGGTCGATTTAATAATCGCCCAAAGCTCAGTGAAAATCGTATTCTAGGGATCAAAATAAGAAACTTTGCGGAATTAACCATACCTCTAAAACGAATTCTACTACCCCGAAACTGTTGACTTTTGTCCCGTAGGGTCAAGTTTTGAAAAATCCCACTTTGACCCATGTAGAGTGCCCCAATCGAGTCCAAATGTATGACCGACCCCCACTAACTTTGAAGGGCCGATCCACCCATGCTCGTGGCACACCCCCCTGGAACTCCCCTGGGGGGTTCCCCATACAAACATTTCAAAAAATCTCCATTTTTGGCACTTTATTTTATTATTTTTTTATTTATTTTATTTATTTTTAATATTTTATTTATTTTTTCTCTTTAGAAATTTATTTAGTCAGAACATATGTAAATGAAAAAAATAATTTAACTTAGTAATAGAAAAGAAATAAAAAAAATTACTGTTTGAAGTCTTTTTTGCTTTCAAGTCTGGGCAATTTCGCACGGCTCTCTTATGTCGTCGCCATAACAGCCTCTACATTTTCCGGTATAACTCGTTTGGAAACGCTAGCTAGCAATTGAACGTGTCGTTCTGTTCCTTGTATGTATGTATGTTATTGACAATAATACGTTGATTTTATGATGAGTTATGGACAAAAAGGATAAGGCGTGGCAACCTGAAAGCCCTTCCCCGACATAATACCTGTTTGGCATTTTAGAGCTTTTCGATTTTGTTAAGCCCAGAGTTTCGAAAGAATTTATTAAAATTTAGATTAATTCACAAAAAAATAAATTCAGAATTCCAAAATGTTTATGTATCATTCCGTTAATACATTCCCTAGGAATAACTAGCTTCATTCAAAAGGTATTGAATGAATCAATTGGTATTGAATGAATTCCTAAGTATTGAGTGAATTCAATTATATGTTAATTCAACATTTTAATAATTGAATGAAGAAATTTTAGTATCATTCATTTAAAACAAAGAAGTTTTCATAAACACAAACAATTAAGACATAACACACAAGAAATAACAAAGCATCAAATATTTTTTTTTCTGTGGTCTTATTTTAAGAAATTTTCTTTTATTTTATGTAAATATTTCCATTAAATTATGACAACAGTTAATCATTTGACTAAATGAATGAAAACAAATGCTTCTTAAGCCTTTTTCAAGACTTGGTAAAGTCAAACTAAACATTATTGTTTAACGAGTTCGAATTTCAGGAAACGAGATTGGACCTGGTGGATTAGGTAACCACTTGGTCCTACTTAATTTCTGCATTCAAAGTTTTTCAGGTCTGTGCTTCAGGGCCGAGCTATGGGCCATTTTCACTATCATATATTGAAAATTTTTAAATTCCGTTACTTTCATATAACACTGTGGTCATATTTTAAGAGGAAACGAGATGCGACCTGGTGGATTAGGTAACCACTTGATCCTACTTAATTTCTGCATTCAAAGTTTTTCAGGTCTGTGCTTCAGGGCCGAGCTATGGGCCATTTTCAATATCATATATTGAAAATTTTTAAATTCCGTTACTTTCATATAACACTGTGGCCATATTTTAAGAGGAAACGAGATGCGACCTGGTGGATTAGGTAACCACTTGATCCTACTTAATTTCTGCATTCAAAGTTTTTCAGGTCTGTGCTTCAGGGCCGAGCTATGGGCCATTTTCAATATCATATATTGAAAATTTTTAAATTCCGTTACATGAAAACACTGTGGCCATATTTTAAGAGGAAACGAGATGCGACCTGGTGGATTAGGTAACCACTTGATCCTACTTAATTTCTGCATTCAAAGTTTTTCAGGGCTGTGCACAAAAAAGTATCATAGGTATCACAAGTTTTCTGAAAAATTAGATACTGTTAATATATTATAATAATAGAAGACAAATTTGTTTTTTTTATGGTCGCATCTCGTTTCCTCTTAAAATATGGCCACAGTGTTATATGAAAGTAACGGAATTTAAAAATTTTCAATATATGACATTGAAAATGGCCCATAGCTCGGCCCTGAAGCACAGACCTGAAAAACTTTGAATGCAGAAATTAAGTAGGATCAAGTGGTTACCTAATCCACCAGGTCGCATCTCGTTTCCTCTTAAAATATGGCCACAGTGTTATATGAAAGTAACGGAATTTAAAAATTTTCAATATATGATATTGAAAATGGCCCATAGCTCGGCCCTGAAGCACAGACCTGAAAAACTTTGAATGCAGAAATTAAGTAGGATCAAGTGGTTACCTAATCCACCAGGTCGCATCTCGTTTCCTCTTAAAATATGGCCACAGTGTTATATGAAAGTAACGGAATTTAAAAATTTTCAATATATGACATTGAAAATGGCCCATAGCTCGGCCCTGAAGCACAGACCTGAAAAACTTTGAATGCAGAAATTAAGTAGGATCAAGTGGTTACCTAATCCACCAAGTCGCATCTCGTTTCCTCTTAAAATATGGCCACAGTGTTATATGAAAGTAACGGAATTTAAAAATTTTCAATATATGATATTGAAAATGGCCCATAGCTCGGCCCTGAAGCACAGACCTGAAAAACTTTAAATGCAGAAATTAAGTAGGATCAAGTGGTTACCTAATCCACCAGGTCGCATCTCGTTTCCTCTTAAAATATGGCCACAGTGTTATATGAAAGTAACGGAATTTAAAAATTTTCAATATATGATATTGAAAATGGCCCATAGCTCGGCCCTGAAGCACAGACCTGAAAAACTTTGAATGCAGAAATTAAGTAGGATCAAGTGGTTACCTAATCCACCAGGTCGCATCTCGTTTCCTCTTAAAATATGACCACAGTGTTATATGAAAGTAACGGAATTTAAAAATTTTCAATATATGATAGTGAAAATGGCCCATAGCTCGGCCCTGAAGCACAGACCTGAAAAACTTTGAATGCAGAAATTAAGTAGGACCAAGTGGTTACCTAATCCACCAGGTCCAATCTCGTTTCCTCTTAAAATATGCTTCATAACAAATTCACAATTTTTATTTCAATTAAAAACAAATATTGTTTTTTGTAATGTTTTGTTATTTTTTTTCAACATTTAATGTAACAGCTGATGGTAAAATTGACTGAGAATGAGAGAGAATAGAAATTACTAGTGTTATCATTCCTGGGTGAATTTCAATAAAATGGAATTTAACTATGGAATTTATCTTCACACACATAAAAAGCTTGAGGTTATACATTTTTTCAGAAATACAGTACTTTTCGATTATAGTCACATCCATTTATTGATATAGGCCACATTTTACGTTTTTTCTGTCATCTAAAATCAAATTTCATACAAAATTAGTGCGATATAGTCTATTAACGATATATACTTCACTCCATCCGATCTCCTTACTATTTATACCAGCAATATCCGGCAGAAAATGGAATACAAGTCTTATATATGGCAGTGTCTATTCTCAAGCTTCTGGACCGTGTTCAGGGGACTGCGGTGAAGCTTATCAATGACAGTAATATATCCAACTCTATTGATTCATTGGATCATCGTCGGAATGTGGGTTGTGTGACACTTTTCTATCGATATTACCATGGGAGGTGCCCATCTGAGATAAGTGAACTTATTCCTCGAGCCTGGGTTTTTATTCGTAATACTCACTTATCTAGTAGAGCACATCCGTTTGTAGTTGATTGTCCTGTGTTTCGCACAACGCATTACATAGAAAATTCGTTTTTTAGTCGAACGATTAGTATGTGGAACAAACTTCCCACAGAAGTCTTCCCTGTTACTTACAATTTAGAAAAAATTAAATCAAATATTCATTTCTCCCTCTCTCTTGAAAAATATAAAAATTACTACCCTTCTATATTCATATTTTGATAAAAAAAAAATTACAAGACTTTACTTCTCTGTTTAAAAATTTTATATATTTTCAAAATCTGATTTATCAAAACATGTGTTTTCCAATTACAAAAATTTTAAAATAAGCTGACATTTATTACGAGATCACTTAAAACAAAATTGAGGCAAAAACAACTCTTTGTAGTTGTTTTAGTAGTAATACAGTATCTTTATATGTAAATGAAAAAGCAGTAATTTGTCAAAGAAATTTCAGTTTTGACTAGATTTTTAGTTAACTAATAAAACAAACTACATTAAATAACTGTACTATGAATTCCTATTCATTTGAACAGTTTTTTTTTTTATTTTTATTAAAAAATATATCAAATAAACTTTAGAAAATTTTATTATAGTGGTTAATTTTTACTACATTTGTGTTAAATTTTATCAACAGTCAAAAACAAATGACAGTGTTAGTTGAATTTAATGAAATGTTAGTTTTCTTTGTTTCAAGTGAAATTTCATTTGCTTTTAACTCCATTTGCAGCGGTCTTTACATACGTAGTATTCTATGGATAGTCCTTTATATATGCAAAATTTTGTTTAAAAATATGCGATGTTTATTTATGCTTGTGGGTACAGTAGTACAATATAAGCCGACGAAGATAGAAGCGAACAAAAAAATTTTGCTATTTTAAACCTTATTAATATAATATGTAAAATAATTAGGTAACAAATATATTTAAATGAGTATTACTATTTTTTCAGCCCTTAAATATTTTCATACAAATCTACATGGCATCAATGAAGAACAACAATACCACATACAACCTTCACACACGGACAAGAATGACCACGAAAAATAAAAAGTGAAATATTAAAACGTTATTAAGTGCATTTATATTGTGTTTTAAAATAATGTAGTTTATTCGAGAATGAATTTAAATAATTAATTTGTTAAAAGTGCTAATAAAAAAAAATTTAGTAAAATCTACTGATTTCATTGTACTAATACTATTAAAATTTAGTAATCTATTTCGCTGATTTTAGCAAATTGGTTTTAAATTGCAGTTTACAACAATTGTACTAAAAATTAGTAGCGGTTAGTAATTTTTATTACTAATTTCATTGTATTAATTTTATTAAACTTTAGTCATTTTTTGCTGGTTTCAGCAAAGCGGGTTAAACATCCATTTTACAACAATTTTGCTAACATTTAGCGGCGGCTACTAAGATCCTCTACTATTTTCATTGTGTTATAGTTCAGCAGACATGTGTTGCTAAATTTAGCAAAATATACCGCAAGGCCCAAAATAGTTAAGTTTTCCGTAACAACAGCAAAATTTCTCGTAGCCAGTATGGAATATTTTTCTTAGTGTAGTAACCAAAATTCAAGTGCGATGCATTTGTTGAACATCGCCAGTTTTTAAGCTAGCACCCGTTTTCGCAATTTTTGAGATTTTAAATTTTATGCAGAAACACTTAATTTTTAATACAGTTGTAATATCCAGGTACTGGAAGTTCATGCAAAATCCATGATTTGGCCCTTAAGTCTTAGAACAAGATAAACGAAATAGATTTGCGAATCAAGGATTTGGATTAAAAGGGAATCGATTTGTTAGATTCTCTCTGGCATCGATTTGTATGCAGAGAATATATTATATAATACAAATTAACTTTAAATTTTATTACAATTACTTTAAAACATTTAAATAATTAAATAAACAAAATTTAAGTGCATGTTTGATATAGTTTTTATTAATAATAAAAATTATGTTTTTTCGACCTTTAATTGTGCAATGAAAATGAAAATTATTCAAGTTCGAGGCCATACTCTATATTTCTATATTAGGATATTGTCCTAACAAATAATTTATAGAGTTTTTGTTTTCAAATTTATTATTTTACCCTTTCAGGAATGTGTTGTTATATCTATTTCGGGAATTTTCTAGGTTTCCATCATCAGAACACGTTTTGCTAGATTTAACAATCCCATGCAAAACATCAAACATTCATATAAACTAGTTTACTCACTACATGAGAAGCTATTCTTATAACACAAATAGAGATACAACTGAATTTTTTTTTGAGAAACAGTAGAAAAAAAGGTGTGAGATTTTTACAGTAGGTAGATATGATCACTGTGCATCGTTTTCTTGCAAAAAGTGAACATTTAAAAATTTTGAGTTAACTCTGTTTAGAGGTACAGGTGCGATATATATGAGCTTGAAGTAAAATATTATCACCATTGATCGAAAAATAAATTGAAAACTTGTTTTTTTTTATGTGTATGTCTACCTTTGGTAAATATTCAATACACGTTTTTGTTTCTTTTCCTTTTATTTGTACATTTGTTTTTTTTTTTTAACAAAATGTACAGGGGAAGTGTAAACAAGGCCATACTTTGTCTTTTATACAAGTTTGATATATTTTTTTTAGTGTTTATTTTAAAATTTTTCACGCGTATTAAGGTCATAGCATTGAAATCAATTCATTGACTGAAAACACCCAAAGGGATACCAAAAATGTTTTTTCTCGATATCGTTTCTTTAAAAATACTGTTACTTACCATGTTTCACGCCTGGTAAAAATTCTAATCAAAATTTAAAAACAAGTGAGAAAAAAAATTATTTTTGGGAAATAGAATTGCGATATAATGTAGTGTTGTGAATACTCTATTGAGTTAAGTTGATTTAAATTCAATAAATTACCCAAATTGAAAAAATGTAGTTTTTATACACTTTAAAATCGAACTTTATATCGCAAATATCGGGAAAACAAGCATGCACTTTTAAAAACGTCTATCACCATCATATGTAGCATACTCGACTTAACAATTATTATGTTTTCCCAGTTACATGAGACATCTCTGTATGATATCATTTCGAAAATTATGGTTAGCATCACTTCCGTTATAACCATATAAAACTTTATTTAAATTCATTCCAGTAAAAAACAGTAATTTCTAACATTAATTAAAAGTAATTTAAAGCGTCTATCTACTCATGTTCATTAATTTCAAATAAAAATATAGAGCTATCTACTGTAACGGCGGGAATATTACGAATTATTAAGAAAAAATTACATTAAGCATTCAGTAGCAGTTTTTAATTAATATTGTAGAAAGTCGATTTGCAAATATTTTTAATTTGAGCAAATTAAACGGTTTTTTTACTCTCTTGAATACTTGTATATATGTAGATAGCTCGATTTTAATATAAGACAACGATGTTTAGAATTATGAATTTAGAAAACGGTTCCGCTACAATTTCTCGAAAACAGAGTGCCTATTAAATAAAAAAGAAAAAGCTCTATAAAATATTGTTTTTACTTAAAAAAACTATTCACTTTCAATTTAAGAGTATTTTTTAAGTTCTTTTCGAAATTATCGATTCAATTACTATTTTGACAAATATATTTCGTACACGAGCTGTAAAGCGTAAACATAGTACTTAAATGTACAGTGGCGGCTCCAGCTCACATCTTAGGGGGATGAACATTTTGGAAAAAAAGTTTATTGCCAAAATTGTTGTGTGTTCCCATAACACTTACCCCCACCGAAAGAAAACAACATAACTTGGCTATAAACAAAGAAACTTAAACGAGCTAGTCAAATTTCCATCAGTTAGCGATTAACAGCTGTTCTTGGATTTTTTTTTGCCCACAATTACATTGTTTGCAATGCTTGCAGCAATTCATTTTTCATCACCTTTATTTCACCTTCCTAGCCCTTTTTCAAGAAAATAACACATTAGTAGAAGAAACTTGGTTTCTCTTAAAAAAAGAAATCAAAAAATTTGCTCTCGGGGGGCAATCGAAATCACTATTCCCGAAGGGTTCTCTCTAATCTTAATGAAATTTATATATGTGCTTGAAAAAAAGATAATGGACAATTATTTTTTTTCAGCGGCCCAACCTCACGTTGAAGAATGGGGCCAAAATTAATAGATTTTAGCATGGAAAAATGTCTGAAATTCAGATTTTTCGAAAGCGGTTTTGATGTACTCGAGAACACAAAAATGTTGATGCCAACATTGCTTATGTAGTGGGTTAGGGTTACCATTTATTTCAAATGTTTAAAATATAGATGAAAAAGCTCTTCGGAAAAAGGTGAGAAAAACCACAACAATTACGAATGTCGATAAAAGCTCAGACACCCCCTCGATTCAATTTTATAGGCCTTAATATACATATTTGTTTGCTTAATCCATATATAATTCTTTAAAATATCTCCAGTTTTAATATCACTCAAAACACATATTTTTTTAATAACAAAAATACTCAAAAGTTTTCTGACTGTATCGTATACCAGTTAATGCGTCTTCAGCAGCTCTTTAGTTTGGTGCCCCACATGTTTAAGATTTCTCTAAAACAATTTGAAATAAGCGAAAAAATTGAAAAATGGGGTAGTTTTTGAGCCCACTTTTTAGCCCCTAAACAAGATACTGACTGGGCCGCTAAAACGTGGACCTTTTTATTACTTCATCACATATCCAAATGTCATTAAGATCGGAGAGAATCCATTGGTAGACTATGTTTGTTAGCGTATTGCACCGCTCGACAAAAAAAAAATTTTTTCTTGGGTTTCTGTTTCAATTCAGAAATTTTGATTCTTGACATGGAAAAACACCAAAATATTCGTTCTCCGCTTTTAAAGTTTGTTTTTAGGTTTTACACCTATATGTAAATTTTGGATCGGCAGTGTATAGCACTTAGATCAAAAACAAGCTATGATAGAAAACTATATTTTCCCCTCTATTAGTAACCTAATAGAAACCAAAATTTTACATTTATAAGTCAGAACCAAAAATCTCGATCTGTATTATCAACTACAATCTGCAAGTGTGTGATTTTTAATGTTAAGTAGGCTGTTTACCTTACAAAACTTAGCATTTGTAGATTATCTTTGTCTTAATATCAACCGATTTTCAACAAATTTGCACATTCTAATAATATGTGAACCTATTAGACATATCGCACACCCAGTTCAAAAGTGACTCAACTCAAAATTTTAATTTTTCGGTTTTATATGCTTAAACTATGCACAATATACTTGTTTATCTATAAAAAAAATATCAGTGTATTTTGTTGTTGTTAACTGTTGCTAAAAAACAGTTATGTCTTTCTTTATGTTTCAATTGGTATAAAGTTGCAAATGTTTTTTTTTTTTTCGATTTCTGAAAAATAAAAAATTTTGAGTTGAGTCACTTTTGTACTAGGTGTGCGATATATGCTAAGTTTTGTTCGTGATATGGACCAAAGTTTCGGCAGTTGTATAATTACTAAGCGCTTCGATAATATAACCCTAGTTTTTTTTTTTTTTTGCGTGTAGCAATTTTAAAAATTATTGAAATTCTCCACCCAGAAAACAGTCTCAGTTGTGGCCACCGAATTTGTTGCCAATCGAATTCTGTCGGTTACGACAACTATCGTAATGTCAAATTATATTTTTAGTCGTTAAAGCTAATATTCAGTTGCCAATAGAACATTTCAAATAAATATTTTTATGTTCCACAACATTTTATAGAAATTAAAAAACCCTTTAAAAAAAAGCCTTTTGTCGTACGCATTGCACCACAATCACTTTTAATTTTTATTGCCTTATTTACTATTTAAACATTTGAATATTTTATTTTAAATAAAACAAAATTTTTTTGTGTTTGTCTTTTCCGAGATTTGAACTCGGAAGTTCGGAGTACAAGCAAACTCTCTACTCACTACACCACTGAAGCTTATAAAAGTTGAGTGCTAAATTTGAATTTAAATATTTTGTTAGAAAAACAAACATTGTCTCAAATTTTTTTACCAATTCCAATCATTAGTTGCTTCTATAGATAATGCAATCCACACTTCGGTTGGTACTACTACACCTCTAATTTAGTGGCTTTTTTAATTGCGAATACCGTATTTGCAGTAACCACTTTTGATTATTGACAATTTAAGAAAAACAATTGATAGATTGTACCAATTCTCTTGTGTTATGGCAATATTTAACAATATTTAACACAATTACTAACCGAATTTTTTTTGAAAAGTTGATGGAAAATATCAATAATTGTATAAATGGGTTGTTTTTTAGTTCCTTTTCCCTCTTTTTAACTTCCGGTACAGTATTTTTGCTTGATTCATCGATTAATTGATTAATTCGAAATAAAATAACGTCATATCTAATAAATTTTAATGGTTTCGACTGAATTCCAAGCAATACTTCTTCTGGGTGTTCAAATCTAAAAATATCAGATCGGCCCAGATTTGACCAAATCATAAATTTGTCCCAATTTTTAGATTTAATTAGATCTGATCATATTTGCTATGCGATCTGTTTAGAGCTGGTAAAACAGATCTAACAATATTTCGACAGCTCAGATCTTTTTTTACGTGGGAAATGGGAAACAGGAAAAAAATTAACAAACCAAATTTATCTTCCCAGGATTGTATACTTGCTAGCATTTGAAATTGAGGTAACTCTTGAAAATTATTAAAAAAAATGGTTATTTCTCTGAAATTTTAAAATAGATTTTCTTTTCGGGTTTTTAATGAGTTAAATAGACCATACCAACCAACAACATTATATTGTATTTTTTTATAACTCATATAACATTTCAAAAACGAGTTACGTTTCGAATCCTGTCGAGTAATTTGATCCTAATGGTTTTCCTCGTCTCCTGTTAAAGTCTGAAAATGGATTTAATGTCATTATTCTAACGAGTCATTCAATTAAACTTTTATAAATATCTTATCAAAATTAGTTATTTGTATTTTATTTTTACAATTATTTTATGAAATTTCGAAAAATAACAGAAACCGTGGTTTCGCAAAATTTTAAAAACCGAAACACCGGTTTTCTATTTTTTTCGTTTTAAGCTAACTCTAGTGTCAATTTAATTACAATTCGTTGCCTTGAAATAAAAATCGTGTTGTCTTTTTCTTTTTAAAGTCTAAATCTTTTTATTTTCCTTTTTAAAATGCAAATCATTTTTCCATAAATGGGTCGCAAAAACAGCAACATATTTTACATGTTAACAGAGTAAAATACTTATTTGGAAAAACCTTAATGTCTGCAAACAGATTTTACAGATTTTTCATTTTGAGTGTAAACATAAAACAAATACCGGTTATATACTCCGCGGCTTCTTTCCTGTCATGTTTCTTAACAAAAAATATTTTTATACTCGTTCTTTTGTTGTTTTTCACGGCCGAGACTTACTGACACATGCTAAGGGAAGTTTTTGTTTTATTTTTTTTAGAACACCTGCTGACATTTGCGATTCTTGGGGAGCATATCAACATATGAGTTTTTATATGAATGAAAGTATGAGGAATTTCAGTTAATGTGTTCATCGTTTCAAAAGTAGTGATTTCATATATTAACAATTTAACCACAAAAGAATAGGTTTGAACAAAATTTAGCTAAAAAAATAAGTCTACTGGAATTTTACTTAACTATCTGGGTAGCTGGGAAGTTGTCCTTCAGCAGACCAAAAGTTTTTTTAAAACTTTGAATATGATAAATATCGACATATATGGATTAATACATGAGCACATATGACTCATATGTACATTAAACATATGCATTTATACATGATTCATATGTGTTCATAAATAATTTATACGCTTGTGTGTAAAAGTAAAATTCATATTTTTTTATGATAACGTTCGAATTTTTAAAGGCCCAGGTGAAAATGTTCATATATGATCATATATTAGCATATATGGTTTTATGTATGAGCATATATTGTTCCATATATGGGCATATATGAACATATATGTAATGTATGGGAGCATATATGGGCAAATACATTCAAATGAAAAGTTCATATTAGGATATGAATGACACCATATATGATAATATATGATAATATATTGCATATATTGGTTCATATATTGGTTCATTTATGCCATATATCTCCATATATGGTTAATATGTTTTAATTTTTGATCAGATATGACCATATTTGAGGATGAATTTTTTTTTATTTTTAACCCTTATTCTGCCGGTCTACGAGTTCTTGACAAAAATATATATAAATTAATGTTTTATTGATTTATAAAGACGATTGCAGAGAACGAGTTTTGAATTGAAATTTGAGTTGAAAATTGGTCCATCAACTGATATTATCACGCTAAATATACCATTGGTAAAGTTTGTTGGCGAGCACCTCCTTTCCGGGGGAGGGGTTCAAAGTTGGAATTTTGTTTTGCGATTTTATCCAAAAGTTGTGAATGGGTCGGAACGATTTATGCACCATCGGAAAGGTATAATATGTCCCCATTCATTAATCCATTACAAGCTGTCTTGAAATTTTGTATTTTTTCATCTTTTTTATTAAAAATTCGCAACTAAAAAACTAATAAAACCTCCAAGTTTAAATTTAACCAAGTTTATATATTATAACAGGGTCGTATTAAACCTTAAATGAAAGCTCAATATCTTGTTTATAAACTACTGGCCTCAAAACATACCTATAATACAGATAATTTTTAAAATACCCAGGTGAAAATGTTCATATATGATCATATATTGCCATATATGGTTTCATGTATGAGCATATATGGTTCCATATATGGGCATATATGAACATTTATGTAATGTATGGGAGCATATATGGGTAAATACATACAAATGAAAAATTCATATATGGATATTAATGACACCATATATAATAATATATTGCATATATTGGTTCATATATGCCATATATCTCCATATATGAATTCATATATGATTCCATATATGGTTAATATGTTTTAATTTTTGATCAGATATGATCATATATGTGGATAAATTTTTTTTATTTTTAACCCTTATTCTGCCGGTCTACGAATTCTTGACAAAAATATATAAAATAATGTTTTATTGATTTATAAAGACGATTGCAGAGAACGAGTTTTGAATTGAAATTTGAGTGGAAAATTGATGAAAATTGGTCCATCAACTGATATTATCACGGTAAATATACCATTGGTAAAATTTGTTGGCGAACGCACCCATTTTCCGGGGAGGAGTTCAAAGTTGAAATTTTGTTTTGCGATTTTATTTAAAAGTTGTGAATGGGTCGGAACGCTTTATGCACCATCGGAAAGGTATAATATGTCCCCATTCCTTAACCCATTACAAGCTATCTTAAAATTTTGTATTTTTTCATCTTTTTTTATTAAAAATTCGCAACTAAAAAACTAATAAAATCTCCAAGTTTAAGTTTAACCAAATTTATAGATTCACATTGTCGTATTATACCTTATATGAAAGTTCAATATCTCGTTTATAAATTACTTGCCTCAAAACATACCTATAATACAGATAATTTTTAAAATAAATAAAAAAAGACGATAAAATTTAAAAAAAAAATACCAAAAGTTAAACTGACTCGTAATGGGTTAATGAATGGGGACATATTACTCTTTGAATATATATTTAAAACACCTTTCCGATGATGCCTAAATGATGCAGATCCATTCACAACTTTTATATAAAATCGTAAAACAAAACTTCAAATTTGAAAAAATTTGAAAAAAAAATTAAAAAAGCTTTTTTATATACGAGAATATAGGAAAAGTAATAATACATGACAATATATGAACATTCATATATGACCATATTTGAGCATATATGTCCATATACCCTCAAATTTCGGATCCGAACATATATGGATTCATATATGAACTCATATATGTGGCCATATATGACAATATATGAACTTTTTCACCTGGGTAAATAAAAAAGACAGGAAAATTAAAAAAAAATACCAAATGTTAAACTGACTCGTAATGGGTTGATGAATGGGGACATATTACTCTTTGGAAATATATTTAAAACACCTTTCCGATGATGCGTAAATGATGCAGATCATTCATAATTTTTGTATAAAATCGCAAAAAAAACTTCAAATTTGAAAAAATTTGGAAAAAAAAAACTAAAAAAAGCTTTGTTATATACGAGAATATAGGAAAAGTACTAATATATGACAATATATAAACATTCATATATGACCATAGATGAACATTCATATATGTCCATATATGAGCATATATGTCCATATACCCTCAAATTTCGGATCCGAACATATATGTATTCATATATGAACTCATATATGTTGCCATATATGATAATATATGAACTTTTTCACCTGGGGGTTCATACCATTTATGAAATTTACTTACTATTTATAAAGTGTTCCTAGTTTCCCTAGTATTTATGAAAAGGTACATAAAATTCCCAGTATTATTGAAATTTATGCAAGTTTTCTTAAATATTAGGATTTTTTACATTGGCAAATTTTTTAAGTACTTTTTCATAAATATTAAGTGTTTCTACATATATTTTAGAAACCTTGTCATAATTAACGAGACACAAACTTTCCCAGTATTTTTTATGAACTGTTCATAAATGTTATGAAAAAGTTAATAATTAGTACATTTGCAAATTTTTCATAAAATATTCATAAATAGTATGAATTCTTTTTTTTTTACATACATAACCAGGGAAAAATAGTTCTTACTCAGAAGCGGTTCTGGAAGGCATTTAATTACCGATCGCTTCCTAATTAATTCCAGAAGGCATGATTACTGTTTGCGATGTCCCACTTGGTACACACAAAAATATAAAATTCATAATTTTTTATAAAAAAGTTCTTATTTTTAAAGGTACATACTATTTATGAAATTTACTTACTATGTATGAAGTGTTCCTAGGTCCCATTATTTTTTAATACATTGCATCATAAACGGTATGAAGCAGTGTTACCATATTGCCAGTTTTAACTGTTTTCTCCAGTTTTTTAGGATGCATAACAGTTTTCCAGTTTTTCATGAAAAAAAACAGTTTTTGTTTAATTTGAGCCTTTTTTTTAGTTTTTCCAGTTTTTAACAGTTTACCTGCTCGATTTACTTTCTTTTACTTGAATTTATAAATTGCATACAAAAGTTGCACAAAATGTTTCAATAAAAAATAATACTACGCATTGAATGCAACTGTGTAGAAAGTTTTAATTCCCTTTTTAGCATTTGTTTGTGTTAAAATTTTGTGGAATCAAACGAAATGAAAATCAAATTTAATCAAAAAATGTATAACTGATAATTTTATGTAATTAAGTAAGATCTCAAAATGTGATGAATTATTTTGTTTTTTTTATGGTTTTGTAGCTATTTTTTGCTATATGTTAAATAACACAGTGCAACACAAAAATTCCAAACAAAAAAAACACTTATCCCAGCCGAAAGTACTCGATGAGAGGAGAAAAGTAATTTCTGGATTTTGCTAGATTGGTTGCCGTTCGTTTTTTATGAGCCTCTATAGTTTCTTCGCCAAATTCGACTTTGAGCACTTTTTTGCAATTTTCTTCTATTTTTCGCATGGCCATAGCTCGAAAAATGCTGTCAATTTTTTTTTGCAGTCTTCAGCAAAGTTGTAGCTCTTGACTCGGCCAACAAAAATGCTGAATATATTAAGTCGGAAAAATTTCATCTTCATGCTCAAACCCCAAAAATGTCGAAAAAATTACCACTTTTTTCACCGATTTTTTCCGTTTTTCGACTACAGCTCCTGAACTATTGAAAATTTTACCAAACAATCAAGGGAAGAAATGTAGCCTATAAAATTTTGAACAACTTTCCAGTACATACTAACTTCATACGACCACTCCTTGATACGGATTTTACCATACAAATATGATTAATTTTCATTTTTTTTTTTTTTTTTATTTTATTGTTTTTATTGAGCAAACGTTTAAAAAAGGCACACGGAAAAAATCGGTGAAAAAAGTGGTAATTTTTTCGACATTTTTGGGGGTTTGAGCATGAAGATGAAATTTTTCCGACGTAATATATTCATCATTTTTGTTGGCCGATTCAAGAGCTACAACTTTCCTGAAGACTGCAAAAAAAAATTCAAAGAATTTTTCGAGCTATGGCCATGCGAAAAAGAGAAGAAAATTGCAAAAAAGTGCTCAAAATCGAATTTGGCGAAAAAAACTATAGAGGCTCATAAAAAACGAACGGCAACCAATCTAGCAAAATCCAGAAATTACTTTTCTCCTCTCATCGAGTACTTTCGGCTGGGATAAGTGTTTTTTTGTTTGGAGTCAAAAAGTTGAATATTGCGTCACTGTGTAATTAATATAAATATAAATATGTTTTTTATATTATATTTTTTTTTTACTTTAAACAAGTACACAGAAAAAAAACATATTATTCCTTTTGTTAATTAAAATGTAGTTTTATAACAGAGCACAACTTGTGATCTGTAATAACATAAATTTGAAAATATTTTTTTTGTTAGTATAATTAAAAGTTAGTCTACAAAAAAAAAATTTTTTTTTTCTGTGTATATAAATATGTTATGTGTTTAATGTTTTTTATGTTGTTTTATGTTTAAATAAAATGCAATTGAATTCAAAATGCACATATTAATTGTTTTTTCTACAGTTTGTTTATTTAAAAAAAAAAACGGTTTTTTCTTAAAAAAACAGTTTTTTCTTACAGTTTTTGAAAAAAATACATGCCAACACTGGTATGAAGACTAGGGCGGGTCGATTTAATAATCGCCCAAAGCTCAGTGAAAATCGTATTCTAGGGATCAAAATAAGAAACTTTGCGGAATTAACCATACCTCTAAAACGAATTCTACTACCCCGAAACTGTTGACTTTTGTCCCGTAGGGTCAAGTTTTGAAAAATCCCACTTTGACCCATGTAGAGTGCCCCAATCGAGTCCAAATGTATGACCGACCCCCACTAACTTTGAAGGGCCGATCCACCCATGCTCGTGGCACACCCCCCTGGAACTCCCCTGGGGGGTTCCCCATACAAACATTTCAAAAAATCTCCATTTTTGGCACTTTATTTTATTATTTTTTATTTATTTTATTTATTTTTAATATTTTATTTATTTTTTCTCTTTAGAAATTTATTTAGTCAGAACATATGTAAATGAAAAAAATAATTTAACTTAGTAATAGAAAAGAAATAAAAAAAATTACTGTTTGAAGTCTTTTTTGCTTTCAAGTCTGGGCAATTTCGCACGGCTCTCTTATGTCGTCGCCATAACAGCCTCTACATTTTCCGGTATAACTCGTTTGGAAACGCTAGCTAGCAATTGAACGTGTCGTTCTGTTGCAGGTCGTAAAATAGGTTGTGTGGGTTTTTTAAGCCACCACAAGACACAGCTGCATGTCGTAAACTTACTTAAGCAAAATCGGTTACAGGTAGAATTGAGCATAAAATTATCATAAAGGATTTTCCAGAAGTAATAAAAGGCGCACTTGCTTAACAGAAAGCATAAAATTATCATAAAGGATTTTCCAGAAGTAATAAAAGGCGCACTTGCTTAACAGTATTTGTGGTCAGATTAACGTTTAATTTACATGTAAGTATTTTATGGGCAGTTTTGACAACAAAATCGGTTACAGGTAGAATTGAGCATAAAATTATCATAAAGGATTTTCCAGAAGTAATAAAAGGCGCACTTGCTTAACAGATTTTGTGGTCAGATTAACTTTTAATTTACATGTAAGTATTTAATGGGCAGTTTTAACAACAAAATCGGTTACAGGTAGAATTAAAATTACCATTTCATTTTTATTACCTCGTAGACCATATATAACGCAACAGTTTTTGTGAATGCATTAAGTCGTTGTGAAGAACTCAAAGTGTGAAGTTCTAATTTCAGATAAAAAAATATTTAAAAAAAAAAATCATTCCAAATCAAAAAGTTTACAATGAATCCACCATCCTTTACACCGCAAGATGAAGCAATAACAACATCAACAACTATCGAAAACCCAATGAGTCATATACCCAGGCATGATGTTACTGTTTTTGGTGTGTCTACTGATTTGACTGATCTTAATTTACCAACCCATCTGGATATTTTGAGATATTATTTTTACTTGAGCGAACAAAAAAAATTGCTCTATAAATCATTCACTATTCAAGTACAAGATAAGTTGATTGGAATTTGGAAAAAACTTGGTATGGAAATAATGCTGAAAAAAAGTGTATATAATAAATTGAATAGATTGCTTGTCAAATATCAAGAGCAAATCAAGAATAGAAACAAACACCAAGAATTTACAGAGTATGTAAAATCTCTGGAAACAATTTTTTTCATTGGAACATGTAAATGCGATTTGAAGGCAGCTCCATGTGCATGCGGTTTGGTTCCCGAACGCCTCAAAGAGTTTATGCACGATCAACATAATCAGAGAAGACTAACAATGGATGGATTTGCGATGGAAATTGAAGAGCAAGGAGCAACGTCTATGTCATCAATGCCAACATACCAAGATCCCGATGATTCAACATACGCACCGCCACCGGTTCAAGAAGATTTGGATATAAGCACAAGTTCACAATACACACAGAGATACGATTGTTTTAACTTTGCCTTGGTATGTGACAGATTTGGTGTGCCTGATAGAGTAGCATCAGCAATGGGAACCGCTCTTTTCCAAGATTTTAAAATGAAAGATACCCATGGCAAACCTCTCATCATGGATAAATCGAAAGTTCGCCGAGAAAAAGAGAAATGCAGACAAGAAGTGCTTCGCAAACGGTTAGATGATACCAATTTGTTAGCATTTTCATTCGATGGCAGAAAAGATGATACTTTAACGAGAGATGCAATTGATGAGAAGTATCATACTAGGATGGTAAAAGAACCTCATCTTGTTATTTTGAGAGAACCGAATTCTGAATTGATTGGTTACGTAAGACTGGAACATGAAACCGCTGAATACAAAACAACCAAATTAAATGATTTTTTTAACGATAAAAATATATCACTGAATGAATTAATTGGCATATGCGTTGACGGTGAGCCAACAAACACTGGCCCACACGGTGGAATTATACGACGATTCGAATTGCTGTTAAAAAGACCATTGCATTGGTTCGTTTGCCTTCTACACTTCAACGAACTTCCGTTTCGGCATTTGTTTGAAGCTTTGGATAAATCAACCAGCACTGGACCAAGATCGGCAACCGGAAAATTGAGCCGTCAAATCGAAACTTGTGAAACTCTTCCGGTAAGTTATTGCTATCACTCATTTATTATAATTGTCAACCGTTTTTAATTGCTTTATTTTTATATATTTTCAGGTGGTGGACGGCTTTCAGAAAATTGAGTTGAAAAATATGCCCCCTGCTCCAGAAAAAATTGAATTTTCCACCGATTCCAAGTACTTATACGACATGGCCCATGCAATTTCTAGCGGCGTGGTTTCAGTGGATCTGGCTAACATCAAACCAGGGAAAATTGTACATTCTCGGTGGCTCACCAAGGCCGCTAGACTATTACGATTATATGTGACAACGGAAAATCCAGATGCAAATTTAAGAATACTGGTTGAATTTATAATTACATGTTATGTGCCAATGTACTTCAATATTAAGTATTACAGCTCTGTCGTGTACGGTAGTAGATTATTTTTCAAATTCATTAGTTGGTCAAGATTTCTAGAACCTCGTTTACGCAAAATTGTCAATAAAGTAATTACAGATAATTCATATTATGCGCATTCGGAAAATATCTTGTTATCAATGTTGTTTGATGATAGCAAAGAAAAGCGCGACTGTGCTATCAAGATAATTCTACGCTATCGAAGCGATGTTGACGACCCAACGGGACTTAGAGCTTATAAAAAACCAGATATAAACTTTTATTGCACAAGTTACACGGAAATGATCAATATGAATGACATAAATGACGTATTTGAACCACCATTCACTCGAAGCATTCCATACGATACTTTGAAAGAATATTTAAATCAAGATGATCCACCGTTTAATGATCCAAAAATTCCATCACACATACAAGGAACAGAACGACACGTTCAATTGCTAGCTAGCGTTTCCAAACGAGTTATACCGGAAAATGTAGAGGCTGTTATGGCGACGACGTTAGAGAGCCGTGCGAAATTGCCCAGACTTGAAAGCAAAAAAGACTTCAAACAGTAATTTTTATCTTTTCTTTTCTATTACTAAGTTAAATTAATTTTTTCATTTACATATGTTCTGACTAAATAAATTTCTAAAGAGAAAAAATAAATAAAATATTAAAAATAAATAAAATAAATAAAAAATAATAAAATAAAGTGCCAAAAATGGAGATTTTTTGAAATGTTTGTATGGGGAACCCCCCAGGGGAGTTCCAGGGGGGTGTGCCACGAGCATGGGTGGATCGGCCCTTCAAAGTTAGTGGGGGTCGGTCATACATTTGGACTCGATTGGGGCACTCTACATGGGTCAAAGTGGGATTTTTCAAAACTTGACCCTACGGGACAAAAGTCAACAGTTTCGGGGTAGTAGAATTCGTTTTAGAGGTATGGTTAATTCCGCAAAGTTTCTTATTTTGATCCCTAGAATACGATTTTCACTGAGCTTTGGGCGATTTTTTTGCCTCCCCACAAATCGACCCGGCCTAATGAAGACATACATGTCTCTTTTAAGCTGGTGAAAAGCTCTTCTTTCTTGTGCTCTAAGAAGAAATAAATTCATGAATTCGTAGGAAATGAGAAACGCTTCTTTGGGGTATTGTCAACATTAAGGCTTTATTGTATGCATTCTTTACTGCTTCTTTGTATGTACTATTTACTGTTTCAAAAGAATGCATTCAGGAAAGCACAACAAAATGCCTTCCCAATTGCTTTATTGTATGTTAGACGGTTAAGCGTTTTCTTGGAAGCATATCAATATAGTTACTGCATACCAAATCGACGTAATTTTTTCCTGTGTAATCATATATGTCCATACATTTCCATACGTGGTCATATGTATACATTAACGAAAATTGAGGCAATAAGAAAAATCTAAATAGCTATCACGTGTTTAGCTGCCCAATTTCATATTTAGTGTTTTCGACTTATTAGCGATTTTTGCCGAAAATATTTTTTCAACTATATTTCAAACATTTTAAAAACTCTAGTACCACACCATAGTCAATATGGGTATAAAATTTGTTATTTTTGGAGTACTTTGTGATGTGTTCAAATAAATCTAGTTTCATGTGAGATAATATTTATGAAACATTTTATAAAAAAAATGTATTGAAACTGCTGCTATTTATGAAATATTTAATAACATTTAAGAGGCTTATCATAAAAAGCAATGATACTTTATCATCATATTTATAAAACATTTCATAATTATGGATAAGGCCTTTTATGAAACAGCTTCAGCATATTTATGAAATGTTACATTATACGAAAATCAATGAAGTTTTTTTTATCATATTTAGGAAGTTTTTCATAAATATGATGAAGCTTTTTCCCTGAGTGTATTTTAAAAATGCTCAATTGTTTCTGGAAATTAAAAATTGTTGATTGCACTTCAGAAACTGTCAATAAGTTCGCCAACTCACCATCAGGTGGCGAGCAACAACTGTTCTAAGACTTATCATCTCGCGCAATTACAGTGTTGCCATGTCTGAAGCCCTTCATCTTTCCTCACCTTTCATCTCTATACTATCCCTTTCCAAAGAAAGCAACACACTAAAATATAGGAAGTATTTCCTGAGTGTTGCCACTCTTTATAAAAAAAAAAATAAAATAAATTATATTTCCGAAACTATCCATTGTTTTTTAGAAATAATAATGAAAAACTTTTACTAATTTCTAAAATACAATTGATCATTTCTGAAAAACATTCGATAAGTAATTTTCTGAAATACAATTAATAATTTGTGAAATACAATTGATACTCAATTTCTGAAACACAATAGACAAATTTTTGAAACATCACATTAACAATTTCTGAAAATCTGAAAATGAAATTAAATCTAAAATACAAGTCATAGTTTCTGAAACTCAATAAATTTCAAATACAATTAAAAACACTAGTTTACGAATTTGAAAATTATATTAGAACCACAAAATTTTTCATTTAATTGAAATGTAAAGTAGAGCGCTGAATCTGAAAATGAAGTTAAAAAGCACAAAACTTAAACGGTTTTAAATATATTGCTAATTTTTCAAATTTTCGACTTTTAAAAAAATAAAAATATCTTCGGACCAAAACAGTGGATGTTTGAAGACAGTTTGAAAAGTGTATTCTAATGGTAACAACCTATAAATTTAGTTACTACAACGATATTTACATTAGATTTCTGAATATTTTGGGTGTTGCAACTAAAATTCAGTTGAATTAAACGACATTTGTTGTGAAAACTCATGTTCCATGGTACCAACCGACAGAAATTCGTAATAAACGAATTTGAGTAGTAGTAATCGATTTTCAGTTGGCAAATCCATGTCAGACCGTACGATTTTTACTAAAAATTGACTTTGATGTCTCCGATGTCTTTTAAAATTTTAGTACGTATTCGTCATGAAAAAATATTTTACACGTGTTTCCAGAAAAAATTAAACTTTTTTTTTCAAAAAGTTATGTATATTTGAAAATCGTCAAAGTAGTGAAAAATCTTCCGGCATGACAACTTTTAAACTAATGTTTTTCTAAAACTAGTGAATGGATTTTAAAGTTTAATACCTTATTTTAAAGGTATTTGAAATTTCTTTTTAAAAATTATATCTATTTTTTTAAATTTATTTATTTTTTATTTTTAAAATTTGGTTTTTTTACTTAATTTCTGTTTTTCACCATATTCGAACAAAAATCTGAAAAAAAAATATTGTCTTAAAGCTCAATATAACCTTAATATTCTCTGTAAATTTCAGAGTGGAAGTCTAATGGATTCTAATGTTTCGGATTTTTTTCCATTGTAGTAACACGAAAAATTACGGATTAACCGCGCGATTTTATATCGAAAATAAATGCCAAATGTCGTTTTATTCTTATATACAATTGAAACCTTCTGAAATACAATTGAAAATTGTAAAGTAGGTATCAAAGTTTTTCATATTAACATTTTTATAACCTTATATAAAGTTATAGAAAGAAACTAGGCGAAGTGCCCGGTGTTTCCCGGCTCAACTGTGATTTTTGATTACAGAAAAAATGTTAAGCTAGGAAATAGATGACTTAATTCTTTTGTGTTTTGCAGAATTAGTTAGGGTTTTAACGTTCAACTTGAAATTAAAGATTACATTTAAAATTTATAAAATAAGATTACAAAACTAAAAATTATTTTATCTTTAAAGATGTTTAATACAAAATGATGCTTTCAGTAGCAATTCAAGACTATAAATCAATGTGCTTTATCAAAAAAGATGTCTCATATTGATTTTAGTGCATGGTTTCGAAAAAGTTTATCCTTGAAGAAATTTTTTTTTGTTTCTTTTAATGGACTTGTTATTGCCAAAAAACGGTGATCAAAAATAGAATTAAAAAAAAAAAAATGGGATCATAAAGACATTGTGAAAAAATCAGCAGGTATATTATACGGGGGAAAAAATTCTTAAAAGCGAAATGGTTTTTCCTAAAATGTTTTGATTGGATTTAATGCTTTCAAATTAAAAAAAAAATAAGCTTTATTAAAAATAGTGGAACTTTTTTGATTTTGACGTTTTTGATCAAAAGTCGGTATTGAAGTGGGCTATGGTAATGAAACTTTTACTGAGGCCTTCCTCGGGCAACGTAGAATATATGTGAGTAGTTTCAAAGAAATCCGTTAAAACTTTCTTAGAAGTTTGTATTCGAAAAAAAAAAACGGAAAATATTGAAAAAGATGAAAAAAATTTTAATTTTAGATTTTTTGTCAAAAGTAGGAGTGGTCGATGAAAACTATACTACGATCTAAGTTGAGGGCCGAGGATTATTCATGCCAAATTTGAGAAAAATCCGTTGAGAATTGCAAATTTGTATAGAGAACAAACCAACAAACAGAAAATGAGATTTATATATATAGATTAAAAAAGTGTATTTATTTAAGTAAAAAAAAAAAATTTTATAATTTTGGCAAATCGATTTCGAAAAAGTTTTATTAAATCTAAGTACTAATATCCGACTTTTTTTAACTTAACTAATAGTAACTGACACGTTTTGCTTTAACGGCTGGACTAAAAATACTTAATTTTTCTGCAAAATTATAGATTTTTTTTGTAACTTTTACAAACTTTTTTATTTGAGTGTATATTCATTGTTACTAACTCGACAGTTTTATTTCTATAATTTTTTTTTTAAATTAATTTCTTTTATAAAGTGAACAGATATATTTAACATTAACATGTTAAATATATCAGATTTCATGCCAAAAATCAAGAATGTAACAGATTTTTTTTTTGAAATATTTGTTGTACAAACAGAACTGTTGACTTGTGAGAAGTTTTTTTTTAGTTAGGCAGTTGCTTTAGAATGTCTCATATGTATGCATATCTAACTTTTTCTATTTTCATGTAGCAACCAAAAGTAACAACATCATCTTTTTTCCCCAACTGCCATTATTCATAATTAACGTTTCCATATATGAGCATATGTATTTTGCAGAGCTTAGAATGAATAAATTCTTTTATACGCTTTTAAAATCCTCCCTCTCAAAGTTCATTTTGTGTGAAATTTTTTTTTTATTATTTCTTATTTTAAGTGTTCTTGTGCCTGGGCTGAAGTGGTGGTTTGGGATCCCAACCGGGAAACATGCCAAAGCGAGCTAAGTGGCAATACCACGGCAGTGCCTTTGGGGACACGTTACAATTTATCCACTAATCCACAGTCTTCATTTGTATGTTTTTTATACAAAATGAATTAATTATGAATTCAATTTCATTCATAATATAATGAATAGATTCTAAAAGTGATTGTGTCTTTTAATTATATCTTTTATGGTATTGTTTCATATTGATTTTGATATATTAGGCAATCATTTTCTTTTTTTTAAGGAAATAACAATTTTTGCCTGGTAAGACTTAATGAAAGAACAACTAAAATCTTTTACAAATTGAATGGAAGGAACATTTGTGTGGCTATTTTTTAACAAATTCCAACTCGTGCAAAAAAATTTATGATTTAGCGTTTATAAAAGCGGAGTTTAAGTTTGTATGAATTAATGTCAAATTTAATTAATTCTTTTGAATCTCTGGTTATTTGATGTGCAAGTTTTCTACTCCCCATACTTAATAATGCATATTTTTTATATGTTTATAATTAGCACTGCTACTTTTGTTAAACATATTGTATAAGTATATAAAATATTTACGTGATTATATGACTAAATATCAACTGTTTATCGTATACCCTATATGAGTCAAATTCATATATTATTCATATATATAATTATATATAAACATACCCAGCTAAAATAATTGAATCCAAATGTCCTTAACCAAAACACAGTCACATCATTCAAAATTTCCATACCAATATTAAAATATATTATCTTCTACATTACCTTTAATACCAACAATCGGAGATTTTATTCCTTGGATAAAATATTTGCAGTTAAAGTCGAATTTAAGTTTCGCCTACAAAAAAAACAATCACTCTATCTAAAACAGGAGTGCCCAAGAGTTCCTTATGGAAGAGCAAACACCAATACATTTTAAGAAAAACTAATTTTTATTCAATATTTTTTGTTGTAAAAACCAATACATACAAAGAAAAAAGAAAAAAATATTTCAATGTTTACCATCAAAGCATACGAAAGTGTTGTTGCTTTGCACTTGCGTGTATACAGTGAAGAACGACAAAAAAGCTAATAAGACAAAGTTGTTTTTGTATTTCGTATTGCTCGTGCTGAGTGCTCTATGTGTGTATTAAAACACACAGCCTATAGCCAAATGTTTTTACAAAAACAAATGAGCACGAAGCGCATAGGGCTTGGGCACCCTTGATCTAAAACATAAGTTTTCGTTACCAGTTTTAAAATAGTATAAAGTTTTGGTAACTCTAATAAAATATTGAGATTAGCAACCGAATTTCTATTGTACAGACAAACCTATTTTTAGACAAATATTTAAATTTGAAACTAAAAAAATATTAAACGTTGAAATTAAAAAAAAAAAAAACATATTTAAATTGGGTTTAAGCTAGAAGTAAAGTACTTGCCTGACAAACTAAAGATCGCGGGTTCGAGCCCGGTTCGAGGCATTACATTTTTTTATTAACAAAATTAATTTTATTTGAGAAAGGTTAAGGTTAAGAAGAAGAATAAATGTCTTTTCTCTTAAAATTATAAACACTATTAATTATTAAATCAGACTAGACTAGTTTCTGCCTTTTTATGGACAGGCGTCATCAGTGATTTTACATTTAAATTGTATTATTATTTGTGTCTTATAATTGTCAGATTGTCTCTATATGATGAATTTTTCAACAACCTGCGGCTGTAAGAATCAAACCTTCGCTTGTTGAACGCATGTGAATCTATTTATAGAACATTATAGTTTATAAACATAAAATATTCAATTGTTACAATTAAAATTCGAAATTTGTAAATAAATGTCGGTTGTTATAATAGTATTAAAATTTAATAAAAGTGACTGTACGTGGAACCACTAAAATTCGGCTGCAACTACAAAACTGTTTTCTATGTGTAGAGATCAAGCATTCCGATTTGATTCTTTGGGTGTTCATTACCACGAATAACTTTTTTTTTTTAGACAAATAAATTTTCTTGGAGTTTGTTCTTAAGCTTTATGTTCTAAGACTTAAAAACAAAACAGAATTATATGAATAAAAGCTTTTAAAAAAGTTAATTAAGAAAAAGAACATCCAAAGAATCCAATTGAAATGCTGACAACCCTATGTTAAATTAATCGATGAAAATACTTAATAAAAAGCACTTTGTTTTTTTGCAGGGTACATATATGCTAAAAATTAGCGAACAAAAAAAAAATCTCTTTTTATATACAATTATCAGAAAAGACCAAAAAAACCTATTTCAATGTAATTAAAGCAAACAAAAAAATATATATTGTAAAAACAGTAAAAGTAAAACACTTAGAAAAGCTATACTTAAAATAAAAGTTCAAATAATAATAGAATAAATAATATTTCAAGAGTAAAAAATGGACTGTAAGTCACAAAATCATATAATTGCTTATGGCATATTAGCCAAATTAAAATCGCTTATAATTTTAAATTTTCATTATTATTTGGAATATGTTACAAAATATTAGTGCGGATTGCCGAAGAATCTTATGAAGTTATATAAAATTTGATCGAATTATATATAACTTGGCCAATTAGATTGATCATTTTTTCGGATCAAATTATATCAGATTAGATTTCATGGGAGCAAATGAGATAAGGTTGTGAATGCCATTTTTCTGATCAGCTATGATATGATAATGAATTATATATATGACTAAATATGATTATATATACCTATATCGAAACCTTTCCCATCGGATACTTACCCAGCAAAAAATAACCTGGATTTGGTAAGCACTAACTACATTTATATGCTTCCAAAATACTATAAAGCAATTAGGGAAGGCATTCTGTCGTGCTTCCCAGAATGCCTTCTTTGAAGCAGTGAATAATGCTTAGATTAGATTAGATTATATGGCACTATGCACCGCGACCAACTTAGGTCTTTTGTGCTGCCTAAAGTTACCCTAAAGATTTAAGCTACCTATAAAGCCAATAATCCTATTGCAAAATCTTCATAATGTCCGAAGGGGAGACAAAGCGATTGCCAAGAAACTTGGCACGCCTTTCACATAGCCTCGGACATTCGCAAAGAACATGCTCTGATGTCTCAGCTACCAGTTCGCAAAACCTACACTCATCCGTGTCCGAAAGACCCCTTTTGCGCAGGTGGTATCTGAGATTGCAGTGTCCAGTAAGGTAAGACACCAGGGTTCTCAAGTCACCCCTCCCGAGGGACAAGAGTCTCCTCGATCCTGCACTGGAAAAAGAAATGAACCTCTTAGCCTGTTGTTGGCCAAGAGAGTTTTCCCAATAGAGAGAGAATTCTGATTCCCTCCACGACCCGAGCTTCTCCCTAACATACCCCAAAGGTATACCACAGAATGGTTCAGGGCCAATAAAGGGCCTTCGGGCCCTGCAATTAGCAAGACAATCTGCCCTCTCGTTGCCCTCATGCCCCTCGTGACCAGGAACCCACCCTAAGGTAAGCGAGTTGCGCCTGCCAAGTCGGCTAAGAGCCAGAATGAATTCCATGACCAGACCAGATGACACCTCATATGACATTAAAGCCCATAATGCCGCCTGACTGTCAGAAAGAATGTAGATGCGAGATCTAATAGTGCCCCTTCGTAGACACTCCTCTGCGCAGACACAGATAGCAAAAATCTCTGCCTGAAAAATGGAGGGGTATCTACCCATGGGTAAGGCCCGTTGAAAACCTGGTCCATAGACACCCGCACCAGTGTCACCATTCGCATGCTTTGAGCCATCTGTGAACCATATCTGAGAACCCCGCTCTGGCTCCCAGGATCTGTTGGTCCACATGGCCCTGTCGAACAGCAGTGAATAATGCTTAAAATGAAGCAATAAAATATGCATACCATGAAGCACTAATGTTGTCAACATTCAAAAAGCGCTTCTTAGTGGCAAAGAAGTCATGAATTTATTGCTTCTAAGAGCACATAAAAGAAGCGCTGTAAAAGAGACATATCAAGTGGGATATCGCGAACAAAAATCTTGCCTTCTTTATTTGCTTTGGAAGCGCTTCGTTATCAAATAATGCCTTCCGGATGAGCGTCTGGGTAAGCACTATTTTTTGCTGGGTAATAACTATTACATGTAAAATTCCACGTTGAAAATACATCACCTAAACAATTTATGGACATTAAATACTAGATTTATACACACAGAGAAATCAAGTGCCAACCGAATTGAAAAGTGTATTTTAATGATAACAACTTATAAATTCAGTTAGTGCAATGATATTACCATTAGATTTTAGAAAATTTTGGGTGTTGCAACTAAAATTCAGTTGAAGTAACCGAATTTAGTTGTACCTACCGACCGAAGTTCACAATAACCGAACATGAGTCGAAGTAACCGAATTTCAGTTGGCAAATAGCTTAATTTTTCTCTGTGTGTACTAGAACGAAAAACTAGTAGTTTTTAAAAACTTTTAGTTTTTGATTTCAAATTTGTATGGAATTTGACATGTAAATACAAGTGGTTTTAAAAAACTACTCCTTTTTGCGTTTTTGGATAAAAGTAGGATAAAAGTAAAAAAATTAAAACAAAATCACTTGAAATTTATAGTTTTGCTCGAATTAATTTCAACATAAAACAATTTTTTTAAATACAAGTTTGATATAAATTTTATTAAAAATAAAAATTATGTCTTTTTCGACCTTTAATTGTGCAATGAAAATGAAAATTATTCAAGTTCGAGGCCTTACTCTATATTTCTTTATTAGGATATTTTTAATAAAATTTATATCAAACTTGTATAAAAGACAAAGTACCGTCTAGTTTACTCCCCCTGTGTTGTTTATAAACTAAACAAAATATAAAAGGAGAGAAAAACAAAAAACGTGTATTGAATATAACAAACAAACAAGTTTTCAATTTATTTTTTGATCAATGGTTATAATCTTTAACTTCAAGCTCATATATTAGCTCTCATGTAGTGAGTAAACTAGTTTATATGAATGTTTGATGTTTGGCATGGGATTGTTACCGCTTTCAAAACGTGTTCTGATGATGGGAACCTAGAAAATTCACGAAATCGATCTATCAACACATTCCTGAAAGGGTCAAGTAATAAATTTGAAAACAAAAAACTCTATAGATTATTTGTTAGGACAATATCCTAATAAAGAAATATAGAGTATGGTCTTTTAAATTTTAATATTTTAGTAGTTTTTTTTTTTTTTTTTTAAAAAAGAGAGGCAACACTCGGGAAATACTTCCTATATTTAGTGTGTTGCTTTCTTTGGAAAGGGATAGTATAGAGATAAAAGGTGGGCAAAGATGAAGGGCTTCAGACATGGCAACACTGTAATTGCGCGAGATGATAAGTCTTAGAACAGTTGTTCCTCGCCACCTGATGGAGAGTTGGCGAACTTATTGAAGCTTTTTGGTTCATAGCCCTGATTCATTATTTTACTTCGGTGGGGTTAATTGCTATGGGAACACCGAAGGTGGACATTGCGCTACGTATGAGGGTTAGAAAAAACTCATACATATTAATTTGATGTTGCCGGCACCGGGGATCGAACCCTGCACCTTCTGTGTAAAAGTCCAACGCGCTAACCATTACACCACAACGCCCACAAATATACTGCTTCCGTGAAAGTAGTCTCGTAAGGGAGTTTCAAACCTGAAGTTCTTCGGATAGCAGAGACACATGTCATGATTTATGTTCGAAATGTCTCGCCCGGCAGCATAGATATAGAGCTCCTTTTACTTTTACTTAGTGCTTTTGTTTGTCATAAAATAAGGTTGACAAATCATGCCATATCGGAAGGACATTTTATAGCGCATTAAAAATATTTAAAAGCATGCACTTTTTCTTTTCTGTCTGGGTAGCTTTAAGGAATAAAAATGTGTGTATAATATAATATTTACAAATTGAAGCTTCTAATTAAAACATGTAAATTATAATCTGTTTTTTAAAACACCGCATTTTTTCATATTTACTTTTATTAAACAAATATTTTTTTAACTGAAAAAAAATTAAAAAAAAGGTAAATCTGCAATAGATTTTACTTTGTAAATTTTCACAATATTTAAATTTTTATTTATTTTTCATATTGCTGTTAAAAGATACGATTTTTGAAACAATGCAAAATGAATTCGGTTCGGTAATAAAAATATAAGCCCAATATTTTTGAATTATATTTATTCCAGAACATTTATTTTCAGTTAATTTTATGTTTTTGAATTATACTTTTTAGTTGACTTTGTACATTATATTTTGTTATAAATTAAGTTTCGTAAAATTGAAAAAATAAATATTGATTGAAAAAAGCAACAAAAAACCATTTTTTTTAAATCAAAATTCGTTAAAGTAATAAGTAAGTGTTGAAAAGTGTTTGTTCTTTTCATTACTTTTATGAAAAAACAATAACAAGTGATCTAAAAAATCGCTAAAATTTGGCCTTTCGTTTTTTGCTTTTTAAGATGCTATGCATTCTACGAACCAGTAAGTAATTTTATGAGAAATATGCTAAAAGTGTGTAAGTTTGAATAGTCATATGACGATACGAATATTTATTTTCAGTTGATATTGATCGGATCATTACCATTTGAATTGCATTTGAATGGTACATTCGCCTCCTTTTTTATTTTTCTTCGACTTGAAAAACACTTTACACGAATTTGGTCACTCTCGGTTTAAAAAAAAAGATCCATATTTGTAAAATATGTGATTTTTACTATAAAACACCATTTCCGTTTTTTTTTTGGGTCCCGGGTTTTATCTACTATTACCCAGCAAAACCAAACAAGTTTGAGTCGTGTTCGATAAGAAATTGTATTCTTATAAATTTTTATATATTTTATAATATTATTTTTGCTAAAACTTATAGATTTCATGCCTGTTCGCCACTTGACCAGTTTAAAGCCAACTCTAAAGCTTCTTTTTAAAGTTTGCAAAATTTGTGGCTAAACTGCACTTTATGGCGACAGTAGATACCTTCTAGAATTAAAAAACAAAACCCGGTACGCGTAGTAACATAAAAGTGTGGGTACTCGAATGAAAGAAAATTTTCTCAAGATTTCGGAAATAATATTATTTTTTGGATCTATTTTCTAAAGCACTTACGAATACATCGAAATTACAACAAAATAATTTTGTTTTTTCAAAAAATCGCAAAACGGAAAAACTTTACTCAGCGAAGCCAATATCACATAAGAGAAAACCACTAAGCCCGGCCGAAGGCCTGTCACACAGAACTACTTAAATCAGCGAAGCCACTAAGCTATTACATGGGAGAAAAACCCCCTAAGCCAGCAGAAATACTTTTCTTAGCGAAGCCGGGCTTTGGACGGACTGAAGGAGAAAACCCCTGTTCTCAGTAATCCATGGGTAATGCTAACGATGGCAACTAAAAAGTCATATTTTCCACATAAAATTCATTTCCCATTTTAGTACCTAAAATATACTAAAGGGCGCTACGTAACTTGAATCCTGAGGAGATTTCCTTTCATTTTTAATTACTGAGGGGAAGACCCCATAAAATGCGGTTTTGAAAACATTTTTGCAAAAGCTGAAATAAACTTTAGATTTGGCTTTAAAGTGGCCACTACGACCAGGAATGATAAATGCTAAATACTACTAAATCTATAAGTTTTAGAAAAAATAATATTAAGATCAAAATTTATAAGAATAGAATTTCTTATCTAAGAAAACTCAAACTTGATAATTAGGATAAACCGATTAGATTTTAAAGACGAAAATCTAAAATTTTTCGTGAAAAATCGCTATTTCCTTACTTTAATGATCGGATTGATTTGAAACTTAGCCAATCAAATTTTCTAGCACATTGGAACATTTTATTTGTGTGCCCCGATAGATACGACCGAAAGCAATTTTCTCATATAACCCTAATTTTCACTCAAAGTGTCTGGCTTTGTTCGACTTTTGAGGACCGAATTTAATTAAAATTTTAATTAATGTCCGACCGATGACTTCTAACAAAAAACTATGTTTGGTGGGTTTTTTGGTATTTGGACAAATTTTGATATTGAAAACATAATTGTTGAGCCTTTTTAATTCGATTTGTATAAAAAATTTAAAGAAAAAGCCGAAGCTTAGCCGTAAAGTTAAATAATAGTCAGTCGAAGTATTCCCGATATTACTTTTACATTTAAAATCGCTTCTAATAATGCCAGTAATCCTTTTCCCATTTGTCAAATTTGTCAATAATGCTTTACAATACAGAATGCTAACAAAAATCATTTTGTGGCCGAAGTCTTCGGTTGAACACTACTTTTAATTTAATTAAAAAATTCTGATTAATAACTTACAGCAAAACCGATCAAAGTTTAAAAGAAATCTTACGCCATATAGGATCCGATATTTTGAATTTTAAAATCTCAAATATGATTTGAATTTATAATTTCAGATTAATTTTAAATCAAGTTTCGAAAATCCGCCATTTTGAACTTTTAAAATCTAATAAAAACCCATATTCATGTTAAAAACTGATTTTAGTATCTCAACTTCATTGCGACACACAGAAAGCAAATGAATTGTGACGGCGCATTTTTTTCCCAAACTGCATGTTTCGGTTGTAATCACCGACATAATTTTGGTTGGAACATTAAATTACAGTAGACCCAGTAATGCATTCAATTCCGACAGCAAAAGTATTCGGTTGATGCAACCAAACCATTCGGTTAAAAAAAAAATGTTGTTGTCGCAATGAATCTGATTTCTCTGTGTACTTTCAAAAACCGCTACCCGGATTTCCGTCTTAAGTACAAAGTTGTATCACATTTTGTTCGTAGAACGATGTCGTTTTTTTTTTTGCAAACTTTTCGTATTAAAATTGTGCTTTTATAAAGCTGCATTATCTTCATCCAATAAAAAGTTATGACTGCTTTAAATTGCAGAAAGCAGATTTGGTGCACCATGGCGTATGAGTGTTTATAAAATTTAAAAAAGTTAATATAAATCATACGTCTCAGTATCTTATGATACAACAAAAAAAAAAATATGTATTTCATATTGGAGAATTAAAACGTCACAAGGCGAGTCTGCCGATGACCGCTAAAAATAATTACGTGTATCTTATTTTTTTTTTTTTTATCACATATTAAAATTTCAGAGGTGCAGAGAACCCATGAGGATGCTCCCCTTGCCAGAGAAACATTAAATATTAACAAACTTAATATATAAAATCTATTAATAGAAAATTTCGAAGGTTTACCAAAATGTCTTAGCACTTTAACATTCCCTTGTTGTCATGTCATTTCCGTTTTTAAAAGTTTTAACTGTGTATCTTAAAATTTACATATTTGTATATAAGTATATGTCTACTCAAAAAAATAAGTTAGTAGAAAAGTTAGTAAAACATCTTGCAAATCAGGTATACTATTTTTCAGCAAATTTTTTGCTAAAATTATGTTTTGAACTAAAATTTTAGTTATACTTAGTCAGCACTTAACTGTTTTACTAATATTTTACTAATGTTTTACTAATTTATTTTGTTAAAAAAAGTTTTGCTGATTAGCACATATATAGTGTGAACCACAACCAGATTAAAAGTTATACGCAGAATGAATTAGATCTCAAGATGTAGTAGTGACGAGGAAAATTATGCTAAAAAGTACAACTCTAGTAAGACACATAAAAAAATCAATCTTTGTTTTTATATACATCGAGATTATTTTTATGTTCTTTTCAATTGATAGCGAGCTTTCAACCTCCGTATATTTACAAACATAAAACAAATCAAACATATTAGCTAGGTTGATACTAGTACTTCGATCTGGCAAAAGATCTCAACAGAACCCGAAATTTTAGAGTTTTTCGATCAAATATATATAAAATCCCGCTATATATCCTTTAACCTAATACGGCACGGCACGGTTTAACGTTGTTCAATTTGGACAACATTTTTAGATTGGCAGCTTCAACCATTGCGTCATAATACTTTAAATCAAGTTTATTTAAATTCAATAGTATTAAACAAAGCTTCAACGTTTTTTGCGAAATGAAATAAATAGGACTGGGGCCATTCTGGATCCCAGGTCCACATTTGTTAATCATGTCCAAAACCTTATTTTATCAACCTAGAGTAATGATGATAAAATAAAATAATGAAATATACAAAAGAACCTAATTTTAGATGCAAAATATTTTATGGCAACAAATTATTTGTTACCAAAAAATGCAATTTCGTCGAAATCCGCTAAAACTAAAATTGTTGCTCTGCCCAAGTTACCGGGATGATACTTTTAATTTTTTGTTATGTTTGCTTTCTAAAATGTATTTAACAATTTCATGCAGTTGAAATCTCAATTATTCCGTTTTTGTTCAAGAAAATGTTTTAAAATTTCAAATTCGAGATTTGAAGTACTTCCAAAAAATATAGTCCGTTTTTTGACATCTCCTTAGGGCACGTTAACGACATCCTCAAAACAAAAACAAATTCCATATTACACAATTTGTAGGTCAATTAAATAAAAAAAATTATGTTACAACAATCAATTTCAAAAACCTTTAAAATGGGTTTTCGAATATCGTGGTCAAGTGGTATTTGTCACATAAGTGGGCTTTAACTTACTTCTTAACCGATTTTGGTTTTTTATAAATTTTTTTTAAAACATCACCTTTTGGACGACCCCTCTCCGATTTTAAAATAAATAGTCTCAATCGATTGCCCAGCAAAAAATAATGTACCTACATATTTTTTTTTTTTTTTATAGTGACTGGTTTAGTGGTGGTGTGCACCACTGTCATGTGACAAAATTGATGAATTCTTCATAAGGGACCTCATAAGGGACCTAAAGCGATCGCAACGAGTGATAGCTCGTTGGAAAGGTATTGAATCAGGCTTTAATTGAAAAATAAAATTTTCCTAATTTTTCTTGTTAAATAATTAAAAATAATTCAATTATAAAAAATATAAAAACAATGAGAACAAGGTGGTCTTTTAAATGCTCTTCTCCTGTCCAAACAAGGAGTCGGAGCCCATTTTTTTATTGCTGATTCTTAAAGCAAAAATTATGAGGAATCCAAAAAAAATAGAATTAGCCGGAAAATTTAGGAGCTTCTGTGGAAAATCGGAAAATTTAATTTTCATGGGAAAATTTAATTTTCATGGGAAAATTTAATTTTCATGGGAAAAAAGGTAAATTTCTGAGAAAAATTAGGAAAATTTTATTTTTCAATTAAAGCCTGATTCAATACCTTTCCAACGAGCTATCACTCGTTGCGATCGCTTTAGTAGTTTTTTTTTTAAAACAACTTTCAATGAGGTTCCTTATGAAGAATTCTTCAATTTTGTCACATGACAGTGGTGCACACCACCACTAAACCAGTCACTATAAAAAAAAATATGTAGGTACATTAGTTTTTGCTGGGCAATCGATTGAGACTATTTATTTTAAAATCGGAGAGGGGTCGTCCAAAAATTTGCCAATTTTGATCGTTTTCATATGGAATTGCTCTAAAACTATAAGTTTTAACAATTTAGGGGAGTGCCCCGATGAAAAATCCAAACTTTATATTTTGGGACGACCCTAGAAAACATACCTTAATGAATCAAAGAGATATTGCAAAGGAGTGTGGTGAAAGAGTTGAATAGAAAAGGTAAATGTGGAAAGAAGAAATAAAGCTTTGTAAATAGAGAAAGTAAGATAAACCAAATGAAACCTGCTATGGAGCAATGTCTCCACATTAATTCGCACAATAATGTACAAGATTTGTTTTTCTATCGTTCTATTTTTTGCTCATCGTTTTTAACTTTAAGATTCAAACCAAAATAAAATATAGTCACTACTCTCAGGGAAAAAAGTTTAATCATATTGATGATATTGTTTCATAAATCGATAGTCATCAATTATTCACCATATTTACAAAGTTTTCATGAATATGACGATAAAGTCATAAAAATCTATGACAAATGTTTTATAGACCTTTGTTTCATAAACTTCGTGAAAATTAATTTTAGCTTTTCATTGCAATTTTTTTTTTTTTTTTGAAATTTAGAAAATATTTTATTGCAATTTAGACTTTATAAAACTTAAAAACTACCAAAAATTATTTGAAATACTGAAACAGCAATTTAATAATATTTGATGTGTTCTTAACCCATTTTTTTACCATGTATAGATTCCGTGAGAATTTCTTGACAAAAATTTGACGCTTTGTGCATAGTTAAAGGGTTAATATTTTTTAAAAAATCGATTTTTAATGGGTTAACAAGTCAAATTTTTTAAAAAAATTGCAAAAATATTTCATTATTGTTTTCGAATTATTTTTAAGAGTTTTTGGTAATTTTAGACATTTTTTTACAAGTTATTTTGGACATTAACATTATTAAAATTAATTTTCTGCATGCTTCCAATTTTACAATAACGAAAAAATCTTGATTAAACCAATCAATCAATTTGTTTCAAAATTTATATGTTGAACGAAAAAATTTTCCTATTTTAATATATTATTATGTATCTTTATCAAAACCAGCAAATCACTTTTATTACGCCACTCTTGGTTGTATTTTTAAATAATTTTGAAAAATGTCATTATTTGACAACCTCGGAATTAGATTTTTTTTTTTAGCTTTTTGTTGCGTCGTTATAATGCACTTCAATCAGAAGTAATATGCTTTTACAAATTGACTTATCTTAAAGGACACTTCGGTGAAAAATGGGTCAATTTTAAATAGAATTTTTTGAATATAATATGAAACGTTTCACGTCTATGAAGCATTTCATAAAAATTTATAAAACGTTTTTAAAAGTTTATGAAACTGCTTCATCCTATTTATGAAATATTTAATAACATTTATAAATCATATCATAAAAAGTTATGAAACTTATTCATCATATTTATGAAGCATTTCATCAATTTGCATTTGTATGAAACATCTTCATCATATTAATGAAGTGTTACATTGGACGAAAATCAATGAGGCTTTTCATATATATGATAAAGTTTTTTCCCTAAGTGTAGACTGCACTCAAGAAACTTCTGCTTTAAAAATATGTAGTTGTTTGGGTTATAATACAGTTTCTTAATTTTTAAAGTAAATCTCAGTCATTTGTAGAACAAAAATTTTTTACTAACCTTGTAGTTCATTTAAAAAAACAAACCACATCAAATCTCTGTTTTATGATTTTACATTAATTTGTTACTTTGTTATTTAAAAAAATAAAAAAATTATTTAAAAAAATAAGCAAAAATCTAAAAATAGAATATTTGTGTTGTTAGTGTTGTCACTTCTGAGTATAATATACAATAACAGAAAAAGCTAAATGGTCATGACTTGGTATTGTTACGTTTGTAATGTAAGATGAACGCAGGTTTGATTCTTACAGCCGCAGGTTGTTAAAAAAATTATCATATAGAGACAATATGATAATTATAAGACACAAATAATAATACAATTTAAATTTAAAATCACTGATGAGCCTGTCCATAAAAAAGTCAGCAACTAGTCTAGTCTGATTTAAAAATTAATAGTGTTAATAATTTTTAAAGAAAAACGTTTATTCTTCTTCTTAACCTCAACATTTATAAAATAAAAAAAAAAAATAAATGTTTGTTTATTTTTTACTAACATGTGGTTAATTTTTATTACAATTGTTAGTCATTTTTTGAACACTAAAAAACAAGTGACAATGTTAGATAAATTTATACAGTCTTAGGTATTCCAAGTTGATGTCAGCGCACGGATAAGTGGACATCACAAACTTATAAGGAATTGGAGTAAATTTTATGAAAATATATGTTTTTTTCGGAATTATATTTCAAATTTTTTAGCGTATTGTGGGAACTGAGTTTCTTAGTAAATCTTCACGACGGACTATATGTGAAAAAAATGTTCATTCCTAGGAGGTAGAGTGGCATTTGTTTCGAAACACATTTCGCTTTGTGACGACTAAAGCGGTGTATCATCTTTGCCAAAGCGGACATCATATAAAATATTTAATCAGCTAAGTGGCATCAACACATTTTAAGGACTTTAAATTTTATGGAACAAAAATAATATCATAAACTCAAAAAGCATCCTTTCGCTCAGGGAACTTCTGCTGTCAATATTTGTACCCAGTAAAATAGTAAAATCCAAATAACTGGTTGCAGAACAGTTTACACTATATTATAACAGGTTCTAATTTCTGTTCTGCAACTGGTTCTTTTTATATGGAGAGTGTCCTATTTGCAACAGGTTCTTTACATCCAAACAAGAACAGGTTGCTTTAGAACCGGTTCTGGAACTAGTTATAGAACTGACTCTGGAAAAGTGGCACCTTTCACTTCGACTCCCTAGAACTTGTTCTAGAAGCGGTTTCATGTAACCGGTTGTAAAAGAAGTTGTTCTAGAACAGGTTCAGAGGTAATCTGTTCTAAAAAATTTTGCTGGGTAGTTGTTTGAGTTTTAATACAGTATATTTAATTTTAAGTGAAAAAAAACAGTCATTTGTGGAAGAAATTTCAGTTTTGACTACAATTGTAGTTCATTTAAAAAAACAAACCACATCAAATTACTGTATTATGATTTTACATTAATTTTATACAGTAGTTTTTTTATTTAAAAAATAAAACAAATAAATGTTTGTTAATTTTTTACTACACATCGCACACCTAGTTCAAAAGTGACTTAACTCAAAATTTTTCATTTTTTAAAAATCGAAAAAAAAAAAAAATATTTGTAACTTTATAAAAATTGAAACATAAAGAAAGACATAACTGTTTTTTAGCAGCAGTTAACAAAAACAAAATACACTGACATTTTTTTTATAGATAAACAAGCAATTGAAGATGATGATGAAGAAAGTGAAATGGTACTAAATAAACCAACTAAAATACATATTCCCCCTATTACTATATTAAAGTGTAAAACAATACAAATTATCGATATTTGTCAAAACTTGAAAATAACAGATTTTTCAATTCGAAAAATTTCTATTGGTCTTAAACTTTTTTGTACCAAAAAAGAAGACTTTGACTTAATATGCCAGAATCTAGATTCGGAATTCGAATACTTTATATATGGAGTAAAAAACGAAAAACCATATAAGGCTGTCTTGCTTGGGCTTGATAAGTTCGACCCACTTACAGTTAAAAAAATACTAAACGACATGAAATTATCATGTTTAGATGTAAAGATAGTTACCAAATCGTATGGCCCTAATAACGAACAAGTCATTTATATAGTTTACTTTCAAAAAAAGTCATTTACCGTCAAGGAGTTAAGACAAAATTACTCAGTAATTGATTATACTAAAGTTAAATGGGATTTCCAAAGAAATAGAAAAACAAAATTAACGCAATGTCACAATTGCCAAATGCTAGGTCATGGTTCTAGCCGTTGCAAAGTGAAATCTTTTTGTGCAAACTGTGCCGGTAATCACAAAACATCCGAATGTGTAACCGAAACCATAAGTGTGCTAACTGTAATGGTCCACACAAATCACTATCTATAGAGTGCCCAAGCAGGATTAAATTTTTACAAATGAGGCAGCGTTCTCAACCAAGATCATATAGATCAAGACAACCATTACCAGATAATAATGTGCGTTTCAACAATAGCAGAAATGCAAACTACAGCACAGATTTTCCAAACAGTCTTAATCAAGAGGCTAATAATACAAATTGCGTATGGAATGACCCACGCAATACCAATACAAGCAACACCAGCAATATTTTTACAGTTGAAGAAATAAAAAATCTTACCATGGAGCTTATTTCAAACCTTAAAAGGTGTAAATGTAAAGCAGACCAGTTTGAAGTTATTACTTCACTCGCAGTTAAATTTTTGCATGAGAAATAATTTAAATATAGTAACATGGAATGCCAGAGGTGTTCGAAACAAAAAAGACGAACTCTTCAGTTTTTTACTTGCTAAAAATATCCATATTTGCCTAGTCTCGGAAACAATGCTAAACCCATCTATTTCTATCAAACATCAAGCGTTCTATTGCTACATGAATGATCGGACACACAGCAGAGGAGGTGGTGTTGCGGTTCTGATCAGGAAAAATGTTGAGCACACTCTTTTACCACCTTTAAACACCTTTCTAATCGAAAATATTGGTGTTAAAATAAGAACGTCGAATGGAACGTACCTAAATATTTACTCTTGTTACTTTCCTGGCGGATCCGCTGGTAGAAATAATGTTAAAAAAACACAGTTCAAGTCTGATCTACGAAAATTTATCAGTTGTAACGAAAATTTCATTCTTGGTGGTGACTTTAATAGTAGGCATAATATATGGGGATGTCAACGATCAAACTGTTGGGGAAATCTTCTTTATGAAAGACTAGACTCTGATAATGTTCAAATCCGGTATCCCAGTGACCATACATATATACCCGCAGATCCGAGAAGACAGGCATCTACATTAGACTTCTTTCTAACGAACTTAAGTAGTGGTATTAGTTCACCCATTGTTGTAAATGACCTTGGTTCCGACCATCTTCCTGTCAAAATTATTATTTGTAATGAAACTAACCTTACTGAAAAAACCATTTTATGATTTTAAAAATGCAAATTGGTCACGGTATTCTGCATTCGTTAAAAGAAACCTAACTATTACTACGATTAATACCGATATCAGTCCTGAACAAATTGACTCAATGATTTTGACGTTTAATGACACCATACAAGCTGCTGTAAACTACAGTGTCCCTAGAAAAGTTCACTCAATTACTACCCAAACTCTACCACAGCATATAAGACGCCTGATCAAAGTAAGAAATATTTTTAGAAGAAATTGGAAACGACACAGGAACTTGCTTGACCATTGTCGAACTAAAGAGTACAATCACCGTATATCCGAAGAAATAAAATTATTTAAAAACAAAACTTGGAATAATAAACTATCAACGCTGGAAAAAGGCTCCTCCCCATTCTGGAATATCTCTAAAATTTTAAAGAAAAAATCAACAAATATTCCGATATTAAAATATAACAACGAAACTTACAGCACTCAACAAGAAAAATGTGAAATATTGGCCAAAATCTTTAGTTTAAATCACTCAATTTCATCCAATCTTAGCGATCCCCTAACATCAACAGAAGTACTTAATGCTCTTTCGACCCTTGCCTCCATCGTACCTAGTCCTCATAGCGAGGCTTCTATTTCAACAGATAAAATAGCTACCATTGTTAAAAATTTAAAAACAAAAAAATCTCCCGGAACAGATGGTATAACAAATAGATGTTTAAAAGCTTTACCGAAAAAAGGATTTAAGTATATAACAGCTATTATAAATGCTTGTTTGCAAATTCATTATTTTCCTAAAGTATGGAAACATTCCAAAGTCGTGCCGATAAAGAAACCAAATAAGCCTGCAAATTGCCCAAATTCATATAGGCCCATTAGTCTCTTATCTTCTTTAAGCAAAGTACTTGAAAAGGTAATTAAGGAAAAACTTACAGATTTTATAGATGCAGAAAATATACTGCCAACACAACAATTTGGTTTCCGCAGGCAACACAATACGGTTCAACCACTTGTCAGAATACGAAACATGGTTCACTCTAACTTAAACAACGGTAATTCTACTGGAATGGTACTACTAGACATTAAAGCAGCTTTTGATTCTGTCTGGCATAATGGTCTTATTTTTAAAATGATGAGATTAAATTTTCCTATTGTATTAATTAAACTGATACAAAGCTTCCTCTCTGACCGAGCCTTTAATGTTTTTATTGGAGCAAATTTCTCGTCAAAGACTGCTATATTAGCCGGTTGTCCCCAGGGTTCCTGTCTTTCACCCTTACTTTACAATATCTACACAGCTGACTTCCCCTCGCTTGACGGTTGTGTTACTTCTATTTTTGCAGATGATACGGCGATACTTAGCTCTGGTATACTTTCAACTGATGTTTTGTCCAGCTTACAAACAGCTTTAACTGAAGTTCACAGCTATTTTGAAAAATGGAAAATTCTTGTTAACCCACAGAAGACCCAAGCCATATACTTCACCAGAAGACGTAAACCCTGTTTCTTACCCCAAAATCCAATTACCATCAACAACAGTTCAGTATCATGGATGAACAAAGTTAAGTACTTAGGTGTCATTCTGGATCCTAAGCTGAAATTCAAAGACCACATTCCATACATTATTGACAAAGTAAATAAGTTAACCAGACTTCTGTATCCCCTTATAAACAGAAATTCCCATCTTAATATCCACAACAAACGTCTTATATTTAAATCCATATTCCACGCTATAATGTTTTATGCTGCCCCAGTTTGGTCAACTTCAGCGCAGTGTCATATAAAAAATTTACAGATTGCACAAAACAAACTATTAAAAATGATGTACAATTTACCTTGGCATTACTCAACGCTCAGACTTCACACGTTAGCCAACGTTGAACCTGTAAATAACAGGTTAGAACGGCTTACCATTAACTTCAATTCCAAATGTTTAAACTCGGAATACAATCACATCAATGTTCTTATTTCATCATAATTTTATCTTTATCCCTTAAGTTTTTATCTAAAACATACAAAATCAAAAAAATTGTTCAAAAAGGTTTTTTGTGAATTTTCACCTTACTTAGAAATTTTATGTAAAGTCAAAGGTATAATATATTATTGTTATTTATATTTAAGCAGAAAAGGAATATGTATCCTAAACTCTTTAAGAAAATTTGTTATATGAATGCACCTAAAAATGTTATGTAAATAAAGAATTGAATTGAATTGAATTAATTAATAATAAAAAAAAAAAATATCATATAATCGTAAAAAACTCCGTGTTTTTTAAGTTTTAACATTCAATTTTTCAAGTGCATTTTTAAAAAATGTTTCAAGTGTATTTTTATATATTTTGAAATGTGGAATATGCAATGAGATCTATAAATTGCATGGATGGGTTAGATGCATTTATCGGTTTTGATATGTTTTTTTTTTATTTCGTCAACGGCTTATTAGCGATAAATGTATTTCAATTATTTCGGAAACGTTATTTTATTTTCAGTTATTTTGTTTTAGTTATTCGGTTATTATTACCTGAATAACTAAAACAATGTTTCCCTTAGAATACCGTTACCAAAATAACTGAAAATAAAATAAAGTTTCCGAAATAACTGAAATATCGTTATCGCTAATAAACCGTTGACGAAATAAAAAAAAACATATCACTGCACGCCAAAATTTTTAGACCCATTATTACCGAATTCCAATGAATGGCTAGTTTATGATCTAACTTTGGGAAAATATATCTATTTTCAGCAATAATTTTTTATGATTTTGTCAGATTATTTCGGTAATGGTATATTAAAGATAAATTCTTCATTATTCGAGTGGATACGTTTAGTAAACGGACTGTAAAATTGTAAAACTAGTACCTACATATAATATGCTGTCTCTGCTTCACACACTAAACAAATGGTGACATATTTGCGGAAAGTAAATTCTATTGAAAATTTATTTTATTTTCTGGTTTCCGTTTATTAAGTTAGATAGAGATAAAACTACTACATTATCTTCTATTTCATTTTAACTCATATACCATTTCTTAAACTAGTTACTTTTCGAATACGATCGAGTAGTTTGTGCTTAACGAAATTTTAACTACTTCGGTAATGGTATTTTAGCAATAACGGTATTTGGGTTATTTCGGAAAAGATATTTTGTGGATATTGGTATTTAAGCAATATATGGGTAACGATATAACGGTATTTCAATTATTACGGTGACGGTATTTTAGGGATAACGATAGTCAGTTGAAAGTGTTTTGAATCGAAAACGGTATTTTATAGGTACGTAACATGAGTCCGATGGAAAAACGCTATGACACATATTTGTGACTTTGAAGGGCTAATATGTTAAACATCCTGTAGTACATACACAAAAGGGTCTTTATGAAGAAATAAATGTATTTAGGAATATATCGAGTCATATGTGTTGACTTAGTCAAATAGCGTGGTCTGACATTTGGCGACATAATTTAGGCCTCAATATCACATTGACAAATTTTGCTAAATTGTATATAATTTTTTTCTTTTATTTGCTACCTTTAGTTTAAGGTTTATATTGCTAAATCGCATCAGAAAATACTTCATAACATAAGAACATCGATCGATTTCCTGAGCCGTCATTTTACTTTTAAATAATATAAGCTCATTAGCGAAATATTAACTATTTTTTTACACACAAAATATTTAAATTTCGCATTTAAATATAACTCATACGTATACAGTTGCTGTGCTCTACAGTACGTATGAGTGATATACGCGTGCAATCATTTGACTTATCATACATTTTGTGTAAAAGTAAATCTTTAACAAGGTAATGTGGTTACTTTATCAAAAAGTTTATGCAAATGATGATGAGATTTTATTTAACTTTTACTTTTTTCACATTTGTTGCCAGTAATACCACATGATTAATTACAAACCGAACAAAGTGACAAGGCGAAAGTAAAGTTTTGAGTACATGCAGACCCAGTCAGAAACTGCCAGTGGTACAAGAAATCAAGCACAGTTATACCACTAGCTAACCGAAAATTAACTACTGGCAGAACACTTGTTTAAGGCGCTTTACCAGCGTATCCAAAAAGCGTTTTGCCAGTATTTGTTTAATAATAATTTCAGTTGGCTACACTCAGTCAAAAAAGTTAGTTGAAAAATCTGTAAAAGGTTTACAATTCCACTTAACTATTTTTGTACTAATTTTTACTGCAATATATGGTTTTAGTAACAATTTTTTCTATTCTTATTTTACAAACTACGGAAGATTTTACTAATTTTTTTTTGTTGATTTCAGCAAAATATTTTACTAATTTTTCAAGACCGAGGGCCAAAATTAGCAAAACATTTTGCTAATTTAAAAAACTTTTATACGGAATAAGATTAATTATATATTTATAAAATAATATTTATAAAATAAGATTATACTATTTGCATAGCCCATCTACATTCAGGGAAAAAAGTTTCATCATATTAATGAAAATGTTTCATAAGTCATTTGTCATGATCTATTAAGTTTTTATAAATGCGACGAAGTTTTACAAAAGCTGAAGACAAATATTTTATAAATCTTCATCATTTCATAATATGATGAATATTTATTTGCAAAAATCAATTCAGGCCTTAATTCAGACTCTTTTGAAAATAATCAAAAATATAAAAAGACTACACAAAGACTATTCAAATTTTGTTAAAAAAAAATACAAGACTTTACTTCTCTGTTAAATATTGTATATTTTATCAAAATCTAATTTGTTGAAACATGTTTTTTCCAATTACAACAAAATCAAAATAATACGCTTTGACTTAAAACACGATTGAGCCAAAAACATCCCTTTGAAGCATACACTCAGTAACTTCTGCTGTAAATATTTGTAGTTATTTGAGTAGTAATACAGTATATTTAGTTTTAAATGAAAAAGCAGTAATTTGTCAAAGAAATTTTAGTTTTGACTACATTTGTAGTTCATTTAAAAAACAAACCACATCAAATTACTGTATTATGATTTTACATTCATTTGATACATTTTCATTAAAAATAAAACAAATAGACATAAGCCAATTTTTTGCATTTGTGGTTAATTTTTACTACTCTTTTGGTTAATTTTATCATCAGTCAAAAACAAATGACAGTGTTAGTTGAATTTAATGAAATGCACAGTGAGAGGCAAAACTGTCCGGATGTTTTGCATTAAGGAAGTAAGGTAATGAAAATAATACAAATATAGGTATATTATCAAATATATGTATTTTTTTTATCATTTAATTGAACACTATTCTAAATAATAAAGCAAACAACTCATATAAATTACTTCAAAAAAAATAAAAAAACTTAAAAAAAAAAAACAAAAAATTCACTATTCGGACACTTTTGCACTGTTTGCACTTTTGTGTACGGGGTTTGTTGAAACCAATTACCATTGCCAATTTAATATTTCGTCCAAAGGTCTTTATTTTTAATTACGCTTTCAATACGTTTTGGCATACTCTCCACCAACTTTTGGATGATATCACGGTCAAGAGCTCGCCATTCATGTAGTATTCTCTCCCAAAGGTCGTCAACATTTTTTGGTGGGCTTTCATATGCTCCCAGCCTTCTTTTCACAATAGCCCATACATTTTTTATAGGACTCAGGTCTGGGCTTTGTGCAGGCCATTCCATTGTCCTAAAAGTTTGGTTTTGTAGCCAGCTTTTAACTATTTTGGCCGGCAGATTGAACGTTTGCTACATAATAAGGACATCAAGACCCCGAAAAATGCTGCAAAAAGTATTGGTAAGGATGTCAGTTCCTGAGCGGCTAGACGCGCATTAAATAAAATTGGTTTAGTAGCCAGTGTGAAAAAGAAAAAGGCAGCACTTTCCAATAGAAATGTGAAAAGACGCCTTCATTTCTGTAAAACCCACAAAAATTGGACAGTAGATGACTGGAAATGGGTTATTTGGAGCGACGAAACGAAAGTCAACCAATACCAGGCACCGGCCGCATGAGCGCATCCAAAAACACCATGTGAAGGAAACGATGAAACATGGTGGCGGCAGTATAATGGTGTGGGGATATTTTACTTAGTGAGAATCCAAGGTGAGAATCCAAGGTATAATGAAGAAGGAGGATTACCTAAATATTCTACACACAAATTTACCAGAATTTGTTGACGAGAGTGCTTATCCAACCGAAGAAGTTGTTTTTCAGCAAGACATGGATCCGAAGCACACGGCCAAAATAGTTAAAAGCTGGCTACAAAACCAAACTTTTGGGACAATGGAATGGCCTGCACGAAGCCCAGATCTGAATACTATAGAAAATGTATGGGCTATTGTGAAAAGAAGGCTGGGAGCATATGAAAACCCTCCAAAAACTGTTGACGAGCTTTGGCAGAGAATACAACATGAATGGCGAGCTCTTGACCGTGATATCATCCAAAAGTTGGTGGAGAGTATACCAAAACGTATTGAAAGCGTAATTAAAAATAAAGGCCTTTGGACGAAATATTAAATTGGCAACGTTAATTGGTATCAACAAACCCCGCATACGAAAGTGCAAACAGCGCAAAAGTGTCCGAATAGTGAAGTTTTTGTTTTTTTTTTTTATTTTTTTGAAGCAATTTATATGAGTTTTTGTGCTTTATAATTTAGAATAATGTTCAATTAAATAAAAAAAAATACATATATTTGATAATATACCTATATTTGTATTATTTTCATTACCTTACTTCCTTAATGCAAAACAATCGGACAGTTTAGCTTCCCACTGTAAGTCGTCCTTTTTTCAAGTGAAATTTGATTTGTTTTGAACTCCATTTGCAGCGGCCTTTACATACTTAGTATTTTATGGGCAGTCCTTAATATATGCAAAATTTTGTTTAAAAATGTGCAGCGGAACGATGACGTTGATCTCTCGATTACAAATTACACATTACATTATTGTATAATTTTTGTATGGTATTCAAAAGAGTTGTTAAATAACGAGTACAATTATTTTCATATTATGATCTTATTTTTAAATTTGGTTTTTACTTTTTTCCACAAAAGGAAAATTTTGTTAGATTTGTATTGAAAACTTTAATTTAAGTAAAAATAAATAGCAAATGGAACAAATATGCGAATTTAACATGGAAAGTTGTATGAATTAATAAAAAACGAGGGTTTTCGTGAGAAGAATGGAAAACTGTTAAGCATTTCGAAAAACTGGGGAAAAAGTTTAAACACTATAAATGGTAACACTGGCTATGTTTTGGAAAACGATAGTTTCCAAGTGTACGTACACGTGTGAGTGCATTCCTCTAACTAATGGTGGTTGGTTTTTATTGCTTTTTTTTCAGTTTTCTATACAAAAAGCACAACAACAAGAAAAAACATGTTTATTTAGTATTATAAATATTTTTCTTTTCAACCTTTAAACATTTTCGTTCAAATCTTCATTGCGTCAATGAAGAAAAACAATACCCACATACAACCTTCACAGGCGGTCGAGAATGGCCGCTAAAAATAAAAAATGACATAAACAAACGATATTTAGTGTATTTATATTATGTTTTAAAATTGTTTAGTTTATCGAAAAGTTAAATTAAATGAAGACTATTTATAATTTGTTTTTATTAACTAAATAGTTGTTAGTTGCAAATATTTTACTAAAATTTAGTAGCTGCTACTAATTTTTCCAACTAATTTCATTGTACTACAGTTCAGCAGACATGTGTTTTCAATAATAACAGCAAAGTAAGGGATAAATCATTGGCAAAGAATTGGCTGAGACCACTATGCGAACGTTGGGAAAAAGTGTTTAACCAGTGCTATTCAGTCAGAAATGACCAAAGGCTCAAAAGTCTAACCATTGCTAAAGCAATTACTTTATAAAAATAATGATGCTTTGTTTTAAAAGTTTGTAGTCGGAAGGTTCCGAGTGCAAGCCCGGTTTCAGGCAAACATATTTTTGTGATTATTTAATACTTTTTAATATATTTTTCTTATAAAATTGTTTTTTTTTTGCTTCTGGAAAAGGTCTTTTTTGTTTTCCAAATTTTGTCAAGTGGTTTCTATCAGACATTATGCCACTGCTGATATATATACTCAGCAGTTATCATGTACTTACGTTTTAAGCTATTACGTATTCTATGTCTCGTTAGCTCAGTGGTTAGAGCTGTCGGCAGTCAATCTGGCGACCAGAATCCCGGAGGGACCAAAAAATTATACATGAAATTTCTTTAAATTTTATTTTAGAAAATAAAATTTTCGACCACCTATTTCATTGTTTTATCCACATTTTGCCAACGTTGGACATTTTGTTTCCCTAGTGCTTGTCCGACACTATTTTAACAGACGGATCTTTTGTCTAATGATGTTATCATTTTGGGGCTGGTAAAGCACTAGTTGCCAGTACTTGTAACACTTGGTAAAGTGCTTTAAAAGCAGTGGTCCGTTTGTCTTTTTCTGACTGGGGACATACACTTCAAATCTGTATGTAGAGCTAAAAAAAAAAAAAAAACTATTTAAATATATTCCACAATTACTTTTTAAGCTCTTTAGAATTAATTGTGTCAAAAGTCAAATATAAACTGACTACAAATTGGTATGTATTTGCAGTTCAAATTTGGATTTTCTTTTAAGTTCACAAACAAACCTCAAATGACAAGTACAAAAATAAACATTAATACAAGATAAATAAGTAAATGTTTTTCTTATTTTTTTTTTTTTATTATTGGTTTTGTTAATATTATACAAATTAAACATTTGAAATGGAAGATATGCTACTATAGAAAACGTGCGTGTTTAAATATTTGTGGATTTCAAAAGAACTGTTTACATAAAAACTCTATAAAACAATGCATAAACATAGAAAAAAAAACTATTCTGGGAAAGTATAAGGAATTTTTAATTTAAAATATATACAGTAGGATAGCGGTTGCCACCAACTTCTGCTTCACGGACCCCTTGACACACTTCTACTGATTCACGGACCCTCCGAGAAAATTGCTTTTTCATACATTAAAAAAAATGCGATAGTAATGAAACAAACAAAAAATGGAATTTTTATTTTCAAAAGGAAAAAAAAAACATTTCAGAAACTAAATACAGTAAAACCCGATTAAAATGAACGGTTACCAAACAATTTAATTTTTTATAAGCGAGCTTCATTTTTACCATGGACTCATTACCAAGGACTGTTGTTTTCGATGTTTCTTAGAACAATATCATTTTAAAATCAAGAAACGTCGTCATAAATGAGCTAAAATTTTCCTACCCGAATTGAACTAATTTAAAACTCAATTACAAAGGCGGGGTATGTCAAATGATATAATTTTAATTTAAGCTATTTCGATAGAAAACTAATTTTACAAAATATCTTGTGAAGCAATTTTTGTGTGCATGGCGCGGTTTGGAAGCGAGAAAGCGTTAAAATTAAAATTTCGTAAAATTAAAAAAAAAAAAAATATTTGAAATGAACACAACCCAAGCAGAAAAATACAATGGGTACATTGTTGACAAATCATCGGCGACACTCTATTATGGGTTGGCAGAACGTGGGATAACCATCTTGACAGCATTGTCCTGTTATCCGATTAATAACAGTGGCCAACTGTTGGTTTAAACGAACTTAGCATAACGTTGGTAATTCAAAATATTTGGTGCTTTTAAAATAGCGTAAATTTAATCTATTTTGAGAAATAAAACGCAGCAATACAGTTCGGTCTTAGTCTTCACATCATATTTAAATGCGTGAAATATAATAAAAAACAGTTTTAGTCTTCCCAGTTTCGTAGCGTCATGATGCTTGTTAGGAAAATACTCCAGCAACGTGTTTGATTACTAAGAAGACAAAAAATGAAGCATAATTAATAATTAATAGGTTTTGTGTTAAAGCTCTGCCTATTCTGGAGGCTCTAGGTTTTCTAGAACTCCGGATTGCGATAAGATCTTTAGCCAGATTGAAATACTAGTATCAACCTAACTAATATGTTTGGTTTGCTTTATTTTTATAAATTTACGGAGGTTGAGAGCTCTTTATAGATTGACAAACATGCTTCTAATTTGTTGTACTATTTTTAAAAACAATATTGGCAAATAATTTTGAGAGAGGTACTGGTAAAACACATGATTTGTAAACAAAGCAGTGTTTTCCTAGTACAATATTAGTTCTTTCTTTGGTAATTTTTAACACGGCACTGTTTGGTTAGTACGGTTGGTAATTTCTACCTGGGAATTTTCAAAAATCTTGAAAACATACTTATGTTGACTAGATACCGTTGATACTATACACAAAGTAGGGTATTCAATCGGTTAACCGTTACTCGATTAATCGATGAAATGATGTCGAACAATTGTTCGCGTAATTCGAAGTGGCTAATTTCGAGTAAAGAATAACTCGAACAATTTTGGTCGATTAATCGAGTAACTCGAGTAATTTAAAAATATGAACTATTTTATATTTTTTTAATATTTTGTATAAAATAATGTGACTGTTATAGTGAATATTTAAATGTTAAGTGTATTTTTATATTAAGTGAGCACTGTTAAAGAAATTATATTACGAAAAACGAAGAACTTAATGCGAAAAACTCCGATATCGAAGAAACTTGGATATTATTTAAAGAAACAAGTTCTAAGACTGGGGTGTTTAAGATTATTGGTGCGGATTTGAGGGTTAAAAGTGGGATCAAACATTGTTTTTTTTTTTTTTAATTTAGTTGCCATTTGATCTAAAGAAACTACATATAAATACTATATTTTCAAAGAGGAATTTTTAAATGTCATTTACTAAAAACTTTTTGTTGGTCCCTTTTATGTCGTTGTAACAAGCCAATTTTAGAAGCTCTATATGGAAATTCATAGCGGTCCTACGCAAAATTTCCACATATTAGAATTTACATATAGAAGTAATGAAGTTTTCTTTAATATGATGAAAATCTTCTTAAATATTCATGAAAGTTGTTTCAAAACTTCTTTATAATTTTGTTTAGAAAAATTACATATCTCAAAATCCCAAAATGATAGGACAACATTTACTATTCGATTAGTACTAACACACTAATATAACAAAACTGTGTCAAGTCTGAGTGAAATTACAAAACGGATCACCTTACAAATATTTTTATAAAACAGTTTAATACATATTTATAAACCAGTTATATTGAAAGAAAATCAATGAAGATTTCAACATATTTATAAAGAATTTCATTGATATAATAACGCTTTTGCTTTAAGTGTACTGAGACAAAACTGTCGCAATAATAAATGATCTTAGCAAATGTTTTTCTCTTTTAGATATACTTTTTACTAAAATTTTTAATTAATTTGTTAATTTTTATATATATGTTATATTAGTACTAATAAAATAGAGAAACTTACAAAAATGTGAGTTTTTGGAAAATAAAATTAAAGTATTAAAATTGTTCGAGCTACTCGAGTTATTCGAGCAATTTTAAAATCTTACTCGCCTACTCGAGTAAATTAAAAACCTCAAAATCGAGTTACTCGATTACTCGAACAAAAGCAAACCCGAGTAAATTGAATACCCTAACACAAAGTAAGATTGAAGCTTAAGCTTTAAAAAAAAGCTCTAGCTTTGGGCTAAGGATATATAGGATTCCAAAGGATACATGTAAAGGCCAAAGAAATTTGTCGGAAAGATTATATTAAGTAGTATTAGCAAAGCCCTTAAGTTTAAGCAATATATGTTGAACTTTAGGTGCGTTTTCGCTTAATTTCGCGTTTTTTTTGAAAAACAAAAATTGCCATTTCTTCTTAAGGAAAAGCACCAAAAAGTGTAATTTTTGTGTTGTAGTTATATCTTGGTAATATGAATACTTTATGACTAAAGTTATTAATTTTTATGAATTAGTTTTTGAGATTCACTCTAAACCTATTTTGGCCATATCTACTAAAATAGAATAACATATTTTTTATTTTTTGTGACGAACAAGTAGCATAAATTTAATTTCTTTAAAAAAAGTGCAGGCCGGTTTGAGAGTTAACAATACAAAAATAATATACTAAAAAATTTTAAAATATATTGTAGAATTTAAGGCATTATTTCTCTTTTATATTTTCGTAAATATTATTGCACTGAAAGTTGCCAAAAATTTTGTTATGGCGACCTAACACCCTGCAATCAGCTAAACGTTATAATTAAACCATGTTTTTTACTGCAGTAAAAATTCATTAAAATTTTTTTATTTCTACACAAAACATTAAAAATTTGTATAAACCTTTTTAAATATTCTAAAATTTTTTAATTTGATTTCATATATAAGTTTTGATACATTTGAATTTAATAAAAATTGGAAAATTTTTGGAAATTTCTTATTAAAAATGGAAAATTATATTATATAATTAAAAATATAAATCCCACGTTTAAGGTTTAACATGTGTCGTTTAAAATGTATTTGTTTTTGTATGAAAACTTGTCTTTAATTTACGAAAACTAGATTTATTTTTATGCAGGCTTAAAGTGCTCAAGAAATGTTTATACCCTTAGCATATACAATTGAAAAAAGCTCTTCGGGAAATGCCGAAGGTACTAAACTTGTCTATAGTTATATTAAATAAAACAAAATAAACCGAAAAGAAACGTGAAATGGGGTAATTTTTTACCCCACTTAATAACCACCACTTGGCTTTTAAGCGATACCTATATTCTATAAGCCTTACAAGGTCAACTCAAAGTCAAATAATTTGAATTTGAAGTTTTAAAAAATATAATTACGCCTTTTTTTTAATGTAAAAACCGTAAAAAAAGTGATGATATCCCAAAATCAAATTTTAGTGACGTGCTCTATTATTTATACAATTTAACCCTTTGACGATGAATGGCTGATATATGCGCCATTTTTGCTTTTTGCCATTTGAGATCGACAATAAATAGTTGTCACTTTTTAGCGATACCTATAGTCTATTAGCCTTACAAGGTCAACCCAAAGTAAAAAAATTTTTGTTTTGTTTTGTAATGACCTTTTTTACGTTTCTGTTTTTAGTTTTTATAATGTTAAAAATTCTGTTTTAAGTTTATACAAAAATGGTTGTTATTTTTGGATTAGGCATAGCTCAAAGCATAATACAAAATTGTAACTTAGACAAAATATTACCCCATTAACCGTAAGATGCATACCCAACTTTTTCTACGTTTGTACCTACTTGTTTATTTTGGCTTTTTCTAATGTTTAAATGGTCCAATTTCACAAATCCGTATTTTAATATTTTACAAATGTTTTAATTTTTGTTTCATGCGAATATTCTACCTGATTCAAGAGATATAGACAAAAAAGTTCACGGCCAGGGGATAGCCAAATGTTGTGTGTGTTACGTAGGTGTCGACTTTGAAAGCTCGTAGCTCCTGAACCACTGATCCGAATTGGATCCGATATCACTATGCCCTAAGTTAAGCCGTTCCTGAGTTACAGCACTGCAAAGTTGCAAGTGGATACATTTGTACCCGAGTGTGTGTTCTAGGGTTAATGAGCAACAGCCCATTAATGATTTAGCTTTAGTACTATATTTCTCTGGTAGTGGAAGCAGTAAAGCGCCAAAAACTGCACAAAATTAATTTTTAGTCATAGGCCCAAGTCTCGACGAAGTTTCGTCTAAAAATATACTGCGGTTTAAGTTCGGTCGTTAAAAGATAGAAATTGCCAACCGTACAAAAAAAAATAGTACTGGCACACACCTGCTATGTTTGTAAACCCCACCGTGTAAAAAATTACCAAAAGTACAACTAATATTGTGCAAGAAAAACACTATTTTGTTTGCAAAGCATGTGTTTTGCCAGTACCACCCTCAAAACTATTAGCCAGTAATGTTTCCACCAATATTACAAAGAATTAGAAGCGTTGTTTTTTTAATATTTTATTAGGTTTCATACATTTAAATATGATTTAGAAGCTAAAACCGAACTCTACACTCAGGGAACTTCTGCTTTAAATATATGTAGTTGTTTGGGTTGTAATACAGTTTCTTTATTTTTAATGTAAATGTCAGTCATTTGTAGAACAAATTAAACTTTTTACTAACCTTGTAGATCATTTGAAAAAACAACCCACATCAAATGACTGTTTTATGATTTTGTAGGCGTACCATTATATTCCCCAAAGTCGTATTGCCCAAAAACCAAAATGAAATATTGCCCAAACGTCCGCATATCCCCCAAAATTGTGGATGTTAATATGTTATAACGCCGAAATCAATGACAGAAAATCCAAACCTTTTTTTTTTTGTGCTATGGCATCTTAATTTGAAAATACTTTTCACTATGTCATTTTCTTAAATTAAACAATTCTTAAAAAAGCTGCATAAAAAAAACCGCCACATTTACTACTGTTGTTGTTTTACAATTATTCTGTAAATTCTTTTTTGAATATTTATTATTCAGGCATTCATAAAGTGCGGTTCTAATTGCAACGTAATGGAGTTCTAACATTTTGAGTACGTTAGTGGTAAAAGGTTTGATTCCAAATTATTATATGTATTTAATGAAAAGCACCCAGCCAGAAATTGGCAATGATCTGAAAAATCAAGCACTGGTAGAGCACTATTTGCCAATGATCCAACAAATAAAGTGCTGGCAAAGCACTGATTTACAACGCTCTGCCAACGTTAGTAAAAAATGCTTTGCCAGTGCTTTATTAACAAAATTTAAAACATTAAAATTAATAAAAGCACAGGCACAGTTCTGGCTTAGAAAGCTCTGCCAACGTTCGTAAAAAGTGCTTTGCCAGTACTTGATTTACAAAATTTACAACCGTAAAAATAAAAAAGCACTGGCACAGTACTGACTTAGAACGCTTTCCCAATATTGGCAAAAAGTGCATTGCCAGTACTTATTTACAAAATTCAGTTAACGGTTAACTTAATAAAAACAGTGCCACATCCCTTGTTCACAACAAGAGTGGAAAAATTCAAAACTAAATTGCAATTTATGATTTGAAGTTAAGAATATTAAGGTCTCCTATTATAGTCAGCACAAAATATAGTTTTTGTACTAAAATTTTACTTAAGAAATTTATTTTCAAATATCTTTCTTTAGTGAAATTGTAGCAAAAAATCGTGCTAACTTATCTCAAAAATAATTTGATAAAAAAATATTCAGTTATTTTGTAATTTAAAATAAAACGGCCAAGCCCTGCCCTATGTTATCATTTTGGGGTTGGCAAAGCACCTATTATATTATTAAAAAAACCACTTTATTGGTTGTTCTACCAATGCTTTGCCAACGTTTTAAAATTTTGGTTTTGGTACTGGCAAAGCGCTCATTGCCAGTGCTTTGCCAACGTTTTAAAATAGGAACGGCCAAGCCCTGCCCGGTGTTATCATTTTGGGGTTGGCAAAGCACTTAAATCTTCAGATATCCAACGCTCTGCCAAGGCTCATACCACCGTTGAAAGTACTGGGCCAATGCTTTGCCGTTCGTATTTTTCTGGCTGGGCAATTATATAGACAAAAAAGTAGATATAAAGGTAAAACATTGTATACCTGTTATAACAAATTCTGTAATGTACGTGTTCTAATTTTGCCAAATAAGAAATGTATACTTCATACATACAAAAAAAATGATAATCACACAAGCCGCCCGCACACGAAGCCGCCTGCCGCGTTCTACGGAGGAAAAAACCCCTAAGAGCGGCAGAAGGCCGCCACCCAGAAGAACTTGTTTTTCAAATCAGATGTCGAATCCGTTGAAATCTTATATTTTTAAGACATCAAGCAACATTTATTTGACCTGTCATAACTTTTTATGTCCCAAAATACCAACCCACACCAACATTTATTGTTTTTTAATGATTATTTTTTTAAAAGTCTATTTTTTTTAAAAATTTTACTTATATATTAGTGTCTAAACGTTAAATAAACAGAAGGACAATGCTCTGTTTAAATGACAAAGCTATGACTTGTCAAATTATATAACTTATTGTCTTAAAAATAAGATTTCAAAGGATTCGACATTGGATTTGTAAAAACAAGTTTTAGTGTGTGGCGGCCTTGGGTCGCTCTTAGGGTTTTTGTCCTCCGTAGAACGCGACAGGCGGCTACGCGAAATAAATTTTTTTTCTGCGTGCGATACAAAAAAATAAAATTGAAGCAATTTTTTTAAGTTTCCTTCAAACTCTTTTGTTTGATTTCATGAATCAGCCTTGATATTTAAGGTCTTATGACATTTAAAAAAAAAAAAAATTATGATTTTGGGCAATAACTTCTTTTTTGTACCGTCATAGCGCCCAACTTGATTTTGACCAAACAAAAAACCTTCATAGCGCTCAACAAAAAATGTTATTTCGTCCAAATCAATGTCATATTGCCCAAAAACAAGAAAATTTTTACAACAACAATTTACATATAATTTTTTTTGGGCGCTATGTCGTTTTTTTCTTGGGAAATATGACGTTGGGGAATATAACGTTACGCCGATTTTACATTAATTTTTTACACTTGGTTTTCGTTATTTAAAAAAATAAAAAAAAAAATTTTTTTGTTTATTTTTTACTACCATGTTTTTCATGTGGTTTTCCTAAAATTGTTAGTCATTTTTTGAACATTAAAAAACAAAATAGTTGCTTTAATGAAATGTAAGTCGTCCTTTCTTTAAGTAAAGTTTCATTTGTTTTCAACTACATTTGCATTGGTCTTTGCCTACATAGTATTCTAAGTGTGTAAGTGATTTTCAAATGTGTTTTATTATATACATTTCTAAAAATTAATAAAATTTAAGGTATTTTAAAAGCACCAATTTTTTTTTAATTAACAACATTATGCCAACTGTTTCAAGTTCACTCACACCAACGGTTGGCCACTGTTATCTATCGGATAACAGGACACTACTGTCAATATTGTTAATCCCACGTCATGCCAACGCATAACCGACCATCGCTTACAATTTGCCAACACTGTGCCGATTGTATTTGTCTGCGTTATCAGTTACATTTGATTTTCATTCTTAATATTAAATGCTTGAAACTTTTCAACTACAATATTTTTATTTATTTTTTTTTTGTGTGAATATAAAAAGGAAATGAAAATAAAATATGTATTTCTTTTTTTTTTTTTTTATTGCCAGGCAAGTCACACTGTCAAGTTATTTAGAATTTCATATCAAAGATATTTGCTAACAACACGTCTTTCGTACTTGTTATGTTTTTAATAAAATTAAAGAACAACACATGTAAACAACACTTTTTAAACAACTTAAACTTGCGAATGGTTAAATATCATTGAACCGTATACAATGATAGTATAAATATTAAAGAGGATATCCAAATACATTCAGTGAAATAAATATCTTTAGGCTTGACGTCTCTGTGCATGAAATTCTAACATATTTCTAATAAGCAAACATAATTTTAATAAAAAACGATAAATCAAGACACTTAAGGAAATAATGAACAAAAATCCGAAATTTTAGATTGAGAAAGTTTTACTCTTAAAACACACTTCGTAAATGTAAATCAAGCGAGACCTTCTAAAATAATATATTGTCATAGAACAGGTTCTGTAAAAAGGATTGCCAAAGTTACTTAAAATGGCAAAAAAACGCACCTGCAGCAAACTCGGCTAAAATCAGGAACAATTTTTGGTGAATATAATTAAACATCACAAAAAAATTTTATATTTACAAAATGTATGATTTTTAAAAGGATACTAATATTCTAAACTAAATCGTATACATTTTGTTTACATTTTTTTTTTAATTTTAGGCCCGATTACTGAATATCCAGTTAGCTACTAAGGCCGAGTTTTTAGGATGTAGATTATCTTTAAACTTAGATTTTCGAAATTTTTAAATGGAATACTTCTTCTGAACTTTGGTTTATTTTGCTTTATTATGATTAAGACCAAAACTCTAAACAAGATGTAGTGGTTTCGACTAAGTTTTGTTAATAAACTTGGAAATGGCAGACAAAATTCGTTACCGGTTTAATTAAACCAAGATTAACTGACATCCCAAAAACTCGGCCTAAGTGGAACTTTAACTGACACATTTGTTGTTGTTCTCCATATAAATTTTCAATTTTACTGTTTGTTAAATTTTAACTGGAAATTCAGAAATCGGGCCATAATAAAATTTAACTTAAATTTTTAGTTTTAGCAATTTCTTATTTTTTTTTCTGTGTTTGTTATACTTACACATAGAGAAATAAAATACCAACCATGTGCGCCCCGGTAGGCTAGTTGGTAGCGTGCTGGATTATCAGTGCGGGGTCGTGGGTTCGATTCCCACCAGAGGCACTGGTCTGTTTTCGCTACAACGCTCCGAAGGCCATAGTAGCTAGTGCTCGGTTAGGGTAATAGTATATAATTTGTAATTATATAATTATTAATTAATAAAAAAAAAAAAAAAAAAATACCAACCGAATTTAAAATTCAGTTAGTACACACCGATATTAATTTAAGATTTCAAAATATTTTGGGAGTTCCAACTAAAATTCAGTTGAATTTACTGAACTTTGTTGCAAAAACTAATCTTCAGGTTTAAAAACCGATTGAAATTCGTAATAACCGAATTTAAGTCGTAGTCACCGAATTTCAGTTGGCAAATAGATGCATTTTTCTCTGTGTGTACATATGAAGAATTTCATATCAAAACCTATAAAAAAGGCACATTTTGAACCCGACCCTCACAGATTTTGATGAAATTTTGCATACATCTACATTTTACCTATACAGTCACAACCTCATTTGTAAAAATTGCATTTTCGAAAAATTGTGGGCGTGGCAGGGTATCGAAATATTTGAAAAATTACAGTAATAGGTACTTTTAAGCAGCGATTACTACGAAATGGCTCAACTGATTTCAAATATCTTGGTGCCATTACAAAGGTATATAAGTCAGCTTTCGAAAACATACACTGTAAAAATTTTCTATTATACTGAAAATTTTTGTTGGCAAAAATAAAACTTTAAACTGGGAAAACACTTCAAAGGCCAAGTATTAAGAATCGTATTATCAAATTTTTCATACACCCCCAAAATATGGACTTACCCTTGATACAGTTTGTTTTATTTTTATTTTTAGAACAAATAAGACATACACTTGTGCTCATATAATTAAGTCACTCTAATACTAAATATGAAACAGCAAAATTTAATTATCTCTTTTACTTTACACTTGGTTCTTTATATAAAAAATTTGTCTTTATATCATAAAAAAATGCAGTGTAAAGCAAAGAGATAATTAAATTTTGCTATTTCACAAACTTGCATCACAAACTTATAAGACCTCCATAGAAGTATCTTATGAAGACGCTGACGACTATAACAAAACAAAAGAAGAGCTATTTTCAAGGTATACAAGTGCTAAAACTATTACAGGAACTCAAAGCTTCCGTTCTTTTATACCTTTAGATGAAACTTCACTAAAAGTTAGCAAATATTCCGAAAGTCAACAATATGAGCTGCGCAAAATTATATATTAAATCGAAAAAAATAAAAATAAAAAAAAAATTTTCCAAGGGTAAGTCCATATTTTGGGGGTGTGTGAAAAATTTGATAGTACGATTCTTGTTCTAATCTATTAGAATTATAAAAAAATCTGTATAACTTCGAAAGTATAGCTACTTTATTCTTTTTTGTCACACAATGATATCAAAATATAAGGAAGTTAACAAGAGATGCATTTACTTAAAAAAATTAAAAAAGCGAAAAAACGCCGTTTTAGTTTTTAGATATGTTATATATATTAAATAGAGCTTCCTAAAATTTTTTTTTTTTTGAAAAAAAACACTTGGCCTTTGAAGTGGTTTCCAAGTTGAAAGTTTTATTTTTGCCAAAAAAAAAAATTCTGTGTAATAGAAAATTTTTACAGTATATGTTTTCGAAAGCTGACTTATCGAAATCGGTTCAGCCATTCCGTAGTAATCACAGCTTGACCGTCATTTTTCAAATATTTCGATACCTTGCCACGCTAACAATTTTCCGAAAATGAAATTTTTAAAGATGAGGTTGTGTTTGTATATGTAAAATGTGGCTGTATGCAAAATTTCATCAAAATCTGAGAGGGTCAGGTTCAAAATGTGCCTTTTTTATAGGTTTTCATATGATATTCATCATATACAGTTATTAGCAAAAGTGTAACAGGGTTCACTTTTTCAGATTTATTGCCTTAAATTTTTATCTATACAAGCAAATCTAATAATTCTGTTATGTTTATTTTGTTAATTACTATGTCCTTAATCAAAATCAAGACAAAAAGTTAAACTCCTTAATATAACAAAGAAAATAATAACATTTTTCCCTTTTAAGATAAATGTTACACTTTAGCTTCCAGTTATTATTTGAGAGTTTTGATAAAAAAAAAAAATAATATAAACTTAAAACCCGTAAAATTTTTACAGTTTTTGTATGTCATTTGGCAAATTGTTGTAATATACTGCATTTATCTTGTCAACAATTGGGTTCCAAACAAATGTTTGCCCTTATGGATCACGACACAATGCCAAATTAACTGGACACAGAATAAAATTATATTTTTTATAAAATTTATTAAAAAAAATATTATAACGAAAATTACAAGTATGATTAGATTGAAAAAATATTTTTTTTGAATGAAAATAAAAATGAAAAAATTTGACAAATTTAAATTTGAAACAAAAATACAAGTTAATTTAAAATTAAAAATTTGAATTAAACAAGTGTATCACCACACCCTTTTTCAGGTCGAAAGCCGTTTTTGGGAGAATAGTGATATTACTCATGCTGAAATATTATGCAAATCCAAAAGTAATAAATTGGATTTGTGTTGGAAGATACTCGTAATACGGACCATTTACATTCAGGGAAAAATCCCCATCATAATTATGAAGTTGATTTTCGTCCAATGTAACACTTCATAAATATTATGAAGCTGTTTCATAAAAGGACAAATTTATTTCAAATTTATGAAATGTTTCATAAATATGATGAAGAAATTTCATAAATATAATGAAGAAGTTTGATAACTTTTATAAAATGCCTCATAAATTTGTATGAAAGTTTTATAAAATTTTATGAAATATTTCATAAATATTATTATACACATTACGTTTCATATTATATTTAAAAAACTCTATTTGAAATTAAGAATACGTTAAATAATATTTAATTGACGTTTCAGAATTTCAGTTAGGTTTTTTGGTATTAAAAAGTCTAAATCAGCAATTCCCAAATATCGGTTCCCGGATCACCAGGGGTCCATAGCGGTATTCAAGGAGGTCCGCGAAGAGTTCTCACAAAATGTGTCACAGAAAATTTGATTTGGAAAATAAAATTTTTATTTTATTGTTGTTTTGTACAAAAAGTTGTGACTTGTCTTTTAAATAGTCTTAGGATAGTCACAGTTTAAAATCGTACTTCTAAAAATCTAAATTTTTGTATGAAAATAGTTCTTTAAAATGAGGTTTCTGAAATTTTTTAATTGTTCTTAAAATATACAAATGTTACTCACATTTTTGTATTTTTGATTATTCTTTTGAGAAGTCTCGCGCAGTAAACTCGTTTAAGATAAAACCTCTATGAAGTAATTTTATAGTCCTAACGTTTTGGTAGAAACTTTAAAGAAACATCTTTTAATACGAACAGTCTCACAAACATTTTTTTATATAAATTTCCATTTTTTATACAACATTTTTAAAAAACTTGTTAATTTTATTAAAAATTTTGTTGGTCCCTTGACTGAGTTTTATGCTCTTTTCTGTATCATAGTATGAGAAATAGATGACCATATTATGGTTTCAAATAGATTTCAATATTATCATATTATGGTTCTGTAAATTTTTATGAATTATCATAATATGATCCCAACAATATTCTCCCAACATTCTGTTAAAGCTGGATTAAAAAGCTATGCATGTTTTTTTAATAGTATATTTATTCAATAATTCACACATTTAAATAAACTTAGGTTTCAAATAATTTAAATTATCAAATTGTCTTTGCGCTGAAGAATAATCTTTGTGAAATATTGTGTCAGCTATGCAAGCTATACATGTTATTACAGAATAAAGCTCGCATAAAAATATTGTTAAGAATACAATTTCACAATACATTAATAATGATCAAATCATGTTTGCAGCAATCATGATATTTGTATTATAACCATATTATTGTCCTAATTATCATATTATTATCATGGCCAAGAATTCCGTCATCATTTATTAACATATTATGTTTATTGAAAATATATTATTATTATTTCGTACTATAGACTTAAAAACACGTGGATTTTCTTAAAATTTTTCTTTCATATTTCTTTATATTACTTACTTTAACATTATTTGTTTGCCTTATTACATACAATTAACAAATAAATGATTTTTTTATCACTTTATACTTAATTTGTAACACTTTTATGTCCGCATAATAAACATAATAATAAGGTTCGTGACAATTAAACTTTTGCCTTGACTTCCAGATTAGACCGGGTTGAGACTACAAATTTGTTGCTTTTACCATAAAACAAATCACCACTATATTGTTGGTCTTTTTTAACGTAATTTTGTTTAATATTATTTAATCTGTTGGGGCTGACTTTTTCTCACAACTTTCTTTTCACAAAATCTCAAAAAAGAATGACACTAAAAGAGCAAAGACACTCATAAAAAACAGACTGATCATCTTATAGTTGGCGCAACTATAATATGACTGTAGTTAGAGAGAGGAATACGATAATAAATACTATATTATAATCGTAGACAAGACAGTGATATGATAACTGAAAAAAAAAAATAGATTTTTACTAGAGCATGATGAAATCAACCATATTATTGGTGAAATATGATTGATAAAATAATAATTTAATTGAAACAACCATTCAAGGCGATAGGAAACATAGTTTTGTGGCCGCAACCATAATTCAACCATATTTGTTCTCTGCGTGTAATAACTACCCAGGCATAAAAATTCAATCGGCACAGTGTTGGTAAACAATCTTGACAGCATTGTCCTGTTACCCGATTGATAACAGAGGCCAACCATTGGCATAACGTTGGTAATTCAAAAAATGTGATGCTTTTAAAATAGCTTAAATTAAATTAATTTTGAGAAATGGGTATAATAAAACACACTTAAGAAACAGCAATACAGCTTGATCTTAGTCTGATGCGTCATATTTAAATGTGTGAAATATAAAAAAATAAAACGCTTCCAAATTTTTCAAAAATAATTGACAACCGTACCAAACAAATAGTACTGGCAAACCAGTGCTATTTTTGTAAATCCCACTGTCTTAAAAAATAACAAGAGTACAACTAATATTGTACTAGGGAAACAATATTATGTTTGCAAAGCATGTGTTTTGCCAGTACCACAAGCAAAATTAAAAATTAACCTTTATTACAACCAATTAGAAGAATTTTATTTTAATATTTTATTATATTTCACACAACGGTTGGCTACTGTTATCAATTGGGTAACAGGACAATACTGTCCAGATTGTTTGTCCCACGTTCTGATAACGCATAACCAGCTATCGCCGACGCTTTGCCAACACTGTGTCGATTGTATTTTTCTGCCTGGGTGATGATTGAAGGAATAACTACCGCTTTGATTGTTGTAGCACTAGGTCCAATAGGTTCGTGGTGCAAAATTTAAGAAAAATTGGATTTCTTAACTTTTGGCGACCTGCGCATAAAGCCTCTGCTATATGAGGCAAAAAATTAAAATTAATTTAAAAAAATACGTTTTGTGCTTTATCACCTCTGATTTCAGACATAATTAGGATCACATCAAAGCTCGTTTTGTGTAATATTTGAGCGCAAAAAGAAACAATTCTAAATTAATTTTTAAAAAATTTTTACAATAGAGGAAAAATATGACATTTGTAGTGAAAATAAAAAAAATTTAAATTATTCGTATTTAGCATGCTAAAAATTAATAAAAAATTATACTACCATATTCTGAACAATAAATTGAAATTGTTCAAAACTATGCTTTCTTAACACAAAAATAAATGTAGCTCTACCGATTCTGCTAATATACGCAGTTTTTTCGGCAAGGACATTAGCAGATAATTTTTATTACCTTTTTTTTTTTTAGCTATTTGTACAAATTAATTTCTATGAGTGTAGTAATATTGATTTTTGTAAATTCTTTAAATTTTTGTTCATTGTTTGTGCGTGGTTGAATTTAATTTCCTCACATATTTGTTAACACAAGATTTGATTAACTACATACAATTTTTAAATTTTAACTTACCACGTTCATATCGCACACCTAGTTCAAAAGTGACTTAACTCAAAATTTTAATTTTTCGGGTTTATATGCTTAAACTATGCACAATACACTTGTTTATCTATAAAAAAAATATCAGTGTATTTTGTTGTTGTTAACTGTTGCTAAAAACAGTTTTGTCTTTCTTTATGTTCCAATTGATATATGAAGATGCAAATATTTTTTTTCGATTTCTGAAAAATTAAAAATTTTGAGTTGAGTCACTTTTGAACTAGGTGTGCTATATGATATGTAAATTCTCCCAACTGCGGCTGTGCTTTTAAATTGGTGTAAATAAAATTGATTAAACAGGGCATGCACTCACAATGTTTCTTCTTAAAACATGCTGCATATTTAGAAAAATTTATTTTATTATAGTTTGGTCCCTATGATAATAAATATGATCCAAACCGATATTTAATGAATACTGCGGTTGATATTATAATAATCAAGAATCATATTCTGATCTATAGGATAATATTGATATTCATACTATGATAAAATCAAAAATACAATCGGCTCAGCGGTGGTGGATTCCCAATATCAAAAGTTAAATTTCTATTAGACACATTTAAATGTAGCAATTTAGTTCGGCCTTACAAGGGAACAACCCCGAAGAGTACACTTCGATTTTAATGAATCTGATATATGTTATAGAGGAAATAAATCTAAATTTGACCATCTCGAAGGTTTAATGGTTGAAAAGTGCGGTCAAATATGACTCCACTTTCAGTTTTTTTTTTGATAGTTATGGCATTTCTTCCAAAAAACCATAGGCAAATGTGGTATCAATGGGAAAGTATTTCAGAGGACGATTTCAAGGTGCATTTTTTTTTGGAAAAATTTTGATTTTTGTTATTGCTGTTAAAAAAAATGTAGTTCATTTTGTGTTCTTTATATGGAGATACCGGTAAGACGTCCATATTTGCATATGTTAATCCTTATAAAATTAAACTCGACACTTATTTTTGTTTTTGTCGATATTCGGTCCATTTCAAATTTGATAGGAATTTTCGCGAAAGGACATTATTGACCTTTTTTTAAAGATCTCTATGTTCAAAACATTGGCAGTATGCATATCAAGATTCATATATACATTTTGTATTTTATTTTATAGATTTCAGGCATACTCCCATACAAAAAGTGCCAAAAATGTCGGTTTTTTTAAAATTTTTTTTTCCTCATATGTAAAGGTAAGCTAATTATTACTTCGTGTTGTGTATTTTCTATTAAAGTTTCCTAAGATATATTTTATTTGCAAAAAGTAGTCGTAAATTTAGCGAAAAGGTGTTTTTTTTTGGTACTTCTCCATACAAAATAGTACTTTCTGTAAATTTGGCATTCTTGCAACTATGTTGGCAAATCATATGCAATATTCATATCAGAAGTTTCAATTTTTGAGTATATTAATCATATATATAAATATAAAAACGCGTTTTTATCATACAACTTCTTTAGGTTCCATTTATACTTTATATCTACAATAGTTTTTGATATTTGCAAAAAGCGAACATCAATATTAATTAATTTAAAATAGCAGATTTTAATTATTCCATATTAAAAAAAATAAAAATTATTATAGGAAACGTATGTATGTGTTGCCACTGCCAACATATTGTAGTCTGAAATCCTTTTTTATTAAATATTGTGTACGGAGACATGTCTATAAAAAAATGCGACTATTAAAAAATTTTATATTTTTTATTAATGCACTCAAAAAAATGAAAAATGATGATATGAATATTGTAGTCATTTTTCTCAATATAGCGGTTAATGAAAGACAAACAAAAACAAGAATGCCAAAATTGCAGATCGTACTATTTTGTATGGGAAAGTACCAAAAAAAAAAAAATGATTTTTGCTAAATTTACTACTAAAGTTTGTTATTTATATATAAAATTATATAACGTTGGAAAGCTTGTTAAAATAATATACACAACATGAAGTAAAAATAAAATTACCTTTACATATAAGAAAAATAAATTATTTTAAAATATGTTGTGCGCCCCAGTAGGCTAGTTTGTAGCGTGCTGGCTTATCAGTGCGGGGGTCGTGGGTTCGATTCCCACCAGAGGCACTGGTCTGTTTTCGTTACAACGCGCCAAAGGCCATATCAGCTAGTGCTCGGTTAGGGTAATAGTATATAATTTGTAATTATATGATTATTAATTAATAAAATAAAATAAAAAAAATAAATATTTTAAAATAACCCATAATTTTGGTACTTTTTGTATGGGAACATGCCTCAAATTTACAAAATAAAATCCAAAGTGTATATAAATTTAATTTACTCTTAAAAATATGAAGCTTGATATGCATATTAGCAATGTTTTGTATAAACATATTTAAAAGAAGACCAAAAATGGCTTTTGGGGAAGAACCCGCTGAAATATATTATGTTATAATATATGTGAATTGGGAAGTGGTACCGGTATTCATTCTCATATAAAGTACCTAAAACTACTACATTTTTTGGAACAGCAATAACAAAAATTAAATTTTTTACAAAAAAGTGCACCGGGGAATGCTCCTCTGAAGTATTTTATCACATTTACCTATGGTTTATTCGAAAGAAATGCCATAGCTATCAATATAACTAAAAACGAGGTCACATTTGAGCCCACTATTTAACCCGTAAACGGTAAACCATCTAGATGGCACTTAAAAAAAACAAGTCAATCTTAGATTTTGGTCCTTTATAATATATATAAGATTCATTTAAATCGGCGTGCAACCTTCGCGGTAGTTTCCTGGTTACTCTTTTACATAAATATTTGCTTATTTAACGTGTGCAATATAATAACATATTAAACAAAAGTAAAAAAAAATACTGGCAAATAATTCTGGGAGTTCCACACAGAGAGAATTTCGAAGACCAGTTTTAATCACATTTTTCTACTAAACTGATGAAGCTTTCTTCACAATGCACGTTGGGGCAGCCTAAGGGGATCTCCGGCAAAAAGTCCGATTTTAAATCTTCGAATTTTTTCAAACTAATTGGCAAATCTAATAGATAAGACCTTGCCGAAACTAGTTCCGTTTAGTTTTTTGAGATATTCTAATTATTGGTACGATGGCAAGCTGCCAAAGTCAAAGTTTTGTTTCCAAAAATGTTTCATATTAAAAAGAGGTACTAACATAAGCCAGTGTTGTGCGTGTTTAACCACTTAGGTCACTACCTTTAAGTAATAAATCATTAGTAGTAATACAAAATCATTAATTTTTCATGTTAATACATTTGTAAAAAAGATGCTGGTAGCACATAGACGAGATTAGTTTTTTAATAAAAATTAAGAGAAACTTAATGTTTCAATAGCCCTATATTTTGAACGCAGGGGAGGGAGACCCTAAAACCGTATGCATATGAAAGCTAATACTATCTAGATTACGAATTTAATATGCCCGCCGTGCTCTGGCGTGCTCTGTAGAACAAACTTGTTCGATTTTCAACTTTGCTCGAATATTTTTTTGTAAAATTTCTGATTTTTCCAAAAGATATTGCCAATTTACTTTTTTGAGTTGTGTTAGATATTTTTATTTTTCTGCCGTCATTAGATCGGTCTGAAATTTTGCATGGATAATAAGAATAAGTGTCATTTGTTAAATTTATACTGAATTTTGATTTGCAATGTACCACGCGAAAAAAATTCGCGATTTATTTAATAACATCAAAAAATTTTCAAACTTCTGCGCCTAAATTTCGAATTTTTTTTTAGGTAAAATTTTCCATATTTTGTACTCTATCCTTACCAATATTTTGTTAGATCTGTTCCCGTAAAAAGTTATAGCGAATTTTCTACGAAAGTGTTTTATTAAATGTAACTTTCCCTTTTGATGAACAAGAAAGCATGCAAAAAAAATAAATTTTTCGGTTAAGAATTGTAAACAAAAAAAAAAAAAAACAATTTGAACAGTTTTGCAAAATTTTGATTTTTGCAAAAGATATTGCCAATTTATTTTTTTTTGAGCTGTGTTAGATATTTTTATTTTTCTGACGATCTAATAACCCGATCTGTCTGAAATTTTGCATGGATAACTAGAACAAATGTCATTTGTTAAATATATACTTAATTTTGATTTGCAATGTATCACGCGAAAAATTTCGCGATTTTTTTAATAACATCGAAAAATTTTCGAACTTCTGCGCCAGAATTTCGAATTTTGTTTTCGGTAAAATTTCTATATTTTATACTCTATCCTTGCCAGAAAAAATATTTTGTAAGATCTGTTCCCGTAAAAAGTTATAACGAATTTTCTACGTAAGTGAAATAATATAATTTTTTTTTAAAAAGCTCGACTTTCGAAAAATCATAGACCCCTTAGTTTTATTTTTAACCTTATAGTAGTGATTATATTGAGCTTTAGTAAAAATGAATGCCTATCAATATTTCCTTTGATCATCCTGTCAATGTAATTTATGTTTTTATAAATTACAATTTATTATCAAAAACTTTTATTGTTCTTAAAATAATCAGCACGATTAACCGCGGTTTAGCAAACATTACTAACGAAATGGCCTTGTCAGGTAAATTTAAAGCTTCTTATTATTTAGTGGTTAATTAATTAATTTGTGATATAGATCGTAGATCGTTTATTTTTACTGGTCTGGAGCTACATAACGTTATGATGAGCTCGCAATTAAAAACGGTTCAAAAGAGAATAAATTATTTAAAAAATCATATTCAAACAATTTTAAATTGCCAAGATGATGATGCTCAGTTTAAAAAGTTATTTTCATCATTTTATCGTAAGTACAAATTGAATTATGATAAATGTAATCGTATCGAGAGTATTTTTCTTGCTAAAAATCATGAGTGGTTGAACACATCATTTCATTTCCATAAAAGTACTCCAAAAAAAATTGGTCGTCCAATAGAGGAATTTGAATCAAGTTCTGAACGAGCCAAAAGATTTTCAGCCATTAAAACTAAGCGGGCCATAATGATAATTTTTTTTTTGCGATTAGCTAAAAATATTTGCAACACTCAAATATATTTTTCGCGTCTCTGATATCTAAAAGTGATACTCTTTTGAACGATGTGAATATCTTAAAAATAAAACTAAGTACTTGAGTATGCAAATTTGGTTTTTCGTGATTTGAGAAAAATATTTGCACTACGCAAATATTTTTTTCGCGTTTCTGATATCTACAAGTGATTCTCTTTTCAACCATGTGCAAAACTTATATAAAAACATAGCGGTTAAGTATGCGAATTTGGGTTTTTGCGATTTGCGAAAAAACTTTGCACTACGCAAATACATTTTTCCATGGTTCTGATATCTATAAGTGATTTTCTTTTCAACCATGTGCAGAACTTATTAAAAAACTTACCGGTTGAGTATGCGAACTCGGTTTTTTGCGATTTGCGAAAAATATTTGCACTACGCAAATATGTTTTTTTCACGTTTCTGATATCTACAAGTAATCCTCTTTTCAACCATGTGCATAACTTGTATAAAAACTTAGAGGTTTAGTTGATGCCGCAAAATGTACTAGGCCCACCCCACTGTGCAATGTGAATGAAAATTTTTTTAAACTGTATGAAAAAGCTTCATAGTTTTAATGAGAACATTTTTAATGAAACTTTTTCATTAGACGTGTGAAATTTTTAATAAATAAAATGAAATTTTTCATTAAATTTTATGAAAAACTTTATTTATTAATGGACGAGTTCCAGTGACATTTAACAGATCTAATGCAAAAATGCATTGATATCATGCAGATAATTGCCTCAGTGCACTGGCTAAGAACTTGCTTTTCGAACAAAATTGTCTATTACATTAAGAGAAATTTCATGTTTTTAATCACATATGCAATCGTCTCTACATACATAGTATTCTTTGTGTAATGCTAACTTATTTAATTGCGGGAATCTTTGACTAAAGTTTGGAAAAAAAAAATATATAAAAATAAGGATATTTATCAAAGGTCCGCTTTAGTGGACTAACTTTTTCACATTTTTGTTTTGTTTATTATACTTGTTTACGAAATAATTTAATTTTGCTAAAATTGTGAATAAAATTCTTACCGTCTACAAATATCCGACTGGAAAAATTCTTTAACACTTGTTTGTTACTCACTTTTCATATTTACGAAAAATTACACTAAATGTTGGTTTTTTTTTTGCAACGACACAATAAAACCAAGAAAAACGCATGCATTAAAAGATTTTTAAAATAGTGTTGGCAGAAAAGAAACTCGATGACAGTTGGCAGTTTTGACATATTCCTGCATATTTCCCTTGAAGGGAAAAAGCCACAATAGGGAACATACAAGGGCGGATCAATAAGTCCGTGACTTTTTGAATGAAACACTGTTTTTTTTTTTGCAAAAAAAAATTTTATTTATCAACATAATCTAATTTAAGATCAATACACTTAGTCCAACGTTTCTCCAATTTTTGTATCCCTTCCAAAAAAATAGGATTTTTCTAGGTCCATAAAATAGGCATTTGTTTGATCAATAATTTCATCGTTGGTACTAAATCTCTTTCCACCGAGCCATTTCTTTAGGTTTGGAAATAGGACGTAGTCACTGGTTGCTAAATCCGGAGAATATGGCGGATGACGTACCAATTCGTAGCCCAATTCCTGGAATTTCGCCATTGAGACAGCACACGTGTGCACCCGTGCATTATCTTGATGAAAAAGAACTTTTTTCTTGGCCATATTCGTTCGTTTTTTTTTTTTTGTAAATCCTCGTTACATCGGTCCAATAAGTTGGCATAATATTCGCCGATTATTGTTTTTCCCTTTTGAAGATAATTGATGTGTATTATCCCGAGTGCAACCCAAAATACTGTTGCCATCACCTTGTTGACCGACAAACTTACCTTGGCCTTCTTAGGAGAAACCCATTGTTTAGACTGCTGCTTGGTCTCCGGAGTGTTGTAATGGATCCATATTTTATCCACAGTTACAAAACATCGCAAAAACTCATTCGGATTGCGGTTAAACAACTCCAAGCAATTCTTTGAAGTAAGTTGTCACACCATTACGTTTATGGTCAATTGAGAGCTAACGCGGCACCCATCTTGCAGACAGCTTTCTTAAACCCAACTGATCATTTAAAATCGAAACCACACTGCCATATGAAATGCCTATGGCATCAACAATCTCACGCACTTTTACTCTTCGATCGGCCAACACCATACCGTGGATTTTTTCGATATTGTCGGGTGTATTGTCCTCAATTTCGATATTGTCGGGTGTATTGTCCGTCCAGAGCGTTCAGCGTCATTTGTACTTGTGCGACCACAACGAAAGTCAGTAAACCACTTTTTTGCCATTGAAATCGAGGGTGCAGAGTCCCCATAGTATTTATCAAGCTTTTCCTTGGTTTGATTGACGGCTTTTTATCGCAAAAAATAATGTTTAATGAGCACTCGAAATTCACTTTTTCCATTTTTAGAAAAATCCACGAGGTAGTATGTTTTGAACGGCTATTAAACGCAAAGTAAATGACTGAACTTGCTCAAAATTTGACAGTAGTCTACTAACAGGTGGTACTTGATGGGAGCAGTATTGCATTTCATATAACTACGAGGGAAGTTTAAAAAGTCACGGACTTATTGATCCGCCATCGTATTAATTAAATTGTTTTAAAATTATTTGTAAATTTCAATACTAGTTCTGAGTTTTTTAGATTTTATGTAAAATTTTATTTCATTATTTAAATTTTACGTCTTTAAGAATAATTTTCTTGTTAGACATGTTTAAGTAAATATTTAAACTCCCTTATTCTTAATAAATATTTAACACAATTTTATTTTTTACCTTTTCAGACTTTTTACAAAATAATAATAAAATAATTAAGTAAGTACAATTAATAACATATTTTTATTGATTTGTTTTAATTAAAGATTTTTAACTAATACAAAATGTATATTCAATGCCTTTTTAATGTGTTAACTCTATACGAGAAGACAAATGGTAATTTCTTTATGTTTCTTTTTAGCTTTGAATTTTTTATTTTGCTATTTTTTGTCTTCTTTGATGATAACATATATTTAAAGAATATTTCGTTAGGAACATTGCACTCAAAAATACGTCAGATTGTAATAACATGGGTATAAAATTAGTTTTTTAAAAACGCATTGCATTTTTATATATAATTTTTATTGTTCAAAGGACAAGGGTCGATTTTTATTTTTGTTATGCCATTTTCTAAAAATTATTGTCAGAGGTTTTAGAAAACTTATCTACAAAATTAGTTAAGAAAATAGCTGTAAGCTAGTGTTGATATATTTTGTTTGCTACTGAGAGTTGCTGTTTAGTGTACATTGTAAAATAAATAACACAGACCAACAAGCTTCCTTGGTTTGAATGGCGGTATGTGATTTATATTGTCTTTGATGCCCTGAATCCAAATCCGGCATCAACATTTTTCCTCCACCTCACAAATTTTGAGAAAACCGCGGGTAAAGTTTCGAAAAATTGCTCTCTTTAGTTTTTTTGGAAGCTGCTTAAAATACTATTGATGCTTTCCAATGATTCAAAATAAAGATAAATATTTAGAATACACTTAACTCTTGAATATACCGCAATGATATTTTTTAAAATTGATTGTTTAAATAGCGTAAAGATATATTTTTGAAATGCCTTATACAAAGACATACAAATAACTTTTCAATATGATATTTGAGAAAAATAATTAAATAATTTCATACAATTTTAAGGATAGCTTATATTTGAAATACAATTTTGACCCTAAAATAAATTTAAGCTGGTAGTAGCCTTGCCCACTTATAAAAATGCATTAATTGGACATTTTTTTTGAGTGTTTTTATAATGTAATTTTTTTCTATAGGGGCTTTTAAAAACTTTAGACACACCTTTCAGATGCCATTTGAACTTGGTATTTATATTCTCCTACCCAGTGTATAAAAGTGTATAAAAGCATTACCATATAAGCAGGCGCGGTTCCAGCAAAAGGTTTTGGGGCGGAAGCTTAGACTATTTTTAATTAATTTATTAAACTTTTTTACATTTTTGTATTGAAAAATAGTATTTTGGGGGGAGAAAATTTCCCATTTTCCCTCCCCCTCATTCCGCGCCAAGTAGATGAAAGAAATGATTTTAGTCGCAATGGTATATGTGAAAACATGACGTCTCGGAAAGCAAGTGTAATATTTTTTCTCTAAAAGCAAGTCTGGTTGCTTTAATAGGCTGCCCCAATACCAGACAAACGAGTCTTCAGGCTGACGACCTAATACTCGTAACCTTATTGTTGTGAAGCCAAGACTAATGAAAGAAAACCAAACCCAAGGGATTATAAGGTACAGACCATTGGGAGCATTAAAGGACAACGAATATAGAATACCGACTTGGAACATTCGAACAATGGGACAGTCAGGAAAGATGGTTGAAATTTCTAATGAACTTATGCGATGTAAGGTGAAAATAGCTGCCCTACAGGAAATATGCTACAATAGCCATGCGAAATCAGAAAACAGCAATATTTAAATTTTTTTTAGCGGAGCCTCAAAAAGAGGTCATAAAGAAACTGGTTTCTATATTGACTCAAATATTTTCAAGAGAATCTATAATCGAATTCCAGCCAATTAACGAAAAAATGTGCTACATTCGATTGAAGGTAAATTCCGGAATATCTCACTTATATCAGTTTATGCAATCTGCGGGTTACTAGCGTCTCATCCCCTAATAAACAGATTCATAAAGGGATAGGAATAATACCATGTAACAAGGAATCTACCCAAATAGACCATTCTGATTTGAAACACTATATGATTTGAAACTTCTATAAATGATGTTAGCTCTTATAGGGGAGAAAATTATGACGCACATTACTTTCTGGTCATTGGAAAATTAAGACATCGCCTACCTACAATAAAGAACAGAAATACGTACAGAAAGATGAAATGGGATACAGAAGGAATAAGTACAAATGTAGATATGCTGAACATATATCAGATAGTCATTTCTGAAAAATTTACAATGTGAGAAAAAAATCAAAAAAAATCTACTAACATCTAAAAAAAAAAAAATGATATGAAAAGAAAAATAATGTCCATCGATGAAGATTATGTAAATTATAATGTCTGAAGTATGTACCAGAAAGTCACAAGAAATATACAGACCTATCAACCTACACTAAAAAAAAAGTTAGTAAAGTCAGCAAAAAATTTGGTATTTGCAAAAAAATTGATAATATCAGCAAAATTTTTTGCCAAAAAAATTGAGAAAAAGTTTTGCTAACACTTAGTTTATTAGAAATTAACAAACCCTTGCTAAAAATTAATAAAATTTTTTCTGCATATTAGTAGACTTAAAAAAACTCAAAAAATTTTTAGAAAAATTAAACTTTAGTTAATTTATTTTCTGAAAATCATAAAACAGATTTTTGTGATTCTTTTAAAAATAATTTACAATACGTTACAAAATATAAAAATGTTCATACTCCCAAATTGACGTCATGAATTAATGTTATATCTAAAAATATAGAAATAACTATATAAAATTATTTTTCAACTACTTACATCAATGGTTGTCTAAATGATGCTATCTTTTATAGAAACGAAACGAAAAAATAACAAAATATTACATATACAACCCTTTTCTGCAATCAGAAAAAGGAAACATAAAAATCTACCTACAATGTGTATTTGCATTTCGCTTTTGTCTGTCTACCTGGTGTATATTGGTTTGCAATTTGACTACACTAGATTATTAATCTCTATAAACATTTAGTTTACAAAAATACATTTAATCTTTATTAAATTTAAATATATTATTTTGTATTTTATTTAATTAATAGCCAATTACTTTCACAAGCCGATGAAGACGCAAAATTTAAGTTGTTTTAATCCACAATTTTATTTTATATATGAAAAACAGATACAGAAATCTTCCATGGTTTATTTTTTTATATGGCCAACTAGAGTTGTACTTTTTAGTATCATTTTCCTCGTCAGCACTACATCTTTACATGCCGCGACATCAAATTCATTCGGCGTATATCTGCCAGTCTGGTTGTCGTATTAATGTGCTAATCAGCACAATTTTTATTAGCAAAATAAATTAGTAAAACATTAGTCAAATATTAATAAAACATTAGTTCAAAACAGTTAAGTGCTGAATAAGTATAACTAAAATTTTTAGCTGAAAACATAATTTTAGCAAAAAATATGCTGAGAAATAGTATAATTGATTTACACTGCAGCCACACGATCAAGATTACCTTGATAGTCTTTTACATATACTGTTTGTCAAAATATGTAAAAATTGACAGCTGTGACGTAGGCTGCACGCAAGTTGAAAGCAAATTAAGAACTACAGCAAGGAAAAACAAAAACAACTTCAACAGAATTGTAATCAGCTGTTTTCTTAAACGTAAATTGATACACTCCACTTGAAAGAGAAATCTGAAGCAAGTTCGTTTCAATTTTAGAAAGTGTGAGTGTATTAAAACTTGATAAGCAGAACTTGATCGTGTAACCATCAAGTTACAAGATGTTTTACTAACTTTTCTACTAACTTATTTTTTTGAGTATAGAATAGTCAAAACAGGAAATTCTTGATAGATGGAAGGAGCATTTTGATGAATTACTCAATAAGCCGTATAATGCTAATGATGAAGCTACTCTTTATTTCCCGGCGGAAAACTATATACCTTTACCTGATATAGCCGAAGTACAAAACTCATACACAACAAGAGTTGCGGAGAGGACGATATTGTATTTAAAGGGCTAATTCAAATGATTGTTATTGATAAAATAATAAAGCGAGAAAGCTGAAATTGGAGTATGTATTTAAGCATTCCGCGCCTGAAATCCAGAAAAAGATTTGTGAAGGGAAGTTAGAGTATTTGTGAAAAGTTTTCTATTCTTTTTAACTTTTTTGGATTGAAAATTTTTATTTTGGGGAGGAAATATACCATTTTACCTCCCCCTGGATCTGCGCCTGTATTACAGTCTAGTCAAACCTTTAACATGAACTTTTACTTTAAACGCACTTATATATAAGGATATTGAAGGGTAAAATTTTAAAAAGGAATATTAAAGATTATTGTCTTTCATCTGATATCCATATTGGCATCATTTAATGAGTACAAATATTTAAATAATTTGTTTAAGCATATAATTTTAAATGTCCTTTAGAAAAGACATAGGATTCAACAACGCAAATCTGAGTAGTCTGTTTAACTATATGTGGTATCCTGTTTAACATACATATCGATTTTAACATGCGTGACAAAAAAATATTGAAATTTGTCATGTGGTACTCCGTGGTACTCCGTGGGTAAAATACTTTCGAAAAAATTCCGTTTATTTTTGAACACTTCTAATTTGTATGTATTGTAACTGATACTGTGAGTTAATTGCAAAATAAATTTCATAAAAATTTATTATGGGTTTTTGAGATATTCGCGAATTAGGGATATTTTTTCAATTTCGTTATACTTTTCGCGCAAAAAATTTATGTTTGTGCAACACTGTTTAAAGAAGATTATTTGATTATTAATATTGCACCAACTATTAAATTTTCTGTTGTCACGTTCAAAATTTAGGGTAATTCAAACATCACATATTTCCTACACATTTGTTAAAAACGAACGAATTGCTAAAAAATAACGAATTTTGGAAAAAGAAAAAATACGTAAACTCCACATTTACAAGGAGAATGTTTACTACCAAGTTTTGCTAAAAATAAGAAGAGGTAAAGTTGAAAATGTCGTTTTTTATGCTCATTATTTTTAAAATGTCCTTATAATACACACATTTTAACTAATTATAGAGAAAAAAGTTCAATATATCTTAATAAAAATGCTAAAGCAGTTCGGATGCCTTGTGTATACAACTTAAGAATTTTTCACGTTTTTAATCGCGGTTTTCTCAAAATTGTGTCGTGCTGGAAAACAGATTTGGAAAGTAGATTTGGAATTAGTGGGACAAAATCTGTTGAAAATGTATATGGCGGTTCAAACCAAAACGACTTTTTCTCATTTTGTAACAGTGTGTAATAATCTAAAGGGTCCACCAAATAACTTTTTTTTTTTGAACTCCTGAACCAATTGGACTTTGTATGGCGTCATACCAAGGTCATTATGCAAAATTCGTCTCAATAATGTCTGCGAAATGTTCAATTGTTGAGAACGACGGTGAATTGATGTTGATGGAGCTTCACGCAAACTTTCTGCCACTTTCACGCTAAGTGTAAAATTCACGAAATAAGCACTAGTTGAAAAAAAAAACGTTAGATGGCGGACCCTTTATATATATAAAACTCATTTTCTGTTTGTTTGTTCTCTATACAAACTTGCAATTCTCAACGGCTTTTCCTCAAATTTTGCATTCATAATCGTTCGACCTCAACTTAAATCGTTGTATAGTTTTCACCGACCATGCCCACTTCTATGCCTACTTCTGGCAAAAAATCTAGAATTAAAATTTTGTTCACCTTTTTCAACTTTTTTCGTTTTTTTCGAATACAAACTTCTAAGAAAGTTTTAACGGATTTCTTTAAAATTACTCAAAAATATTATACGTTTCCCGAGGAAGGCCTCAGTAAAAGTTTCATTACCATTGCCCACTTCAATACCGACTTTTAAGCAAAAACGTCAAAACCAAAAAATTCCACTATTATTAATAAAGCTTATTTTTTTTTAATTTGAAAGTATTAAATCCAATCAAAACATTTTAAGTAAAACCATTTCGTTTTTAAGAATTTTTTCCCCTATAATATAGTCCATAAAAAAAAACAAAAAAAAAATTTCTTTAAGGATAAACATTTTGCAAACCATGCACTCTTGCATGAGACATCTTCTATATATATAAAATTAATTTTCTGTTTGTTTGTTCGCCATACAAGCTTTTATTTCTCAACGGTTTTCTCTGAAATTTTGTATATTTGATCCTATTACTACAGGGAGGGTTGCTGCTATGCTGTTTAACGGCCACGCTCACTTTTACGCCCACTTTAACAAAAAATATGCATTTGTTAGTTAATAGTAACATTTTCATTTTTCGAGGGATTTCGCCCGAACTTTGTACACATGTTCCTTATACGTCAATGGATATCGACAAAACTTTGTATACAAAATCCCTTTACCACGGGCCAGGTTTCCATACAATTTCTAATTGACCACTCCCACTTTTCCAAAAACATGTGAAGTTTGTACAGCCCATATTCGTTGTTTGCTAAACTAATTTTTATTTTCTTACGGAATTTTTTCAAATTGGGCACTCATAGTTTGTGCACCTAGGGCGAGGTCACTAAATACTAATCTCCTACCGCTACCATTTAAAGGCCAACTGTGGATTTCCGATGTCAAATGTTTTTTTTTTCAAAGTGTGACAATTTATAAAATTTATAAGGGTCCAGTTTGGATGTTCCATAAACAAATTTTTATGTTTACCAGATTCGACACAAATTTTAAAAAGATGGCCCTCCAAAAGATCGCTTTGTATTTTTTTTATGTAATTGAAATAATATTAGATTAACTATATATACAGCCATTCGGTTATTTTTTACTTTTTATACAAATTTTGTACAAGTTAGAAAGAAAATTCTTATAATCATTAGAAAATTATAAACATTCATGTACTTTAGTAGAACTTTAAAATTATTCTTTAAGAATTTTCACAGTATCATAAAAACAGGACACACTGCAATGTGTGATGTGGCGTCGGCAGCGGCCGCAGGAGCTCCTAGGCTGTCATAATAATAAAGATAACGAATTGGAGAAAAATCGGTATATATTTTAAGTCTTTGTTTTCAATATGTGTTATTTCAAAAGTATTTGAGTACCGGGCAAGACCGGGTACAAACAGCTAGTTTAAAATAAATGTATAACAACAAAAAATTTGACATCGAAAATAATAAAATTTATCAAAAATATTCATAATTTTCGGTCTTGAATTTTTTTTTTTTTTGGAAATTTTACATTGTGTTAAGGCTAACGTGATTTTTGCGATTTATAATGCAAGTTTTAATATATAAATATTTATAAAAAATGCTTCTATTTTCATTCGTTTCTACACTCACTTTGTAAAACTTTTTCAAGTAACGAACATATTGTCTTGATTTAAAGATTGAATAACTATGTCCCAAATCGTCTAAAATGAACTTGCAAATATTTCTTATTTTGCTAAGCCATATGAATGTACTTTAACTCTAACGTATGTTTTTATTTGGGGTATTTTAGTAGAAACCACTTTAACATTGTTCTTTGACATCCATCTATCTTGAACAAAAGTGCATTAGTCGTGCAAATACTTTGTGAATTTAGTCACCTAAGATTCTACTTTATCTACTGTAAATCTTACATGTTATATCCATTCTGTTATTTTGAAAACTTAAAAGAGATGAATATTTTTTTTTTAACTTGAATACGTGTCATTTACACTCATTGATAAATGTTAGTGTTGAAATTTGTAGAATAAATTTTAACTTAAATATTCTCAGTGTAGAAACATGTCATTAGCTTTCGGTCTACCAATAATGGCACCAGCTTACTATCTGCATTACTTTAACATAAATAATAAGTACATACTAATAACTTGTTAATTTTCTTATTATTTTAATACATTTTTCTATGCGTTACCAATAAATACTTATTTTTATCATTATTTTCAATAAAAAGTAATGATCGCAAAATTTTTTTAGACTCATTATTTTTTCAACTCCAGTAAGTACATATATAACTACTTTTTTTTGTTTTTTTTTTGTAAGCTAGAAAGAAAGTAATGGCATTTTGTGCAAGCAAGTCCCCAGTGTAGAAAAGCATTAGATTTATATATCTGCTTACAAATAATAACTAGTTGTACACAGGTATATAACCAAAGCTATGTATATAACCACATAATAATCTAGTCATATATAATATGATTAAGTCATATATCACATTTTTTAAAATTTGAAATTGGAGATTTCAAAAATACCCCAAAAATATTGTTGGTTTTCGACGTCACCTTAGGACAGGATACCGACATTCTAAAAATTAAATATTTCATATCTAACAGTTAATGGGTCCAGTAGGTAAAAGAAATATATTTTGGTATTTAATTTCGAAAACGTTTAGGATGTGGGCTCGAAATGTTTGATCAAGTGGTATTTGCCATATTAGTGGTCTGGGGTATTTTTTTTCACTCGGGTAATACTCAACCGATTTTGGATTTTTATATATTTTTAAAAAAACTTTTTTGTCTTCATCTCGATTAATTTATAATATGAAATAAAAACTGTTTCAATATTAACAATTTTTTGAAAAAAACGCAAAAAAAGTCATTTTCCGACCATACAAAACACACTTTCAATTTTCAATCGATTTCCGCCTCGTGTTTTCTTTATCCAATCGGCACCAAAGTTCATATTAAATGTTTTTACATACAAATGAACCAAACTAGCCTATAGCTTGACATTAGAAATCACTTTAATTTTTTTGGACACCTTTAATGTGACACCATACGAAAATATTTTCCATATATTTTAAATAGCATTAAATCCCATACTTATTTTGCTAAATTTCAATATCATTTTAATTTATCTGAAAACTAAAACTTTATTACATATGGGTTCACGTATAGCCATATCAAATTTATAACGAAATCATTTGCAAGTGATTTCTTTTATATGATATCAAATAAAAAGGACAATCTGCTTAATTATATATTTTTGAAACCCTTAATTTGTTCTTGACAATTTTTAATTATTTCGTTGTTTCATTTTGCCTTTAAAATTGTTGATTTCTATAAATTTTAATTTTCAACTTAAATACTTTTAAGCATAACTTCAGGTTATACCTACTATCGGCTAAAATTTTATAAAATCAGTTATATTTATATCTAATTAGATATCATTTAATGTCCCGGATATGAACAAGCCTTGGATAAAATTGAATAAAATTATATCTAGAATTATATCTAGTAGATGACCCACATGACGCGCAAAAAACTTTACACTTTACAAAAAATAGAAAAATGTGTAGTTACCTACATGCTTAACAGTATGGACAAAACTAATGTGTCTAAAAATAATGTAGCCGAGCATGCGAAAACTAATTAGCAACTGATTAGTAACCTGTCACATTTTATTCACCGTGTGTCATATAATGTTAGGGTTGCTAAATATCCCGCCCGTAACCAGCCACTGAACTTAAACAAAACAGTGTGTCCATAGCAACTGTTCAAAAATGATCAACAAAAATTAATTTCAAAATAAGTTTATTTTTTCTATACACAAAATTTTAAATATAAAAAAAACGTTTCTTTTTCAAAAATGCATATTAAATGCAAACATTTGCATTTATAATGCATTTTAGATAACACCCGTGATTTTTGAAGCGAAAGTCATAGACTAGACAACTGGACTTTTAAAATTATTTTTAAATTACAGAAATAGTCAATATACTTTAGAAGATAATGCTCTTCAAAGTGCCGTGCTGCAATGCTTTTATTTAAGTTATTAAGAAAAAAACTTTAAAACCAAAAAAAAAAAATTGTTTTGTATGGAAAAATATCGGAAGCTGTTTTGAAAAAAAAAAATATAAAAATAATTAGAATTTTGGTCACAAAAAGTCAAAACAGTAATTTATTCCAAAAATTATAAGTTTTTCAAAAATGATAAGGTTTTAAAAATCGAAGTGGGGGAAAAAGGTGCAAAATGCATCTTCATTTTAAATGCATTTTCGCAGACAGAAAAGTGGTTGTGTATTTTTAGCTACAAATCTATATGCTTTTAAGATCTTTGAAATTGCCCATCTACTTTAGGGAATACGACTTTTCAAAACTCACTACTTTTAACATTTTTTGGAGTTTTTAAAAACTGAAAAACGACAATAAAGACACGAGTTTACAAAATTTGCAGAAACAAAACATAAAGGTTTTTAAATGACCTCAGATTTTGGCCGATCTATCATGGGATGGGTGATATAATATATAATATCTTTTGTTTTGTTAAGTATTTGAAGCGGATTTATTTTTTAGATTATGTTATACAAAGTTATGTATGAGCAATACGATGTTGCTTAAAAAAGGATTTTTCGATTAGCATTCATTACTTCCACCCGTTTTATAATAAATGGTTTCAAATAGAACAATTAGATTTTTTTTAAACGTTAACACGTATCAAATCTCGGCCAAGAATTCCACATTTTTTTTTAAAAAAAAGTGTATTTTTATATAAAATTTACAAAATCCGAAATTTTAAAATATTTACAGCCCTATTCAAAGAAATTTTGTTGATTTTTATAACAGCCCAGTGTAGAATCGTTAATGTCATGTCATTACTGTCGTCATTACCAGTAATGACACCAGATTACTCTCTGCATTACTTTAACACAAATAACAAGGACCTACTAATAATTTTTCCATTATTTTAATACAAAAAATAATGCGTTGCAAATAAGTACTTATTTTGGTCATTATTTTAAATATAAAATATTGATCTCAACATGTTTTGAAAATCTTATATTAGACTCATTACTTTTTTAACGCTAGTAAGCACATTTATAACTACTTATTTTTTGTTAGCTGGAAAGCAATGTCATTTTGTGCAAACAAGTCATTTGTGTTTTCATCTATTAAGCATAACATGTCGATATAGCTCAGATGGTAGAGGGGTTGACTGATAACCTGAAATTTTTCTTTAAATTTTATGAAAACAAATAATAAGTTCATTAATTTAATGAAAAGTTTCAATGGACGTGTTCCATTGCCACTTCATAGATCTAATGCAAAAATTCATTGATATCATCCAGAGTATTCTATTAGTGTACTCTATGAAGGGCTAATAATGCCAATAATGTCATAAAATAAAATACATTTTTCTCTGGCTCTGTTTTTTTGGTCTGTTTTAAGAGAAGGACAAAAAAGACCCTTACCTTGAAGAGTTAAAGGGTTAACATATTCTACAAAAATGTTTGATTATGGTGTATTCAGGGACTTATAGTAAAATTTTAACCCCTTAAATCCCTGTTTTAATGGTGTTTTTTGCTCTTTTTTAAAAGAAGGACAAAAAGACAATTACCTTGAGGAGTTAGAGGGTTAACATATTCTACAAAATTGTTCTCCGTAACATTTTACATAAATTTGCCATATACTTTAAACGTAAGCTTTCCTCGATTTTCTATGCCGAATGAGAATACAAAATTTGCATTTGGGGGAAACTTTACCTCCCCCTAAAATGAAATCCAGACGCAAACTTTCAAAACGCCTATACAAGTGTCTTTTTTTTGTCTCTTCTATCAAAATTTATAGATCGGACCTTGTATTTTTTTTTTGTGATGTACAGTATAATTAACTACGTACGTAGTAACGCTTTTTGGTACATTTTACTCTATCTCACTTAGTTTCTGAGATATAGCCTACTTCATAATTATAAAATAAAAAAAATATGAGAAAATAATACCATCTACAAGTGAGTATGATAGGGGAAACACACAAAAATAATATTTTGAAAGCAACTGTGGTTTAAATTAACTGGAAAAATTTGTAAATTTGAAAATCACGATTTACTAAATTTTATGTCAAAAAATTTGTTTAAATACGGATGAAATTTGTTCTTGAGGAAAAATGAGATAACTAATAACTTTAGTTCACTAACTGATTTGAACGACAACAACAGAAAAAATTAGCTCAACTGAATTAGAACCATTAACAAACTCTTGAACTAGCTTTTTTAATGCGTGTACTCGACTGCTGAAAATGCTTCGGTTTAAAGCAGTTAATTTTTAACAGAGCTACACTCATAGAAAAAAGTTAATAGAAAAATAAGCAAAACCGTTAGCAATCCAACTTTGCAAGTTTCAAACAAATTTTTAGATCAAATTTAGATTTTTGTTAAAAATTTTGCTATTTTGACTAAATTTTTAACAATTTTTTTTTTTGCTGAATTTATTAAAGTCTAAAAATATTATATTGATAACCAAAAATAGAAGAAGTGGCTGTAATGCAATGTTTGTCTTTCAGTATTTCTGTATTTTTTTTATATTGACAAGTGAACACGTCGTACAAGAAAAGTATTTAGAAACATTTCAGCAAATGGTTTTATTATAAACTAATAATAAATGAAACAATAAAAAATTTTCAAGTTTATAAAATTATTTATAATGGTTAAAAAAAATAATAAAATACCCGGTTAAAAATCAACATATATGCATGCATTTATGAACATGTATGAACTCATTCATGCTCATATATGAAGTCATTCGAGGTCATACATAACCATATACCACCATATAGGATTTATTTATGAGTTCATATAGAGCAATTCCATATGAAAGCGATCACCTTTTGGACGACCCCTCTCCGATTTTAAAATAAATAGTCTCAATCGATTGCCCAGCAAAAAATAATGTACCTACATATTTTTTTTTTTTTATAGTGACTGGTTTAGTGGTGGTGTGCACCACTGTCATGTGACAAAATGGAAGAATTCTTCATAAGGGACCTCATTGAAAGTTGTTTTAATTGTTTAATGTTTTAGTTGTTTAATTTTTTCATGGGAAAAAAGGTAAATTTCTGAGAAAAATTAGGAAAATTTTATTTTTCAATTAAAGCCTGATTCAATACCTTTTACTATTCAAAAAATGAACCAAAATTGTAGTAAAAATTAACCACATATGTTAGTAACAAATAAACAAACATTTACATTTTTACATTTTTAAATAATAAAAAACGATTGTAAAAAAATGGATGTAAAATTATAAAACAGTCATTTGATGTGGTTTGTTTTTTTTTTTTAAACTGTGTTACAACCCAAACAACTAAATATTTTTAAAGCAAAAGTTCCCTGAGTGTAGCAATTAGATTGGAATTGTCAATAATTGTGACTTCCCAGCAGAAAATATTATGTAGTAGAATCCGTTTACTGGATCCACATATGCAGTAAAAAATTAACAAACATTTATATGTTTTATTTTTTAATAAAAAAAAAAACTACTGTAAAAAATTACTGTATAATATTTATGTAAAATTATAATACAGTAATTTGATGTGGTTTGTTTTGAACTACGATTGTAGTTAAAAATTAAATTTCTTATGCAAATGACTGTTTTTTTTCACTTAAAACGAAGGATTACTGTATTACAACTTAAACAACTACAAATATTTACAGCAGAAGTTCCCTGAGTGTAGGAGAATTTAAGAAAAAACCCTGTTATTTTATATTTACCAGAGAATTTTGCTTATAACTATAAATCATACATTTAATCTTTATTAGTCAAGTAGCATTAAAGAAATCGCCAACACAAACGATCGCGGTGTATCGCCTTCCAGTAGTCTTAGGATGTTGAAATTTTTCCAAAATATTATGATCGACATGCATTTTCATAATCTTACGTACTTTAGCTTGTACGATTTACATTTGGGATTCCCGTACGATTTTGTGACACACTAAGGTACATACATTTGAATTGTCATTATTTTTGTTTGCACAGGCTCATATTATGATCAGCCATGTTTTTGTTTGACACTTTCTACATATCTATTTTAGCTGATTATTTTATAAACTACCTATGTACTCTATTCCAAAATATAAAATATATCTTCTAACCGACCTGAAAGATGAAATATTTTCAATCAAATTTATCAAATATATGAAAATAATGAAAATATAAATATCATTTAAAGTATACTTTATATTAACTATCATAAATAACATTCATACGCCTCAGTGGTAAGTATTGTAAGCATTCGCATTAAAATCTTTATTGAATTAGTACCAATTTCATTCAGTTGACAGTACGACAACTACTGTCACTGCTTCTGATTTATTACTTTGGGTACAATTAAAAAAAAATGTTGTTTTATTTTTAACTCATTATGGACTAACTGTTCTGCTTTTGAGCCTGTGTTTTTATGCGCTTATATTTTTTTACAGGACAAAGATAATTCGGTGGTTTAAAACCCCTAAATAACTTAACATCTTTACTAAAATGGCTGAAAAACAGCTTTTTATAAATAATTATACGATGCTACAAAAAAAAAAAAAAACAACAAATTGCAATCACTTTCCGCGTGACTTAGTGTAGGATGTAATTATAGCTAAGTGTATTTTAACACCGGTTTGCGAAGATACAATATGCCCTCAAATGTTCGAGATAACGGTAAAAGAGTAATATATAGTTTTTAACCGACTTTGAGTTTTTTAAATCGTAAATAAACGAAAATTACATGGTATTTCCAAATATATATCGGTCATTCCACGTAAAATCGTCCAAAATTTGGCCTTGGGTTTTTCGATTTCAATTAAATTTTGCATACAGTAACTTTATTTACTCACATAAAGATTGACGTATTTCGTTTTTAAACGGTTTTATGCGCGATTTAGTTCTTTTTAAGAAACGAGAAATATGCAAAAAGAGTGCACCCAGTAAACAGACTCTCTAATAGCAACCTTATTTGCTGCCAGGCGAATGCTTCGGTTGTTGAGACCGAATTTTGTCACTTGTGACAATAGTGATTCGATTAAAGCAAAAGAAATTCTGTCCCGATAATAGAATTTCGATTGGCTCAACAATAATTTGGTGATAACTACAAAAAAAAATTTGAATTGCATTGTTTATGGAATTTTTTTTTTAAATGCGTTTTTCTAATGTTTAGCCACTCTCGATTTAAAAAACGAATGCATATGATGCAAAATATTGAACTTTCACCAATTATCTGCACATTCACTTTTTTGGGTCCCGTTACTTAACTATTGTTAATGATATTTTGAAAAAAAGCCTACAGCAGTTTTACTTAGAAAAAACAGCAATTTGTTATTTTATTTTTATTTTTCAGATTTATTAAGATTGCATTTAAAAATGTAATGTTAAGGAGCCCTTTAAACGTCTCTGTTTTAAAAACTATACTTTTAATTTTGTGAGTTTTTCTGCACCTGAAAGACAACAAATCTAATAAAATATTCTGTTTTAAAAATTTAAATTTTTAACCCTTTCCAGCACACGTTTGCCATCGGGAGACATTTGAACGTCGCCTAAACTCAATAATTTTAAATTTCAAATTGTTGCTTTTTCTATGGAAACGTGATGCAAGCCTTTTTTTAATAAATCCTTAATAATTTTTAAATCCAGGGCCCCAAAAAAACGAAAGTGTTGTTTTTTTAGTAAAAATTCCATATTCTACAAATATGCATTGAGAGTGGAAAAATTTGAAAAACGTGCAATTAATAATGAATACGCCTAAAAAATGCATTTGGTTTTAACGCTGAAAAATAACTTCATTCTGCAGTAAAAAAATAGGGAATCATACGATTCCAGTGCAGTTTAAATGGTGACAATGCAATGAATATTATATTATATATTTCTTAAAAAGTGGATTTTTTTTTGCACCAAGAATTTTGAGTGCTCGTTATTTTTTGTTTTTATCCGATTTTTATAAAATTAACACATTTCTAGTCTGCTATTAAGAACCTATACAAATCATGCTAACGTTTCTAGGTTATCTCCGTAAATTCCTGAAATATAATTTCAATCAAATTTGTGAGTTCCTATAATATACAAACTACCGACACTACGTTTTATCAGGATTAGAAGCTGCCAAAACAAAATGTCAGGGGTCTAAGGGAACGGTTGAGTATGGTTTGCTTATACTGAGTAGTAGTTTGGTGATTGAACTCATAAATTGTCGAAGAAAATAAAATATTCGGAAAATATGAGTTTTAGATTTATTTACTCAATTGCTTATAACTTTGTCATTTTACGGTCGATTTTCTTCTGGTTGGTCTTAGTTCATACGTAAAGGTATCATCTTTATGTATATGAACCGAAACCAGACCAGTTTTTTTTTTTTTAACGATTTGTACTTTTCCGTCGGCACAGAATTACTGTAAAATATGATTTTTTGAAAATGTGCCCTATTTTTATCGATATATTTTGAACCGCTTTACCAATCAAAGATCCGATTTAACATATTTATTCGTCTTCTTAATACCGTGAATTTACTATCCAATCGGACATTTCTAGCTCCAGATATGATTTGTCAAGTGAAAAAAGATTGAAACTAAAAAAATTACAATATCTCAAAAACAAAAAAAAAATGTAGCCATTATTTTAGAATTCAGCGGTAGAAAATAAATAAAGAAATCAATCTCTTATCAAATATACATAAAAAAGTTTAATTTTGTAAACTAGTGTAATTTGTGTTTCAAGTGTAGAGCGACTTCTGTCCATGTCACTTTATGACAATTGATTCTCAAACTAAATATACAGGTATCAGAGCAATGTCAAATCAACTAGAAAATAATCAACTGGAATATGTTGTTTTTAACTATTAGTATACATGCCGGTTTTCCAATTCTTTCCCAGTAATGTCAACATTAGCAATTGGACTAGCAACCCTGCCAAAAAGAAGCTTTAAGATTTAAAGATGTTGGCTAAACTTGTAAAAAAATACGATAATAACTCTTGTTGTTCGGGTTATCAATTAACATCGCCGATTTTATGTGGCTGATTTATATGCAGGTAGAAGAGGACCAAGGCGCTTAGGTCGAAGATGACCTAGTCGCTTAGGTCGAAAGTGTGGCATTCCCTCTAGCGCTGATCCCCATAAGAATTTTTTTCATATTCTCTTACATTTATTACCAATTAGTGTTTTCTATTTGTGATCATAATATTTAAATATGATCTCTAACCTGACAACTCAAAATGAAATGCAATTGATTATTTCGCCAAAAGTTAAAAAAAATTTTAATAGTTTTCGCCAAAGTTTGCATAACTTTCAGAAAAATATATATAATATTAAATTTTGTTATCTTAAATTATTTTTATTTCCAAAATCTTTTACTCTTAGTAGCGTAGGGACAAAAAAGGTCCATGCAAACTAATTTAAAGATTGTAAAAAACACGAATTATCATTCTTTCAATTAAATTTATTTTTCTTTCAAAAAATTTTGTATTTTTTTTTTGTGCATTTCAAAAAGTCTTTAAAATTAATTTAATAAAAAAATTAATTTTTACATTTGTATCAAATTCATGGGCTATTTTGAGTTCCACGCTAAAGTGAATTAATAATATCCGATAAAATCAAAATTCAATAATTTTGAGTATATTCAATGAATAAATGATATAAAAAATTTAATTTTTAAAAATTTCAAATTCAGCCGGTTTCAATAAAATAACACTTTTTCAAAAAATTATTTTTTTTCCAAAAAAAAAATAAACTAATTTTTCGTTTTTTTTTTCCATTTGGAACAAAACTAGGACGTGTATTTATTGAAAATGAATAAATCGTTTAAAAAGAAACATCCTGGGGTAAATATTTTGTTTTTTGCTTTAAATCTGTATTATTACTTTTAGGTGTAGTAATGTAAAACTGTGTAAATTGGTATGAAACTGTTAAGCCTTTTAGCCAAATATTATAGGTTATATATACATTTCATGAAAATTTACTTCGATATCCTTTTAACTCCTGCTGTAGTCATTGTGTGTTACGAATGCTTAAATAAATCATCAATTTGTTTGCATCAGTATTTTTAGGTTAAATACAACAAGGACTTCACATTTTTTTATACTTTTCCATGGTTTATAGAACTATATTTGCCGTAGTAAAAGTTGCGCAAAATATTCAACTGCATTAAATACACTCATAGAAAGAAACACGTAAAAAAGCAGAAAAAGTTACTAAAAATAAATTAACATTTACTTTGAAAAAAAAAACTAATAAAATTAGCAGAAATTTTTTGCTCAATTTTAGTAAAATAGGAACAGCAAAAATAAAGCTGTTAAATTTACAAAATTTTTATAATTTTTTTAGAGAATTTAGAAATGCAATTTACTCTGCTAAAATTAGCAAAAAGTTTTGTTAATTATTTGGAGACCAAAAACAGCAAATATAAACTGTAATATCAATACAATTTTTGCTATATTTTCATTCAGAATATTCTTACAGTAAATACATGTAGTTGAATCGGGTAGCAAATAGTAGCAGCTGTTTTAACTGCTATTGTAGTAACCCTATGGGGAATGAAGAGTCAATTGTCCTAAAAGTGACTGGTTAAAGAAGGCCTTATCACAGGACTGGTATAATTTAATACTGAAGTGGGTTAAGCAGTGTCAATTGTCCTAAACTTACTAATCCTGTGACTGGTAAAGGGGTGACATACCACTTAACCAGAATGCTTATTAACAAGAAAAGGCCAGTTGACCAGAATTTCACCCATTAGAAGCTGTTTAGTTTTCGTTTATTTTATACGACATGGCCCTTTTCCGACAGTCTTGTGGTATGTCCATCTTTGTTTAGTCCTGTGGCTTGCCACTATGTGGTTTAAAGCAGGACAAATGACCCCCTCCTATGACAAGCCAATGTTAAAGTTTCCAGTTGTTTACATAGGGTAGGGTTTAGCAGAGGACTGGTCTCAGGCACGATGGGACCGATCCTGTGGTATACACAGAACCGGTCCCATTCCCCATAGAGAAGTTTTCCATGAGAAAATGAAAAATGACTAATTAAGACAGTCATTTCAAAAAATTACTAATCAAAAATGATGTACTTCAGTAACAGTTGTTTTGAGTAGTTATTTTGGTGTTTTAATTAACAACTAAAAAACATTAATTTTACAATAAACAGTAAATTTTTGTTAGTTATTTAAAAATAGAAGATTATGTCGAGTTTCTAAAAATTCTCGTTTAGTTAATATTTGTCATTATTGATGTGTTTATAGTTTGCAAATAAAATTTGGAAAATTCCCTTGTATCTCAAATGCATAAAAACGACATAACTGGAGTACCGTTTGGAATTTTGACTTGGCATTTTAAATAGTATGTAGGAAGAAATACAAATTTTTATTGTAATAAAAAAAAAATATTTTTTCATTAAAAAATATTTTTAAAATACCGAAAAAATAACTGTTAATAGCAGTAGTTTTTACAAACTTATGTAGTCGTTTTATGTTTAATGTTCTTATTGTTTCGCTGCTCCCTTCGATAGTCACTGCGCAGTTTCTGGTATTGAACCTTCGTCAGTGACCCTGTTTTTTTTTTGGAACTTTTTGAATAATGTAATATTTGTTATGTTTTTATTTGTTCGATTGCGTCTATATGAAATTTTTTCTGTGCAATCACTGACCGTGGTATAGATAAACTGATTTCTAATGCCACATGAACTCGCACTACACGTTAGACAGAGCGCTTTAGCCCACTGATCTATCGTCAGGTCGAGTTTTGTTGTGATTAAAACTAGTTTTACTTAATACACGGTGTTTTTGTTCTTGCATACATAATCTCAGAAGTACAACTCCAACAACACAACAGTTCTATTTTTATAAACTTACCTCACTCTAATGTCCACTGTTTTCCCATATGTTGTAAGTGATGCCATATCTATGATATATTCTTTGTATATTGTATCAATAGTTAAAAATTACTACATGGTTAGTCATTTGTATGACCAATACAATCATCGACTTTTTGAACACATTTGTAGTCATATTAACTGTAATTTTTGGTCATTGCAACCTTCTTAATTTCCTGAGGGTATCGTAAATTTAGTTGAATGCAACTAGCAGTATATTTTTCTAAATTCAACAGAAATATTTGGTAACAAGTTGTAAACTGCTGATTTTAAAAGAATTTAATTTGTTTTTGTAATTTTTATTGTTTACTAACATATAGCATTTTTTTTTTGCTGATTTTAGCATATCAATTTGCGTCTTTAAACTAACTAAAATTTAGCTCAAATATACCATAATTTTGGATAATTCAACTGATATATTTTTGCTGTTCTTATCTTGCTAATATTTAACAAATTTAAGCAGTTTTTCATATAACGTAATTTTTAGCTAATTCTTATTAGTTTTCAATTTTAATAAAAATGTTAACTAATTTCTTTCTATCAGTGTAATAACTGCTTTTAATGTCACAAACAAAATCTAAATAAATTTGAAATTATTTAGCTACTGGCGTAGCAGTGACTCAACGAAAAGTATTTGGTTTAAAGTCAAGTTAATAGACATGTCACTTACATCCCTGTTTTATTATACACCCATAGAAATAACTCTGTAAAATATCAGAAAAATCTACAAAAAATTACGTTGCAGAAAAAACTGATAAATGAAAAAAGGACGACTTACATTTCAGTAAATTCAACTAAGATTGTCATTTGGTTTTTACTGTTCAAAAAATGAACCACAATTGTAGTAAAAATTAATAATAAAAATGAATAAACAAACATTAATTAAACATTAAACAAACATTAATTTTTTTTTTATTTTTTAAATAACAAAAAACTATTGTAAAAAATGAATGTAAAATCATAAAACAGTCATTTGATATGGTTTATTTTTTAAATGCACTACAAGGTAAGTAAAAAAATATAATTTGTTCTAAAAATAACTGACATTTTCATTAAAACACATATCGCCTCATTTACTAAAAGACTGTCTTAAGTCAAAAAAATGCAATTTGCAGATTTGTTAGTTATATCATATTGTGTAAAAATTTATATTAATATCCTGTTCACTTTTCGAGTTAGAGGAGAATATATTTTATTTTTTCTGGAAAGTGGATGTAAAGAGTACATACTTTATAAAGGAACTGTGTTACTTACGGGTAGCTTTATAATTAGTGAATTCGCACCCAACTCTCACTAAAAGAAAAATGCATTGAAAACCCTATTTATAAAAAACGTGACCAAATAAATTGAGAACTGGTCGAACGAGACAGATATGTATTGAAAACTTTAAAAGCGTTTTCTGCAGAATTGTGTTTTTTGAGATATGCCAGTCAGATATGCTACATGAGCGATATGTACATTTAAAATACTATATAGGTAAACCCACTCCAAATGTAGTTAAAAATAAATTAAATTTCACTTGAAAAACGGACGACTTACATTTCAGTAAATTCAACTAACATTGTCATTTGTTTTTTACTTTTCAAATAATGAACCAAAATTGTAGTCAAAATGAATAACATATGCTGTTAAAAATAAACAAAATTGTTAAAATAAAAAAAAACTACTGTATAAAATGAACGTAAAATCATAATACAGTAATTTGATGTGGTTTGTTTTTTTCAAATGAACTACAATTGTAGTCAAAACTGAAATTTCTTCTGCAAATGAAAGTGTTTTTTCACTTAAAAATAAAGCTAATGTATTACAACTCAAACAACTACAAATATTTACAGCAGAAGTTCCCTGAGTGTAAAAACAGAAACTGCAATATCAACACAATTTTTGCTACATTTACTTTAATAGAATGCTAATAACAATATATTTTTCTAAAATCAACAAAAATTTTTGATAAAAAAACTGTAGATTGCTGATTTAAGAAGGGCAGATTTTTATTCACATTAAAAAAATCTAAAAAAACTTTAAAATTTGAAATTGTTTTTCGATTTTTTGTATACTAATATTAAGCAAAATAAATCTTCTAATTTCAGTAGTTTTTTCGGCAACGTAATTTTTAACTAATTTATTGTAGTTTTAACAAATTTGTTTACTCAATTTTTTTCTATAAGTGTATCATATGAACTTATATATGAAAAATTTCACTCTTGTTAGCCGAATTTCTTTTTAAAGATTAAATAAGAAGTCATCAGGATTATACGAGTTCAAGATCATGATATTTTTGCTAATAATTATGTTAAAAAAACATTGCAACGTTATTATGAAGAATCTCTTCAACTGCTGACGCAAGTTTATCTACTTATATGTTTATGTTCTCGTCGCCAAACTTCCTTAGAAAACCAACATAGAAGAACCAATATAGAGGAACCAAATTTTTTAACGAAAAATATTTATGATCTAATTGATATTTATAGAACCAAAATTGATATTATCGAACTAATTAAATACGAAAATATACAAAATTTTTTATTAATAACTAGGCACCAAAAATACGCTAGAACTTGTTTTTTATTTGCAAAAGATAGAAATATTTAGATTGAACACTGGTTTTGCTCCTGAAATAAAGAACATGCTAATCAATATTTGTTTGTTTCTTTTAGCTTATTTATTGATATTTTTTATTTTGTAAATATTGACATTTTTTACTATTTTTTTTTTTAATTAAGACTAATTTAAATTTTTTATTTTAAAATAGGGGTTTTTTTGCTTTTTTGTAGCAACCAGTATTTAGACGACTTTTTTTAATTGAAGCTAGAAAATTTTAAATTGCATGTTATAGAAGGGACAACAAATTGGTTTATTAAAATAGTTTGTAAAACCAATTTAAACTCCGAATCTAATGTAAACAATTTCACTATTGCAATTTCTATCTAATTTTGTTTGACCGGCCAATTTTCAAAGAACAAAATATTCATCAGAGAAGAAAAGTATGATCTTTTTGCTTTGGTTTTTGCCATATATTCTGCCAGTTTTACTCATATCGACATCTCTAAACTAACCTATGCTAACAAGGAATCTATCCCGCCCCGAACTGGCAGATTTTAATGAATTTTGGATATGATTTAATGGAGAAAAAAAAAGACACACGATTTTTTTTAGCTGCCCAAAAAAATTTAAAATTTGCTATTGTATGAAAACCTGTCTTTTATTTACGAAAACTAGATTTATTTGTACGCAGTACTCAAGAAAAAAAAATATATACCCGTATTGCCTACATAGTGGACACAGAGTTGCCACATTTTTGAATCATTTGAAATATTGGGGAAAAAGGCTCTTCGGAAAAGTCGCATTTACCGAACGGAATATCTTAAAAAGCTCAGACATACCCTAGATTAAATTAAATAGGCATTGCTATTCATTATTTTTGGCTTAGTGCAATTAAAATTCCTTAATAAAACGCCAAATTTAATGCTACTCAAAACACATTTTTTTGAGTAACAAAAATACTATACAGTCTTTTTGTATAATGTTTACACCAGTGACTGTGTCTTCAAAAAGCCTTTCATTTGATACAAAATTTTTCTATAGTTATTTTTAATAGAACCAAATAAGCCGAAAAATATTTTAATTGATCCCACTTAGTAACGCCTAAACATGAGATTTTCAGTTAAAAAAAACACGGGTCCCTTAAGTTGTTATTTTCTACAACATGTCCAAAGTTGACTAAGATCTGCTGGTCCGGGTCGAGATACCTCTCTTGTACGTCAACTTGGCACGTTTTAGTATTTTTTACGTTTTTAAATTATTAAGTTAAAGACTGTCTAAATTTGGTACTGAGCGGTCAAGCCAATAAAAAGTTATACGCAAAAATGTACTTGGCAAACAAATGTTGTAAGCAACTCTGGGTCCACGATATAGTCATTATGAGTTTAAAAATTTTTGTGTTTTCCAATCCAACGCTGCGTACTAATAATATGAATTTTGTCAATTTCAGGCATGTTTCCATACAAAAAATAATAATTTTGACCCCACCTTTTAACTATTAAACGTGAGCATAGGCGGAAAAAAAACTGTCTTTTATTTTTTTCCTCACTATGACAAATCCGAATTTAGTTAAGATCGGACATAACCCAACGGGAGATTCTCCTTGTTAGATGACTACGTGAGAAATTTTTGTTCATTCGAAAGTAGTCTATGTCGCTTTAGACTATGACCTCCCAGCAAAAATTATTTTCGATTTGGTAAGCAGTAACTTCCTTACAGTGCTTCCAAAGAAGCGCTTCGCCGTCATGCAAGCAATGAAGCAATTCTGGAAGGCATTATATTGTGCTTCCCTGAAGGCATTCTTTTGAAGCAGTAAAGAAGGCATGAAAAGAAGCAGTGAAGATGGCATGCAATGAAGCAGTAAAGAATGCCTTCTATGAAGCACTTCTGGAAGGCATTATATTGTGCTTCCCTAAAGGCATTCTTTTGAAGCAGTAAAGAAGTCATGAAAAGAAGCAGTGAAGAAGGCATGCAATGAAGCAGTAAAGAAGGCCTTGTATGAAGCAATTCTGGAAGGCATTATATTGTGCTTACCTGAAGGAAGAATCTCTTCTCGAAGCTCTTCTGGAAGCGCTTCGGGAAGCTTTTCTGGAAGCTCTTCCGGAAGCGCTTCTATAATGTGATTCTTAGATGACATGGTAGAAGCGCTTCTCACCTGCTTAAAAGAGACCTACCAAGTGGGACATCGCGAACAAAAATCATGCCTTCTGGAAGGAATTCAGCAAGCCCTTCGGGTTCAAAGAAGGCCTTCCACAAGCACTTATTGGAAGCACTATTTTTTGCTGGGTTACTATGTTATTTTTTTTTATTTTGTATATACTAAAAAAAATTCTATTTATATTATAATAAAAATAAAATTTTGGTTAACAGTTTTAGTTCAATTTACTAAGAATTTAACTAAATCAACCGAATTTTTAAGCTATATCAACAGAAAATTTCTTCCAAAATGTGCTTTTCGGATCTGACCATATTTTCCGGTAATATAAATGTTTGTGGTGAAGTAAGGTAACTAATAACTTTAGCTAAATAACTGTTTTAAATGTAAACAGACACTAGTAAAAAAATATAAAATATTTTTATATAAAAATATCGATAAAATTATAAAAAAGTAAAAAAAAAAAACCTACTAAGTGCATGGAAGACCTGGGTATTTTTTTATTTTTAAAGAGAAGCAACATTCAGGAAATTCTTCCTGTTTATTAATATGTTGCTTTCGTGGGGAAGGGGCTAGTGGCGAGATAACAGGTGGTGAAGGATGAAGCACTTCAAACATGGCAACACTGTAATTGCGCGAGATAAGTCTGAGAACATTTGTTGCTCGCCACCTGATGTAGAGTTGGCAAATTTATTGAAGCTTTATATTTCATAGCCCAGATTCATTATTTTACTTCCGTGGTGTTAAGTGCTATGGGAACAGTAAAGGTGTGCGCAGCGCACACCTTCACTGTTCCCATAGCATACATATAAGATACATATAAGTGATAGAAAACTTAAATATATTATTTTCTAAATGATGTTGTCGTCACCGGAAATTGAACCCGGGACCATTTGTATTACAGTCCAACGCTCTAACCATTACACCACAACGCCCACACGTCGGGTGTATGTTTAAGTATATTTTTTTTTGGTTGCTGACATAAAGGTTAAATGAAATTTACTTACAACAAATTTGTCTAAATTTTAATGGAAAATTCTTGTCTAAACGAATGCGTATTAAAATGAATAAACAAACCAAACTTGTTGAATATTGTTTATTTTCGTTCACAAATTATATTAATAATTGAAGTAGACTGCCAAAAACCAAAAAAAAAAAAGAAATCAGTGTGTGATACATTGGAAATGATTTATTTGCATAAAAATTAACTTAACAAAATTAAAGGAAATATATGACTATAACTTTTTGATCATTTATTACTGACCTTTAGTCACGCTACGCAAAATAATATTTTTAGTAAATATATTTTTGTGAATTAATTATGTACGAGAAACTAAAATCGAGTTTCATATAAAATATTCGTTAATTTAATAAAAGTTTAATTGAATTCGCTCCTATTAAGGAAATGGTAGTATATAATTTAAACCTTTTTAATTGATTTTAATCAAAAATATTAAAATTTAGTAAAATATTTATTTAATTTTAAACAAGTTTTTTATTAAAACTTTAATTAAAATAGCAAAGGCGATGGCAATTCAAAAAATTTGTTGTTAATTTTGAAAAATATGTTTAATAAAACACATTTAAAAAGCAGCAACACAGTTCGGTCTTAGTCTTGAGGGGGACATGACATTGGCCGTTTTTTGAAATCGACTTTTTTTATAATTTTGCAGGGACCGTAATCATTATGAGTTTTATAATAAAAATTACACAATAATGATTATGTATGAGTTTTTAATGATTTTCTTCAATGGTAATGATTATTTTTGAGTAATAATAAAAAAAATCAGCAATAACACAGGTCAACAGCAAAAAAAGGCTTGACTAACTACTATATAGATTTGATGCATCATGGCTGCCTAAGTACAAAAATGGTAAAATTTTTCAATTCTATGGATAATTTTTTTTTAAAAAAATTTTTTTTAAAATTGACAATATTTTGAGCCATTTCTCCACTTATGTTGTCATAACTCAAAAACAACTAGTCCGATTTTGTCAAATTAAATTTACAAAAATTAAGGTTTACAATATCTTTAAAGAACGTGTACAAATTTTTTTAATGCGATCAATAGTTTCAAAGTTATGAAACAAATTGTTAGCAAAAAATGCTAAAAAAAAAAAAAATTTGAAAAACAAAATCTGGAAAAAATCGAAAACTGCAAAAAATATTACTTTTTATTTTTTTGTAGTAAAGCTACATATCATGCGAATTAAACTAGATATGGATCATAAAAATCGATGCATGCTTTACATTTTTATTTACAATTAATTCAAGGTATCGCATATTTACAAGCACTGTAGAAAATTGTACCTACTATATAATGAAAATGCAGAACATAAAAACTCAGGTGCATTTTACGACACGCATTTTGGCAAAACCCCTTTGGGAAAAACCTCTATGACATTTTATGATTCTAATAATTAAAAAAAATAAGTAATAAACAAAAGATTGTTTAATTTTTACGATTGCGGTAGGATAGTAATAAAACGCTCATAATGTGCGTGTACGCTGAAGTGCTCTTATTTTCCGTTAGCTACCTACGGATGATTTTTTTTTTCATAAAAGTCCTTAATGTTTTTTAGGATTCTTGGGAATAATAAAAAATTTGCAGCACACACAAACTGTATCCACACAAAGGGTTATCCCAAATTATAGTATCAGTATTTATAAGATCTCCTTGACCCTTTTTATTTCATTCAAGAAGTGTTTGCGATAACGCAAACATCATTTAATACCTACACAAAAATTAGAGTCATACAGCTTAGAAGTTAAAAACAATTTTCAAATATTAATAAAAATGAGCCAGAACATTTTTATGTAAAAACGATCCAGATTTATTTTGTTATGTGTGCGGCCAATATATCACCGGGAAAAAAACGGAAGTGCTTCTTAACTTCATTGCAAAAGTCATATCAAGATTGCTATAATATCTATCCGCACAATTTGAACCAGCATTGGACACCGAGTACTATATGCATTCCATGTCGATTGAATTTATCTATGAAGTCTTCTAACGTAAAGTAAGTATAAATTAATAGATTTGGAATATTTTATAATTACAATATTTCTTAATTAAAATTTGAATTCTTCATATTCCTGATTTCAATTTTTTTTTCATTTTACAGACGACACTTGAAAATTTTGAAGCCTATGCTATGGAGAGAAACAGCGAACCACGCATCCGAGTGTTATTTTTGTTTAAGTACAAAAAGCGGTTTTGGAAAACATATGCGATGGTCTTACCCCACGAGGTCTGCTGTTGGGTTTACACTTGCAGTTGTACATTCACAAGAAATAGAATATGATCGGGGTGCAAGCTGTAGTCATGTGCTTTCATCTTCACCAGGACACTCAACCTCAAGTATGTCTTACCAATCAGATATGTCAGATCCAGCACTACCATCTACAGCTGAAAATGACGAGTTCATCCCACACAAACATTTCTCGCCGAGACCATGGAATCAAGATCAGCTTAATGATGTAATTAGAGACCTTGGATTGTCGAAAAGATCTTCTGAATTACTTGCGTCCCGGATGAAAGAAACAGGTCTCATAACTAAAGAAACTAAAGTTTCGTATTACCGTACTCGAGAAAAAGACTTACTTCATTATTTTGCTGAAGAGGATGACTTTGTGTACTGCACAGATATTTCTGGTTTGATGACTGCCATGGGCTTACAGAAATATGATTCAAACGAATGGCGTTTATTTATCGACTCATCAAAACGCAGCTTGAAGTGTGTCCTTTTGCATAATGGAAATAAATTTCACTCCTTGCCGATCGCACATTCAACCAAAGTAAAAGAAGAATACTCTGTAATTGCATTGGTCATGAAGAAGATAAAGTATGATGAACATAAGTGGGTAATTTGTGTTGATCTTAAGATGGTAAATTTCCTCTTAGCCCAACAAAGCGGCTTTACAAAATATCCTTGTTTTATATGTTTATGGGACAGCAGAGCTAAAACAGAACATTGGAAGAGAAAACAATGGCCTTCTAGGGAAACACTAGTTCCAGGTACGTCAAATGTTATAAATGTGGCTCTAGTGCCCCGAGATGGCATCATATTACCCCCTCTTCACATTAAACTTGGTCTGATGAAACAATATGTTAAAGCACTTAACAAAGATAGTGAATGTTTCCAGTATATTTCAAGGAAGTTTCCCAATCTAAGTATGGAAAAGCTGAAAGCAGGCATGGCCCACAAATTCGCAAATTGGTGAACGATACTGAATTTGGCAGTTCAATGTCAGAAATTGAGAAGAATGCATGGGATTCGTTTGTATGGGTTATTCAAAATTTCTTAGGCAATAACAAGGGTGATGATTACGTTGCGCACGTTGAAGAGATGTTAACTCACTTCCAGAATCTTGGATGCAACATGAGCATCAAAGTACACTACCTGCACAGTCACTTAGATCGTTTTCCTGAAAATCTAGGAGACTTGAGTGAAGAACAGGGCGAACGATTCCACCAAGATATCCGGACAATGGAGGAACGATACCAGGGTCGCTGGGATTCACACATGATGGCTGATTTTTGCTGGAGTATTCAGAGTAACACTTCGTTATTCAACAATAGTAGAAAATCGACTAAAAGAAAATTTCAGAGTTTGTAGTTTATAATACATATTTATTTATTTATTTTCTTGTTTTATTATTATAATAAATGTGAATAATAAAATCTAAATTTTCTACTATTTAATTTATTTATTTATTTACATTTAAGCTCATCCAACACAAATGTCTTTCCGAAGAATAGAATCAGTATATTCTAGGTAGGGTTTTGCCAAAAAATACACGAATGTTACTATGTAATGCATTTTGATGTGAAAATTTGTACATAGCATGGGGAAAATGTTTTCAAAATTCAATCAATCGAAAGAAGAACATTAACTACTCAATTTTATGTATATCAGACAAAAAACTAAAATTTGGTGAAAATGAGCGAATTCACTTAATTGTGAATAAATTCGAAAAAAAATCAATCGATTTTTATGATCGATATCTCATTTTGTTCCTATTACATGTGGCTTTGCGATAAAGCAATAAATCTGAACGATTTTTGACGTTTTCGATTTTTTATGATTTTTTTAAAACAAAAAAATTTGCTATTTTCACGTAAAAAAAATATTTTTTCCCTCAATTTTTTATTATAACTCCAAAACTACTGAGCCGATTGAAACGCAATATATTAACGGATTAAAGGCTATGTAAATTTCAGTTTTTCTAAATTTATTTGAATAATATCGGACTAATTTTTTTTTAGTTATCATTAATTATGTGGAGAAACGTCTAAAAAAATTTATAATTTTAATTAAAAATTTTTTAAAAAAAAACCTCTCCATAGAATTTCAAAATTGAACCATATTTGTACTACTGGGACCACAATACATCAAAATTGTATAGTGGTTTTCAAAGCCCCTAACATTTTTCAAAATTGTTGCCTTGTGTAATCATTATTTTTGAGCAAAAAAAAATAAAACTCAAAAATAATCATTATTTATGGTTTTTATTTTTTCGCTCAAAATAAAACTCACTTTCATGTAGGTGTAAATATATATACATATTAGGGTGGGGCGATTAGTATGGAAGGAAAAAAATCTTAATGGGCGCTTCGCGTTTCTGATTCTTGGGATTGTACTGAGCAAAAAGTCCACTAAAACATACGTCTACGGTGAAAATCGAGCTTTTACGGTGAAAGTCGAGCTTCCAAATTTTGACTTGACGGCAAAAAAGCCCTATTTTGAAATTAATCATTAACCCCTTAAACCCCACTTACAAATATGATTAATGCATTAATGTGCTAGAGAATCTTCTAAAGAAGAGATTGATACCATAATCTTGGATAAGCTCCTCCTCCTTTCTGAGATATGTCCATCCCACACAATTTTTACTTTCCCAAAATACGGCAAAAAAAGCCCTATTTTGATTTTAAAAATTAACCCCTTAAACTTCACCCACAAATTGATGCATGATTGATGCATTAATCTGCTAGAGAATCTTCTAAAGAAGAGATTGATACCATAATCTTCGATAAGCTCCTCATACTTCCTGAGATATGTCAATCCCACACATTGAAAGTAAGTTTTATTTTGAGCGAAAAAAATAAAAATCATAAATAATGATTATTTTTGAGTTTTATTTTTTTGCTCAAAAATAATGATTATGGCTGATTTTTTTTATTATTACTCAAAAATAATCATTACCATTGAAGAAAACTTTAAAAATCAAAAATTTAAAAATCATGACGGATATACAAAGATTGTCAAAAAATAATAATAATGGTGCAATACATTTTTTTTATGTCTCTTCTAAGTGATTGATTTTTTGATTCAAAAAAACGAGCAATAATCATTATTTACGGTCATTGTAATTTTGTATTTTAGTAAATATTCTTAAGACTCTAAGAAAAATTTCTACGAGTTCAAAAGTTACAGCCCGATTAGTGAGAGCGCATTTTTAGTTTTTGCGCTACCTACGTACGGCAGCTGGAATATACTTGTTTTACTTGCTACCTGGCTTTTGGTGGAAATGATGCAAATCGTTTGAAATGCGCCAGAGTGATAGCATATGAAGCTTCAAAAGAAGCCCTAATTGCTAAACGATTGCAAAAAACTGTAAGAAACAGCACAACACAATATAACGAAAGCATACAGTACAAAGCAGGCATGGCAGATTGAAGGTAAACTTTTTTTTTCTTTGTTCACAAACTTTGAACGCGTTTATCTCGAAACCATGTTTTTCGTACTGGTTGCGGCACTAGCGGGTTCATTTTTTGACAAAATTTTTTATTTATTTCTTTGTATTTTTTAAACTTGATTCGCTATCGTATGACACGAGCTTTTTTTTTAATTTTTTTCGATTTTTTTATGAATTTTTAAAATCAAAATTTTTTCGAAAAACACACTTTTAAATTTGGAACATCACCAAAAATGAAAAAAAAAAATTGAAAAAAAGCTCGTGTCATACGATAACCAATTTTGTTAAGATTTAAAAAGTAATTTTTTTTCCAGATCGGACAATTTTTGCGACTCCCAGCGCTGCAACCACGAGGCCCCGTTTTTTTTCTCTGCCGCCAGTTTGGAGCTCTATAAAACCATGTTGGAGTGAAAAATATATTTTTTTTTTTGATTTTTTTTTTCTTGTAATTTGTTCAATTCTCTACAATAATAAATTTTGGAAAACTGTTTGTTTTTGACTGAGTTATGAATTTAAAAAAAAGGTCTGTTTTCTCTGCCGCGAATGTAATTAAACATAATATTTAAATGTTTGAAATAGAATAAAATTGGTTGTAATATTGGTAAAAACAATATTGGCAAAGAATTTAACGGATGGTACTGGCAAAACACATGCTTTGTAAACAAAATAGTGTTTTCCTAGTACAATATTAGTTGTACCTTTGGTAATTTTTAATACGGTGGGTTTAACAAAAATAGCAGTGGTTTAAAAATGGAACATTTTGTGTGCATCAAATTTATTTTCAATTAAACTCTTAACAGATATTATTAAACTTTTACTTTAAAGTGGTTTTAAAATTTAACAAAATCTTAAGTTGTTGACGATAAATGTTTCTGTATAGGCATAAAGCATTTATATTATTTTAGTACACTCAGAATATTATGTATATAAAGACGACAGCAACTGTAGTCAAAAACATATGAAATTTCACTTGAAGAAAGGACGACTAACATTTCACTAAATTCAACTAACATTTGCCATTTGTTTTTACTTAAAAAAAAATTACTAACAATTGTATCAAAAATCAACCACATATGTAGTAAAAAATAAACAAACATTAATTTATTTTATTTTTTTAAATAACAAAAAACCGAATGTAAAATCATAAAACATTCATTTGATGTGGTTTATTTTTTAAATGAACTACAAGGTCAGTAAAAAATTTAGTTTGTTCTACAAATGACTGACATTTACATTAAAAATAAGGAAACTGAATTGCAATCCAAATACAGAAGTTCCCTGAGTGTATTTAATTTCGAAAACTTAAACTTTAATTCGGAAAAATGTTAATATAATTTTGTTTATGTATTTTATAAATAGCGTTGAAAATGGGTTTAACGGTTCACAAATTAAAGTCAAAATTTTCATATGTTGCACAAAGAATTTGTAATTTTGTATGGCATTGAATCTGTAGTGTAGTTCAAATTGCTCACATAGCTTTAATTAAAATTTGTTTATCTGTACTAAATCATTTTTTTATATGGTACATACATAATACACTCAGAAAAGTTTTTCAGTTAATTCAGTTTATTCTAGTTTTTATTTTTGACGGTATTTATAATTATTTTAACTGGTTAACTGGATTTTCCGCATATAATGCGGCAGTCAAAAAAACTTACAAGGCGGGTCCGTTTATGAGTTCCTTCCGATGGCGATGAAATTTGGACATGTAATAAAAAATCAAAACTTAAGAGACCCATATTTTTTTAGCTGCTCAATCTCACATTTAAAATGAGTGATCAAAAATTACCCCATTTTTTTTTATATTTCTTCCAAACAAACTATGTATAAATTTGGTATTTAATGAAAAGTATTTGAACTGCGTATCACCAGTATGAAGTGCTTGTCCGCGAAAGCTTAGCTTAGCACATATATTATTCTCTTTTAAGTTTAAGTGCATCCTTATTTTTCCGATATTCGTGCTCGGGTGGCAACTCTATATACAAAATATCGGCCATTGTACCAAAGACCGATCAAAAAAGGAAATTGATTGTGCTTTTGTCTTCCGATTTCTATTAAATGTTGCATTCAAAAACTCTATGGAACGAATTAAGTCTGGAGGCTCCACCTTATCTAAAACTTCGGGTTCTGATAAGATCTTTAGCCAAATCGAAATACTAGTGTCAATCTAGCTAATATGTTTGATGGGCTTTATTTTTGTAAATAAACGGAGGTTGAAAGCTCGTTATAAATATATACTAATACATGAAAGTTATGAAGTATCAGAGCAAGAAATATTGCTTAACGGAGGCAATTCTAGAAGGCATTATTCCGAAACAATTCCAGAAGGCATGATTTTTGTTCGCTATGTAACACTTGGTATGTCTCTTTTCAGCACACGCAAAAAAAAAAACATATTTGGGGGCGACCATATTCGAAGAGCATCATATATTTTGTTATGACAACCATACTCTTATCTTAATCTTAATATGATAATTAAATTACCATACTATTATTCCAAATTGATCTCAATATTAACATATTATGGTCATGAAAATGTTTATAAATGATCATAGTATGATTCCTACATTATTCTCCCAGTATTCTGTTGAATCTGGGTTATGGATGCATGTTTTTTTTTTTTAAATAGTACAAATGTATATTTATTTATTTAATAATTTACACATTTAAATAAGTTATTTCAAAATAATTTAAGTAATCAAATTGTCTTTGCGTTGACGAAAAATATTTGTGTTATTAAGGATTTGCATAAATCATTATTTTATCGCTATGCGTTGTGTACATGCACTTTTCAATTTAGTAGCTAAAAAAGCAAAACTAAACTTTCTTTTTTTCAGCACAACTCTTATTTTGTCAGGAAAAATAAAATAATGAAAACATTTGATTACAGCATAAGTATGTATTAAAATTTTGCTAAAAATACAATTTCACAATACATTGATAATGATCATAAACTTGTCTGTAGCAATCATAATATTTACTCAATAACCATATTATAGTCCTAGTTATCATATTACTATCAAGGAAAATAATTACTCCCCCTTTAGATCTGGTTTTAAACAAAACAAACAAGTGTGAAAATAAAGAGGAGAAAAAAACAAAAAGCGTGTATTAAATATCTACCAAAGGTAGAGTGTGCAAATAACAAACAAGTTTTCAATTTATTTTTGAACAATGGTGATAATATTTAAATTCGAGCTCTTATATTAGATCTCATTTAGTGAGAAAACTAGTTAATATGAATGTTTGATGTTTTGCTTGGGATTGTCACTTCTTTCAAACGTGTTCTGATGATGGGAACCTAGAAAATTCCCGAAATAGATCTATCAACACATTCCTGAAAGTGATCAATTAATAAATTTGAAAACAAAAACTCTATAGATTATTTGTTAGGACAATATCCTAATAAAGAAATATAGAGTATGGACTCGAACTTGAATAATTTTCATTTTCATTTTAAAATAATTTCGTTATCATTTATTATCGTATTATGTTAATTGCAAAAATATTATAATTATATCGCATTACAGACTTAAAAGCGTGTGTATTTTCTTCAAATTTTTTTTTCATATTACTTAAAATTTTTTTTTTTACAATTTATTTATTTGCGTTTGTACAACAAATTTAAAATAAACAACTCTTTTAGCACTTCTAACTTAATTTATAAAAACAATAACTTTATTTAAGGGCTGTGTGTCAATTTTGCCTAGTCTGCCATGGTAGATCAAGGTGAGACTACCAAATTATTGCTACTTTCACTAAAAATATCAAAATTACAGTTAACACAACTGCGTTGTTTTTCTATTTTTATGTATTTTTGTTTAATATTACTTAATTTGTTAGGACTATCTGCTTATCACAACTAATTTGCACAAAATCTGGAACAAGAATGACACTTAAAGAGCGAAAAAGCTCATAAAAAACAGACTGAACATCTTATAGTTGGCGCAACTATAATTTGGCTGTAGTTAGATAGAGAAATATGATACTAAATACTATATTATGAGAGAAAATATAAGAACCAAAAAAGAGAGATTTCTACTATAACATGATTAAAGCAACCATATTATTGGTGAAATATGATTGATACAATAATAATTTTATTGTGACAACCCTTTATGGCTGAATGAATATTGAAACCATGTGTTTCTCTGCGTGCAGGTAAAGCGCTTCCTTCATGTGCTCTAAGAAGCAATAAAATCAAGCCTTCGTCGGAATTGGGAATCGCCTTTTTGTGTATTAAGAACATTAATGCTTCATTGTATGCATTATTTATTGCTTGAAAAGAAGGCATTCAGGGAAGCATAGAAAATGCATTCCCAATTGCTTTATTGTATGCACTTCTTTGTAAGCATACAAATGTAGTTGCTGCTTACCAAATTGAGGTTATTTTTTGCTGGGTCTCTTAATTCTTATTTATTTTACTACGTTTTGTTACAATCAAACAATTTGTGTAAAAAATATGGTAATTTTTTATGAACTCTAATAATTTCAATGTTTAAATGAATAAAATATCATATAATACTTCAACTTGTTGCATGAAGTTGCTTATTATAGTAATAAGTTGCAAGATTAAATTAAATTAAAATTCAAAAATGTTTTAATTTTTGTATTAAAATACAAAAATAGTTTTTTCTGACTTTCTATATTTTTACACACAGAGAAATAAAGTTCCAACCGAATTTAAAAGTGTAATGGTAACAACTTATAAACGATATTTGCATTAGAGTACTGAATATTTTGGACGTTGCAACTAAAATTTAGCCGAATTAGCCGAACTTTGTTGTTAAATCTAATGTTAAGTTGTGCCTAATGTCTGAAATTCGTCATAACTCAATTTAAGTCGTAGTAACTGAATTTCAGTTGGCAAATAGCTAAATTTTTCTATGTGTGTATGTATTTTCATATTAGATTTTATTTATTGCATTTCAAAAAGATTTATTGGCATCAGCATTTCAAAAAGTTTCATTGGCATCACCCAAATCTTCAGTTGTCTGCAATTCAAAAAGCTAATTGGCTTAACTCAAACCGAGACATTATAGACAACAGACAAAATATACTCTATGAGAATATATTTGTCTGCCTTAGTGCATAAACTGACTGATCTGGTAACTCTAATTATAAAATCAAAAACTATTTGAAAAGCAACAATTGTACATGTCGATATACGTTGTTGTGTCAGTACATGTAAGTGTGTTTGTTGTATTACAATTTGTAAAAACAAACTTTTTAAAAAGCAACAAATAAAATCTTCTAAGACAATATTCTAACTAAATATATGATATTATAAAATTATTAATTTGTAGTCCTGCTCATGTCGTATAATATAAATTTTTGAAGTTGTAAAAAAAAACTACTTTTGTGCCAAATACAAATACAAGTCATCACTATAAAAAAATAAAACTCTAAATTTAGTTTTATTTTTTTAAATAAACTTTTGTTTAAACGCGTTGATATTATGCCAAATTACTAAGTTTTATCTCTTCAAACAAAAAAGTCACGGATTTTGATCCGAAAATGACCAAATTTTCCAGTGTGCGTAACTTGATCTTAAATCGATACATCGTCAAAATAGTCAAATTACTCAAAAATTAAAATTAAAAAATACTTAAAATTAAAAAATACTCCATAAAATTTTTAAGAGATTTGGGGTTAAGAGGGCCTATGCATATATACTTTAAAAATGATCTCATGGTTCTAAATAATTTTTTTTTTAACATTTGTTAACTAGTGTTATCGATAAAAATAAAGACGAACGAATTTCCGGTTATTTTAATTGAATTTGTTTGTTGAAAACAGTAAGTTGTAGCTTTAATGCAATTAATATGGCATGATCTTTTGTTACAGTTAAAAGAACTATTATATTATTGAAATTTTATTTCTACTGATTATAATTTTCATTGGATTCCAGCTAACATTTTTTTCTGAGTAAATAATAAATAATAAAAATTAAATAACTTTATTAATTTTTGTCGATTAACCATGTATAAGCACAATTAAATTTATTTTTAATTTTGTTGGAAAATCAACATGTTGTTGATATTGTTTAAGTATTTGCCGTCAGTTGTTATTTCTCCTATAGACAATATGTAGTAGTGCGTGTATATATTTAAAGCAATTATAATCTGTTCGTAAAAATGATTATAAATCGTATATTCTTCACGGTTCGTCTGAAGCAGATCAAGGTTAAAAGAAATTAACAGAAATGTTCACCATAAATGGCTACATTAAGATCACAGCAATGTTCAAAAATACTTGTTTTGTAAATATCCTGTGGAGAGCATAAAAAAATGTTCAGTTTGAAAAAAATGTTCATCTTCGAAGTACATTTCTGGTGTACATATAATAATGGCAGAGCATTGTCTTTGGTGCCTCGCAATCCTGGGGGAGGGAAATTAGGACATTTCTTTCACCGAAATAAAACATTTTATTTATTTATTTATTTATTTATTTAATTATTTAATATGGTTACTTCTACAACAAAACATACGTCTTAAACAGTAGAAATCTTATGATGTTATTATGATTGGGAGAGAAAAAAAACAAAAAAAAATTTAAATCTAGGTGTAGTTAAAAAAAAATTGTAATAAATAATAATGTAAACATTTAAAATAAGAATGTAAAAATTAATAATATATAAACTATTACAAACAAAGAAAAAAAAAAGAATTTAACAAAACATAAAAAATAACATAAGTAAAAATATTTACAATGAAATCATTGTGAACTATATCGAACTATAGAGCAATTCCATATGAAAGCGATCACCTTTTGGACGACGCCTCTCCGATTTTAAAATAAATAGTCTCAATCGATTGCCCAGCAAAAAATAATGTACCTACATATTTTTTTTTTTTTATAGTGACTGGTTTAGTGGTGGTTGTGCACCACTGTCATGTGACAAAATTGAAGAATTCTTCATAAGGGACCTCATTGAAAGTTTGTTTTAAAGAAAAAGCTATCGCAACGAGTGATAGCTCGTTGGAAAGGTATTGAATCAGGCTTAATCGAAAAATAAAATTTTCCTAATTTTTCTCAGAAATTTACCTTTTTCCCATGAAAATTAAATTTTCCCATGAAAATTAAATTTTCCGATTTTCCACAGAAGCTCCTAAATTTCCGGCTAATTTTATTTTTTTTGGATTCCTCATAATTTTTGCTTTAAGAATCAGCAATAAAAAAATGGGCCCCGACTCCTTGTTTGGACAGGAGAAGAGCATTTAAGAGACCACCTTGTTCTCATTGTTTTTATATTTTTTATAATTGATTATTTTTAATTATTTAACAAGAAAAATTAGGAAAATTTTATTTTTCAATTTAAAGCCTGATTCAATACCTTTCCAACGAGCTATCACTCGTTGCGATCGCTTTAGTAGTTTTTTTTTTAAACAACTTTCAATGAGGTCCCTTATGAAGAATTCTTCAATTTTGTCACATGACAGTGGTGCACACCACCACTAAACCAGTCACTATAAAAAAAAAAAATATGTAGGTACATCATTTTTTGCTGGGCAATCGATTGAGACTATTTATTTTAAAATCGGAGAGGGGTCGTCCAAAAATTTGCCAATTTTGATCGTTTCATATGGAATTGCTCTATATAAACATACAAACATGTTATCTACGAATAATGTTAAAAATTTTCTTTCTGAAATGTAACGCATTGCTGGTTTCTTTAATTGTTGGAGGAATATTATTCCGAAGACGTATTGCAGTTATAAAAAATTGCCATTCGGATATTAATGTGTAATGTCTGATTTGAATAATATTTCTGTTTCTTCTTAGTCGACTAAATCTCAACGGTTAAACAAATGAGATGGCTCACAAGTGGTAATAATTTTGTGTAGAAATACAAGAGTCCTTATTTTCAGTAGGTCTTCAAACTGCACACCAAAAATTTGTTTTGAATGTGGAGTAATATTAATGTAACTACCATTATTGTCACAGATTCTGAGACCATAAATGTACCTTGCAATGTAGTTATATGTTAAATTATACTAGATTACTTGTAGCATCACAACTTGCAAAAATCTCACATCCGTAGGTTAGAATTGGAATCAAGTATGTCTTTGCAAGTAGTAACCTAATATTTAATGGAGTGCAGTTTTGAGTAGGCCAAAGGGTTCTTAGCATTGAGTATGTTTTGCCACAGGCAGCTGTTACATGGTCTGACCAGGTGAGAGTGTCATTAAAAGTTACACCAAGATTCTTTGCCTTATTTACGATTTCAATTCGTTGATCTTTAAAAAAACGTTGGGAGTAACAACAATTTTTTGTGTTTTTTTCGCATTACAATACATTTGATTTTCTAGGATTAAACTTAAACCATTTACTTCTGCCCAAAAGAAACCCGATGTAAATCATCATTTAGCATTGCAGTACATTCCTCAATTAGTCCCTTTTTGTTACTTATATACAATTGGACGTCATCGGCATACATCCTAATGTTACAGTGGAGCAACTGTTCAGGGAGATCGTTTGCGTAAATAGAGAAAAGGAGAGGGCCCAATATAGAGCCCTGTGGACACCCCTAACACTGGAAGATGTAGGGGTGTACAAAATGTAACGAAGATTAAAAAATATTATTAAAATACTCTAACTACAATTTTGCTGCATCCGCGCCTGCTTTCCTTTGATATCAGATCTTGATTGATTTATGTATGGGAAGATTGAAAATGCTATGAGTAGGGCAATGAATTCTATGCACTTAAAAATCGAAAATACGCTCTTATAAAAGCCAATAAAAACGCAAAATATGCAGCATTCT